>CM057007.1:66686504-67286504 GCA_029891345.1 Dryococelus australis
ACATTATTCTTATGTTCTTCTAATAGTATAAATCTATAGAAGCAATAGTGAAAACATAAAATATCGAAATTCTGCAATGAAATACCAGACAGTTTCGCCAAAAAGTCTCAAGTGAAAATGTCATAACACAACAAACTAAAAACAAAATACCGCCTATTAAATTATTTGAACCGTTTTGTGTTACATCCACAGAAGTTCTTGCGACAAAGTACCTCATTACTACAACAAGGAGATATTTCATAAGCTATCTAATTATCATATAATATATTTCTTGTACTGTACTAACAGTTTTGTCGTGAGACGTAGGCTAGTTTATAGAACAAATCTAACATAGCGTTTTGCGTTTCGTGTAAAATTTAGACGCACCAACTCGGCTGCTTGGAAGCCCTTACAGATGTGTGTGTGTGTGTACGGACACTCGCACGCACGCACACGCTACATTATACCGCTCCCCTGTCCTTTACCTGGAGGATCTGCAAATTACTGATGCCTCCACACCACGACTCGCCGTTACTGGTCTAATCGATGATATCGCAGGCCCGCCATTGCGAACACCTGCTGCAAAGTGTGCTGTGTTAACACTGCGTACATTAAAGCACCGCATTTCCATTAAGGCACCCTCTACCTGGAGCTTGAAGTGCGTTTCAGAGTGTTCGAAATACACGTTTTTTTTCTACGAAACTACGTGCGTCCAGTGTACTGACCTAAGAAAAGAACACACATTCATTCCAGACGAGAGATGTTGAGTGTTTTCCAGACCTCGCTTTAATTAGAAACGCCATTTTAGAGCACGCCAAAATGGCTAAAAATGGCTTTTTCAAAGCGCTGTATCCCAAAATGTACGTTTTAGATCCAGTCAAGGGACATGCATCGAACCTTCCTACACACTTTCCACCAATAAAATAATAGGGTCGCCGCTGAAAGTCCCATAGGTACACCAGTGGTGGCTGCTGAGCAAGGGCTACGGGGCGAAGCCCTCCTAATAAAATCTCAGAACACAAGACCTCTACTCTTATCTGTTACTCAGTAAAATAATACTGCTTACGAATATGGTGATTATTTCGCAACCAATGTTTTTGAAATGGACGAGACTCTCGTCACAAGAGAAATGTTTTTTGAAATTCCGAGTGGCGGGGCTACAGATTCTTCGTCCCGAAGTGGGTGGAACGAGTAGAGAGATGGCAGTAACAAATAGAGAAGGGGTGCTACAGGAGGGAGGGAAAACTTCAGGGACTTGTCCCTTTTCAGCCAATCGCATGCTGTAAATCGGAGAGAGCTGGGTGCGCTCCTGCTCTCACACAAAAACGGTTTCCTGGAACTCGACAGGGCTACCAAAACAGGAACTTCGAATTCCACTGTATAACAGAATGTGTTCTACTGTTATATACATCATGTGTTGTGGGTACACTTTCGCGCTCCGCTCTTATGCAGTGGTTAAACACATTTCTTAACAATGTTTGTATTTATTTGAAATGGTTTTCATTTATAGTTAAAGTTCAAACTCGCGTGTGCTTTAAGTGTTGTGTAATATTCTGAATAAGTTCAAAGTTAATTTTGTGACTCCAGGAACTCTAGGAACAAGATGAGCTGTGAGCATCGGTCAGAAGCAAGGTTGAATTGTGATTAATGTCGTGTTGTGTAAGTTTGTAAATAATGGAAAATTCGATGAGTAACATTTTAAACCTTATTACGACAAACAGTTTGAATACCAGAAAAACTAGAGCTTAAGAATTTGGGACCAACAAGGCCACAGTTAAATATAACACAACAACAAAGCCAAGGTAGTAAATGGTTCGTATACGGGAAAATTCAACATAAGTACATACAATTTCGCGGATTGGCTATGCGGGTGTGAAGTTAGGAATGCGTTGTTCTGTTTCATTTGTTTACTAGTGAAACCTAATAGCGTTGCATGGACTGTCAATGGGGTACAAGATTGAAACATTTGGGAGATAAAGTTAAACGACATAAATCAAATTCGCAGGATATAAACAATGCCACGGAGTTTTCAATGATTGGTAAGGCGAATATTCATTGCCAGTTAGATAATGCGTACAGGTTGAAAATTAAACACAATAAGGAACAAGTAGAAAAAAATCGCTACATTGTAAGTAAGTTAATTGACTGCGTAAAATTCTGTGGTATATTTGAATTGGCACTGAGGGGACATGGCGAGTCAGAAACTTCTGAAAATCCAGGCATTTTTCGTGGCTTAGTAAATTTAATAGCTGAGTTTGATAGCACGTTGAAGCAACACATAGAAAGGACTGTTAATTGGGTGTTTTTAAGACTTTCTAAAACAATCTAGAATGAATTGCTAGACTCTATTTACGCCATGTGTCTTCGATTAATTCGTAACGAAAAAGTTGAAACTGCGTTTCTATCAATTGAGGCAGACGAGACAACGGATTGCGCAACATCGTCACAGTTAGTATTTGTAATAAGGTACGAACTAAATGGAAACATACATGAACGATTTGTTTCTTACATCATCCCGAATAACCAAGCTGCCGAGGGAATCACTAGCGCCATTTTTGATGAGCTAATAAAAATGGAAATCAGTGAAACACCTGAAAAACTGGTTTACGGCGGTGTTTCAGTTATGAGCGGCAAAAGCACTGGGGTGCAGGCTAGAGTTGAAGAAATTTACAGAACGCTCACTTCGTGCATTGCTATGCTCATCAGCTAAACCTTATTATTGAACGGTGCGCAACTCAAAACAAACGTGTGAAAAAATATTTTTTAGTAGTTTGGAAAGTTTCTGTTCATTTTTCTTTACGAATCAACTAAACGTACCGCGATACTAGATGAAATTGTGAAAAAAGTTTGCCGAAAGGTTCAACAACCAGGTGGAATTTTAAGGCACACGGCATGGCCACAATTCTGGAACACATAAAAGACATTAATGCCTCCCTTGAAAATATTACTGATGATTCCTGACTATTCAACAACCGCTGAAGATGTAGGACTTAATAAACAGTGATGACTTAATTTTCTTCCTTCAGTTTTTTAGTAAAATCATCCCACACTGTGATGTTCTGTACAACCAACTTCAGAAAAGGAATATCGAGTGCGTCAAGGCACAGAAAAATGTATCTGAATTAAAGTTCAGCGTGTTAGGAATTCGTCAGATATTGACCACTACTGGGTGAGTTAGTGTTGACTCTGAAACACAAAATCAAAAGAGGGCACTTTTCAATGATGCTAAAAAAAAACCATTGCGAAGGAGGTCTGTGATGTTATTTTGATGTGTATCGAAGACAGGTTTGCCTTCAACGATCACCTTTCTGTAGCAACTCTGTTTCAGCCAGATTTGTTTACACAACACAGGAAAGTTTTTTTTCCCGAGGCCCAGTACAAAACTGCTGTTGCATTATTTAATGTTAACCAAAACGTGCTTCGCGAGGAATTGCTTGTTCCGTATGCACGTGATGAGTTTAGAAATGCATCAGGTGCGCTAACTCTTCTAAATTGCCTATACGAGAATAATTTAGTTACTGTTTTACCAGAATCTGTCAAACTTTTGAGAAATATTTGCACTATTGCCATGATAACATCTGAAAATGAAAATAATTAAGACATTTACGAGAAATACTATGGAAGAAGAAAGGCTTAATGCTTTGGCGATGTGCAGTATCGAGAAGAACTTGCTAAAAAGGCCAAACTTTAACGAGTTAGTAATCGACCATTTTTCTGAGCAAAAGGAACAAAGGATGGATTTTGTTTACAAACATGTTTATTAAGGCATGCCACCATTATCATCTAATTTAAATTTGACATGCATTTTTTAATTACTGTATGTAGATTAGTGTTGAGTTTAAAATAATTTGTTCTAGTATATTTAAGTTATCATTATCATTAGTATAGTAGAATTAGTATTGTTATCTTATCTCTCATGTAATGTACCACACCACCTAGATAGTCTGCGGGTTGGAAGTCATATAACCTACACAAGATTAAAACAATCCAATACCTGTGCTAATGATTAGACCTGAACCAGTGGCCAAGTTGTATTGACCATTAAAAATCGAGCGACGTAATTTTTCTTCCAACAACCACATTTCATTTTTGTATTTAACTACAAAAAGCCACACTCACATAAGCCTGTCGTACACAATTTATTTATCACTGTCCCTACTTTAAGAAAATATATATTTTTAATTATCTGAGTTACCATCGCCACAGCCCTCCCAGTTTCAAAAGTCACCAGTCGCCACTGAGGTACACGCAGCACGACGAGAACACTGCACGCCAGTTCAGAGCCTTGCGCTTAGGGTGATGGGGGACTTGATGCGCGTGGCAATGTCGCCTTTAACGCTTCCTCGCCTCTCGGCTTCAAACGCGGAAAAAAGCTCTAGGTAGACGGGCGTCTTAAGCAGGATCGCGTTGCAGTCTTTCGGGCGCATAATATCCTAGTTACGCGTTATCTCTTACCTGCATCTGCTGCCTCTTCGGTAACAAGACGGAAGTTATAGACTGTTCAAGGTAAAATGATCACTAGAGCCCTGCTTAAGATCTACTTGTATACACGTTGCGTATTCCTCCGCCTTGTGTAAAATTAACATTGCTATGGTCCTCATGACTAAATTCACGCGTCGGTCAAATTAAACTGTGAGATTATTAAGAAGGTAAATACTTCACAAATCTGCTAATTTTTACACTTCGATGCATAAAAAAAAAAAAAAACAGAAAGTTTGGTGTTAAACAAATGGTTACCTAACACTTTTTATTCGACGTTAAGATATGGAAATACTTTCCATCCATCGTTACCAACCTTACTGGACGAATGTCACTCAGTTCACCTATTAAAATATATGCAGGCATGAGCAGTTACTTTTTTCTAAGGTTAATTTCAAAAGTGTTCACTTTATCGTGAACAGCCTTTACCTGCGTACATCACGCTGAATTTGTGACATGCCTTCCTATAGTATGTTCGCGGTTTCTACGCACTTCTTTAATCAAACCTTTGAAAAAACACCCCATGTATGAATGTTTGGTTGTTTCCTAAATATGTCAATATTACAAGTGTTTTATATTATTGTTAACGTAAAGGTGCCTTATTTTTTATTAAATCCAACTTTGACTTATATATTATCTTTAAATTATAATATTTAATTTAAATACAGAGAGAATATAGGCGTGTTGGTAATGCCTAGTAAGAAATAGTTCTTATGGGAAATATTATTACACTGAGTGCGCACGAACGCGGTGCATTGGCCCTCTGGTGTGATTTTCTGAGCTTTGTTGTATGAAGCGGAGGGATATCCTGGAAGTAGAACTTCAGCAGGGCTTCAGAAAAGTTGGAAGTAACGGTGAATGGAGTACATCAGACAGTTCGGTACGCAATCAGTATTTTTCCTATGTCGTCTACGAGGGTTGGATAGAAGCCAAGCATTTAAACAAATATATAGTTTTGCAGTCGTGGTGGGCTATACAGAACGTATCTAAATTATACCGGCATACTTCGGCTACAGGTTAATCACGATACAAGAAGGCGACAACATTTATACTGCCTATGGTCGAAAGTGGATCCTAAGGACAGTGCATATCTTTGAAGTTGCACCTGAAGTGCGAGAGTATTACAAATATTGGAGATGAAACAATGACTGTCAGTCTAATGTGCGAAGTTAATTGGTACATGTTGGTTAGTAATTATCTCTCTCCTACGAGAATCCCCAATATGCTACAGCGTTATGGAGATTAAGTCAAAATGAGGGTACACTGTTAAAAAAAAAAATCCTTCATTCTACGGAAAAGTGCTGGTAAAAATGTATCCAGAAGTGTCCGTAAACTCTCCGTAAAATTACGGACAGATTGATTTTCACAAACGGACTTTCCGTAAATTTCACGGAACCTCTCCTTTTTTTCCCCATGTTAGTTGTCTGTACTTTCCGTTCAAAATAAAAAGAGATAGTGAAAATGTCTTTAATTTTTGTTATGTGGGTGTTCTACCGCGTATAAAAATGATAATAAAAAAGTTAAAATATTTTGTACTTAAGCGAAGCTTGAACCCAAGTCAAAAAATTGCCAGCCCACCACTCTAACCATTTATCACCTACAACTCTCACTCGAAAATTGTGGTACAACTTTTGTATTTGTATGCTAAAAACAAAAGCAAAAATTCAGTTTCTGTTAAATTTAGTGTATGTCTAGTGTTCCAAATGTTACAGACGCCTGGTGCTATTTTTTAATGTTTGAGAGAATAGGTCATAGTCGCGTGGATAACCTTAACTGCCGCAGTAACGATAATTTTCTTGTTACATTGGCGAAGAAAGCTTCGTGTAGAATCGGCATTTTTCGTCCCCGTAACTCGAAGCCAAAGGGAATACGGAGACTTTCCGTATTTTGTATTTACTGACTTAACTCCGTTTATCGTCATTACGGATTGCCTTTCCGTATGTACTCTGTACATTTCCTCAAAACATTCCGTAAATACACGGAAATTTTCAACAGTATAGTAATCGTGGTTATTTCCATGACATAATCTGATGACAGCGACAAAGAGGTGTTGTTTTATTTACACATTTTTTCTTCCGTTTCACATTATCCAGACATTCAATGCTCCATCTTAAAAATTTTCTCCAATATTTGTAAATAGCGACCCGACCCGACTTCGCCCGGGTACAATTTAGTTTCTACAGCAATACACTAAAAAATAAAATGGGAAAGGACGTAAGACTTAACACATAAGACTTACGACTTAAGGTTATGGTAGGGGAAGTTGCCTGTGGCCCCACTTGATATATGTCTATAGCTGTATGGAAGAATGTAGCTTGCTAACAATGAAATAATCATAACAATCGACCCTGTAGTTTTGGTAGAGCATTGTTAGAAAGCAGCAAAATAGATCATTTTCCCCGGCTTGATCCACTAATACCGTTAATGCTCTGCTCCTATAAGTGCTACGGAAATTTTTAGTACACATAAACCTTCTCCGATATATGCAGATCATAGCAGTAAAATGAGCATTACAAATCCGTTCAGTGGTTCTCGAGATTAGCGCAGTCATACAGACAGACACTCGCCGAGGACTTCAGTTTATACTATGTAAGGATAAACTGGTGTTTCAGGTCCAACTTCAAAGACATGTGCCGCCGTCAGGACTCGCTTTAGACAAGTCGTATATATGCGTTCACCTTATTTTCTCGTGAATAACCAGTAGTAGAAATTTGTCGGTCTAATTTAGAAACATGCTGTATATTGGACGTTGCCGAGAAGTTGATTCGATGTTCTAAACCGTGCGAAGTAGTTAACATCTTCCTGTAAGATGACTACCTCGCGCATGAGGGGAGACATAATTTGTTACATTCCTCAATCTCATAAACTGCTGCTTCCAGTACGTTGATAAAAAAAAAAGGTTCTGTTGAATATAACAAAGCTTGTTTGAAGCAAGCAAATTTATCGTTTGACTAGGGCAGTAAAATGTTTTGTGGTTGAGACCAAATTATTATGCTGTTCCTAATTGGTTTCCCCAAAACTGTAGCATTTTGTTGGTGCAACTTACGATTTGTTTGGTGCCTATGTACGGTGAACAGTTTCGATTATTATAAAGAATGTTTAAGTCTAACCGAGAGATGAACCAAGATCATTTTCGCCCGAGCACTACGCCCTAGCAAGCCTCAGCCAGAAGACAACTGACGACATCGATATGATTTTCAATATGTACAATTTAAATACTAGATAAACGTATGTAAATAAATTTCTCATGATTTTCAGATTTGTTTTTTAGTTTCCCGTTGAACTTATGTCATTAGAAATTTTTATGCAATTATCAAGCATCAATAAAGGAATTAATAAACACTGTTACTATACTAATTGCCACAAACATTACAGACTCTCTAGCTGTATTTTCGAACGAGGGTCATCAAATGAGTGGCCAAGCAAATGTTTTGTCGGCAGTTTAATTTTTTCGTCCTGACACGGAGATTTTTTTTATTCGATCGTATTTTTTGTTACATAAACAAAATCAATGTTGTGGCTTTTTAAGATGTATTTATTCAACAAAATATTTGGTTGGGGTTGTTCAAAATATACTCGGTCCTATACAAACAAGTATCCTATTGGCTGCGACGAACATTTCTCTCAGTGAACATCGAACTCGAACATACTTTTATTGATCCCGTCAGATGACTGAACACTAAACTTACACAAGTACAGCTCCCAGCAAAACATTTGCTCGTTGCAACTTTTGCAATTACATTTGTATACATACATGTAAGGGTTTAGACCTGCAGCTAACAGCGTGTAGTACAAAAAGCCATTCGTGGTTATACTTTCTTCTAGCCTAAGAAGAACTAAGTATCTCAAGTGTTATCAATCTCAGTGACGCAATAAATTGTTAACTTGCCTAGCAGGTGAAATATCTTCTGAGAAACAAGAATTTCAGAAGAAAGGTGGTAGTTAACAATTTATACAAAAATGCCAGATTTTGATGACTTAAACATATGGCTGGCTAAGAGGAAAGGACGTAATTAGGATTCTTTGAAGAAATATAAGAGAATGTCACCCACGAAGTTTAATTCGTTAATGATAAATTTCACAGATTTTTACCCAACAGAGGCATGAGACCTGGAGGCAAACATTGAAATAACTTACAAAATTAAAGTTTCTCCTTCAATCATAATTTTTAATACACGGTTAAAAGGTTTATAAAATACTATTAAATATTCCAAATACAAATTCCAAAGGGAACGGCTGTGCTAAACTAGAATCAAGTTTAAATGTTGCCAACTCAACACTGCTACAACTGTTTTAAAACAAGGTATTCAACTTTATTTACAAGTGCATCGTCCGGGGCGCGACAGGATTAAAAATTGTTTCAATAGTGAGTATACTTTATATCCGTGATTTGTCACTATATTTTGTGACTGGCTGATAAATTATTTTCATCGCGCTATTGTAAATTCAGCACTGGGTGTTTAATGCATCAAGCAGCTCGTGTGTTCAAGTTATTTAAAAATACATAACAGTTACTTTAATCAGAAGCAGCTGAAAAAAATAAAATAAACAAAGCTGAGTAACGACTCGGCGTATAGATGGCGCTTCTGGTGTCGTCGGTAGACGGCCGCTCACTTTTGTCGACGTAGTTGTAATATTTTAGCTTGCTTTCTTAATGAAAGATCATCTTACAAGCTCACTTTCCCGGCTGTGTGCGTCTGTGTTTCTGTGTAATTGGCTGTGTGTGTGTTTGCCCCTAAAAACTTTTGGACCCGTTAACCGAATTTCATTAAACACGATAGATACATATAAAGTACTTAGCAAGTACATGCTACATTTAAAATTTTCGACCACACATGTGCTTATTTTCAAAATGGCGGCCTATTGGGCAACACTTCATTTTACTAGAACCATTTGACCCATTTAAACCAAAATCCGTAATTTAACAGTTCAATATGTAAATATTTAATTTAGAGAATTATACTGTTATTCGTATCCCATTTTGTAAGATAGCACTGCATGAAAAATAATATTTTTGCATCATACCTCGGATATTGCTCAATAGTATTCCACAAAATTTGGCAGGTACCTAAGGCCATAGTAGAAATTTTAATATATGTATTGAAAATGGATATTACACTTATTTTAACCATGGGAGTGACAGAAATATTTTAGGTTAATTTAATGTACGCCATACCGTTTGAACTTGGAATCCTGAAAGTATCTACTGCAAGCATCAAACATGGTTATATATATAGCGTGTTTTTTCCGCCATTTTGTAAGGTAGGGCCACAGAAAATAAAGTTTCTCTGTCACATCTCGGAAACAATCAACCGATTCCTACCAAATCTGACAAACAAGAAATACTACGGTGCACCATATAAACGTATATGTTTTAAGTGCGCCAGACTCATTTTCAAGATGGTGGCCATATAAAAATTCTCTTATGTTGTTATTTATAAAAAAGGGTAATTCATTTTGACCAAACTTTATATGCTGGGAGTAGCATATATTACAACCATCAAATACGTCTCTAAAGAGCCTCTTTCCTCGCCATTTTGTAAGATAGTGCCACTTTAATGGCATCGAACTTTGAACAATTAATTGGCATATAATTTGGCAAACAATTATTGCTACGGTAGGCCATGTAAACTGAAATTTTTTGAGTGAGTGAGGCACATTTTCAATATTATGAGCATGAAAAATATTTTCTTAAACACTCTGTTCCTCTTAGTCTTATAATAGGGCCTACATAATGGTATTTACCTGTATGCACATGTAGAGGAAAGTATACTAATTAGTAGAGACGTAAATACTCGCGTTATTTATAGACAGAACAGAATTCAAGCACATTTACGTTTATATCTCTGTAGTCGTTGGTTTACGGTTCAATTAGCACGCCCTAGACTTGTTCTTAACAGAAGGAAGAAATTAATTACAGGATGGCATTGTCGAACCGTATCAAATCAAGAAAACTTTCTCGCCATTGCAAAAGCCAACAAAATGGAAACTAATGCGAGTGCATAAAGTGATTCCGTGTAGTATAACGAATATTGCTCGCCCTTACTAATTAAAGCTGTTCACAATAAAGAGAGCATTTTTGGCAACCCTGCTTTAGATCTACTTTTCTCCTCATTCCGTATCCTTTCGACATAAGTAACATTTACTTGACCGTCGTCCTTATGACTTTATTCATGTATCAGTCAATGTAAAATGTGAAATCGTTTGGAATGTAAATCTGCCACGAATATGCCATATGCTATTCTGCTATGCCTTGTGCAAAAATAAAACACACCAACTCTATTTCCTGTAAATGTAACCTTAACGCTCTAAATAAAACGTCAATATTTGGAACTATTTTGCTTTATTTGCTGCCAACTGAACTGTGAGCCGCCGCTCGCCAACGTGCACGGTAGTTTACATGCAGTTAACTGGAGTGAGATTTTTAAAACGTTGTTTTCAAAAGTGCTCACGTCACCGCAAACAGCTCGGAGTTATATTGGAGACTTCTTGTTGCCGTTGAAGAGCTGCTAACTCTCTGGGCGATAAAGTGTACCTCGCGTTTTAACGGGTCGCGGTGACGTAGTGCCAAACCGACTTCGTTTCCGGCGGGCCCACGCCCAGGTTTTCTTGCGTGATGTAATGCTGCCGGACGTTGCCGCGGGTCGGTGTGTTTTCCCGGGGTACTCCAGTCTTTAACCTACTGTCTGAAGGAACGAAAGGATTATGAGATCACTCTCCTGACAGTGTTTGTCTGTACATGGGTGGACCCACCTCCCCCCCCCCCTCCCGGAGCCATTTGGATATTTGATCGCCTCAACCGAATTTCACCGAACTCGGTATACTTATAGTACTAAGTGAGGACGCCTGACTTGTATAATTTTCTACCACGCCGGGCACTTACTTTCAAAATTGCAGCCATTTTTAAATTTCAGGTGATATGTCATATCTCGGAAACCATTCAACCGATTTAAAACAAAATTTTGCATGCTGACAGCACGAGGAGTAAGCATTTAATTGTGTGGTGAATATTGTTGCTGATCAGCAATTTTGGAAGATGGCGCCAGATAAAAAATAAAGCTTTTACGTGATAATTGAATTTTATTTAATACTTACTTTGAAAATGGCGGCCATACACATTTTTTACGCTTAAAGTATCTACTACAAACCACATAAAAGCTAAACAGCAACCACTTTTGTCCGCCATTTTGTAACATAGCGCTACAGGAGTTAATAAAGTTTTTTGGTAATATATCGAGAGAAAATTTACACTCTTACAAAATTTGGCAAACACGTAGACTAGTACTGCAACATTTGATGTGTACAAACATGTTTCAAGTATGTCAGACACACATTTTCAAAATTGCGTCCATCTAGCTATTTTACCATAATATGCTATATGTTCAAAACCATTTCATCAATTCCAACTTAACTTAGTATGCTGGGAGTATATATAACAAACATCGAGTGTATTTACACGAATCCTCTTTTGTCCTCCATTTTTTAGGATAGCGCCACATGACTAAGATATTTTTTTGTAATATCTCGGAAACAATTGACCGATTCCTACCAAATGGTCAACGAGTAGTATTGCGATATGTAATGTCAACTGACATGTTTCACGTATGTCAGACACTTATATTTATAATGACAGCCATATAGCAATTTTTGTTTCATATGTTAAATCGTCGAAACTATGTAATTAATTCCAATGAAAATTTCTATGCTGGCTGTACGTAGATATTAAAACCATCAAATGTGTACACACAAAATCTGTTTTGATAGTCATTTTGTAAATTAATAGTATCACACGAAAAATTAAAAATACATGATAGCTCCGAAAAGACAACCTATGTATACCAAGTTTTGCAAACAAATATCACTATGGCAGGTCGTATAAACGGATAAACTTTAAGAGAGTTAGACATACATATTTTCAAACTGGCTAACATATAAACATTCTAGCTCGAAAATTTTTTATCTACGAAAGTGCAAAAAAATTTCCAACTTAAATAAGTATGCTGACAGTATGATATATGTCTATCAAAATTTTCCATGCAAAGCCTCAGTTCTCCGCCATTTCGGAAGATAGCCCCACATGAAATATTAAATTTACTATGCATTATCTCAGGAAACACTTAACCTATTTCATTTCAATTTGGCGAAGAAGTTGTACTGTGGTAGGCCATATTAATTTATATGTTTTGAGTGTGCAAGACTCTTATTTTCCGAATGGCGCCTATAAAAACATTTTAGCTTAGTGTGCTATATCTACGAAACTATGTAACTGATCTCAATTTAACTTTGTATAGTGAATCTACGTCAATCATGAAACGTGCTAATGCATAATTTTTTATACTCCATTTATGAAGATCGTCACATGAACAATGGAGGATTTATGCATATATCTCGAGGATCAATCAATCGATGCATACCAAAATTTTACGCAAGTAATACTACAGTATAGTATGTAAGATAACATGTGTTGTTTGTGTGACATGCATGTTTTAATGCTGAGCTGTTTATGTAAATAATCTAGATTAATTTTATTAAATTTATGGAAACTTTCAATCGAATTCAGGTAAATTTTGTATGCAAGAATTATCAATTAGAAACATAATTTATGTGTAAGAGATCCTCTTTTGCAGGATTTTTTAAAGTAGTATCTGGTGAGTGAAATGAACATTTTGCCATATTTATGGAATAATGCAACTTACTTCCAAACAATTTTGCACACCTACAGAATGTCACGTGAAGTTATGTAATGTAAAAGGGTAGATGTAGATTTTTGGACATTCGCCATTGCGATGCAAATATCTGTCATGGAAAAACCGGAGTGAGCACAAAAAAAAAACCTACATAATACAAGTAACCTATGGACGAGAAAATTAATATATGTATACAACACTGGAAAATTCCAAGAGGGAATAGAGTAAAAAAATAGAACAGAAACTAATTACGAAATATGTGTGTGTGTATATACACATCCAACTGATAACACATAGAAAACAACACCGGCTAGAAACCTTCTTGAAAAAATTAGGACAAAACTGTCAAAATAAATAGGAACAAAAGGGGGCCACTCGACAAAGAAAACTCATCCAAACACAACAAATTTGCTACACACAACAGAATGCAAGCCAGGTTTACTGTAGTCAAGAATATATACGCACAAAGCCAGGAAATTTCATGAAGAAATCGAGTCAAATAAAACAGGACAGCAAGCTAAATGCGAAAAAGTAATATACTATATATGTATACGAAAAAACTATGTACTACCAACAGACAACACACCGAAGACGACACACGCTAGTTATCTACTACACAAATAAAACAAAGACAGCGAATAAACTCGCACAGCATAGTAGTTTTTCCAGAACAGACAAAATGCGACGTTTCGGGAACTGCTATATGTTCCCGTCTTCAGGTAGCGATACACAGGGTCGCCATGGTAGACCACGTAAACTTACGTGTTTACACCTGTCACACACTTATTTTTCAAATGGCAGGTGTTTAAACTTGCCAGGTTAGTTAACCCTATCATTCAAAACATACGACTGATTACATCCGCTGTTGATGCTCCGAATCGTACCTCCGTGACGCAGTTGGATGGGCGCTAGCTAAATTTGACGAGTTTTTCTGAATCAAATCCCGGGAGGTTATCATGTATTTTAATTGTCTTAGTGCTGTTTCACAAGTTTCTGGTTTCATCTCTAAAGATATTGCTGCGAGCGAGACGTCAATGCCTACTTATCATCTAAACTTTCGAGAACTTCACTGAAATTCATTTGCACCCATGTAGAGGAAAGTAGGCTCATTAGGTATCAGTATCATCTTGTCGTCACCATCATTGCATTACGTCACGATTTCGTTTTTAACCAAACCGAATTATCTTTACGACGAGCTGCAATAAGAAGAGTGGTGTTTTTGGAGAGTTGAGATGTTTGGTGAGGATGTACAGTATATATGCCTACTCGCTGGAGGCAAGGTCAAATCGTAAGTGCCGTCATATTTGATAAAACACTGTCTCTATCTTCGTGTTGTTTTGCTGATTGGATGATTATGTTTTGACAAAGCGAACCAAATTACAGACAACTTGCATTCGAGTATTACTTTCTTCGCCGAGACGAATGGATGAAAAGCTTCCAGCAGAATTTTCGACTGGTAGTAAAAGAAACTGTGCTGGCTTCTACGAAGCATAACAAGCAATAAAATTCGGTCTACCTGGTTTTACAATTTCTTTTTCTCAGATGAATAAATGTGTGCCACGTAGCTTAAAAATCACATCTGTTTAGTGCTGCATGCTCTTAATACCAACTTTTACTAGAGAATACATTGCGCAAGAATGCCAAAACGTTACAAGAGCTCAAGCGGGTGGGAAGGAAGCGGGGAAAGCAAAAATTTCCCTAGATAAATTAAATTAAAAACCAAATCAGTGAATATTTTTGTGCTAGTATCATTTGAATACCACTAATTATTTTCACTATTAAATTTTACTTATTAAATGAATATTTCTCTCATTTAAATCGGATCCTAAATCTTCTGTTGTGAACTTATTCCCAAGTGTACTTCACTGTTTCCTTAATCCCTAAATAATAGAAAAATTCTCAGTGGCATTTAATGGCTGTGATCTAAAGCGCCGATGGTATCGAAGAGAAGAGAAGGTGGATCACCTGCGTGTATCGTGCACAAGTAACCTTGGTACGGTGTACTGTAAACAGCTTCAATTTCTTTAACACTGTTGACAGTAATGCTCAATACAAAACTGGGTTAACAATCAATGACCACGCAATTTAACTATTATTCTCAAACAGCAGAAGTTTCTTCACCTTCAAACAAGATTTTAAAATTTACTTAAAAGTGCAAATATAACATATAGTAGTGGTTGGCGGTCATAGGGACCCTAACGAAAGTCCTCACTACATAAAATTACAAACAACTTTAAAAGATTAAAAAAGGTGCAAATTGGCATCTCGTATTGAACCAATCTCAAACCGTTGCACAATGGTTCATGAAATAAAACAACCGGGGCTGCTAACAAACACATTAAAAATCCCTCACGTAATAAAACACAGTGCATTAAAACGGAAAGAAGAATTCTGCCGTGAAGCGGCTTAAGTTGCTGCCAAACCAAATTTTGAACGGCAACCGAAACATAATTTAGAAAACCCCAACTCCTCTTCAGCGCCCCCACCCCCCTCGAGTAAAACTCGCAATGCCGCAATTAATAAAACACAGAATCTAAAACCATTAAACAGGCCAACCTTGGACACACACACACTCATGACTCACCCTAATTTGACGCCTCAGGGGAAGTGATGTACGTCACAATAACGATGTACACGTTAAGACGTGCAGAAGGGATGTAGCCAGCCGGCAACCCTCTCAAAGCAAGTAAGATAAAGAGACGAAGCTCAATGGTATTTTGGCGGGCCGTTATTCTCCTCTACGTCGGTCTATTACGTAGAATTTGATGCCTACCATACAACACTTAAATTAAATTATTTCTATTTTCAGACAGACGTTTTAGTTGCCGCTAATAACAATTTGGCAAAAATGTTATAATTGAATGCTGTATTTACAAACGATAACATAGAACTAAATTACTGTTTACCAATTGATGGTATAAAATACATAGGTTAGCTACTTTGCTAATTGTACATATTTCTTTCATTTAAAAAGGCATTGTCGCTTATATCAATAACTCTTGTACCATTTATTCTTAAGTAATTAGCATTTGAAAATTCAATAAAGCTCAATTCCAATTCCTGCAATTGGTGTAAACGTCAACTCCGCCTTCTCCAGCAACGAACATAACCATCGAAACAAAACAACTCAGCGCTCAGGCGCTGACAGTGCATGCCTACATCAAAATGATATATTTAATGAATGATGATAAAAATAATTTAACTTAATTTACTTGTGACCTAAGTATATTTAGAAATAAAAGAAAACGTTTCTGCAGAGTTGTGTATCTCTGAGTTTGTGAGCTGAAATCTTTATCTAGTAGTGGTCATTGGAGGGTTGTGGGGGCATGCCAACAAAGGGAGGGACCTGCTCGCATTCCCTGCTACCTGGGTCAGTGCCGCGCAGGATTTGACAATGTGAGGAGTGAGGGAGGAATAACTGGTCGAAAACTTGGATAATACATATATATGTATATATACACACACACACATACATAAATAAGGAAAAAATTAAAACACGGGCAGCTGATTGCGCTGTGCAGTTACTTGCATATTATTGCTTATATACAAAGAAATTCTAGAAATAAACGTATTCTGACAATAACATAAATTATAAACGACAATAATGTATCACATAAAATAACTAAAATTACGGCAAAGTTAATTCTTACCCAACTTTAAATAGATCGTAAATGAGCTGATCACAATGGCGAATTAAATATAGTATTTATCAAATGTAGCCAAATAATTACGTGAAATAAACATATTTACGATTATTTGGTATTTATATTGTGCAATTTATCGTTATTTTGAAAAAGCGGAAAAAAAATTAGAGAGGGAGTGGGATCGGACTCGTACACCCTTCCAATCTAGACCGTTACCTTACTGTCTGCGCTACCAAAGCAAGTAGAAGCGATAAGAGGAAAATATACTAGTTAATGTTTCACCATAAAATTAGCAAGGGAGTGGGATCGGACTCGTACACCCTTCCAATCTAGACCGTTACCTTACTGTCTGCGCTACCAAAGCAAGTAGAAGCGATAAGAGGAAAATATACTAGTTAATGTTTCACCATAAAATTAGCAAGGGAGTGGGATCGGACTCGTACACCCTTCCAATCTAGACCGTTACCTTACTGTCTGCGCTACCAAAGCAAGTAGAAGCTATAAGAGGAAAATATACTAGTTAATGTTTCACCATAAAATTAGCAAGGGAGTGGGATCGGACTCGTACACCCTTCCAATCTAGACCGTTACCTTACTGTCTGCGCTACCAAAGCAAGTAGAAGCTATAAGAGGAAAATATACTAGTTAATGTTTCACCATAAAATTAGCAAGGGAGTGGGATCGGACTCGTACACCCTTCCAATCTAGACCGTTACCTTACTGTCTGCGCTACCAAAGCAAGTAGAAGCTATAAGAGGAAAATATACTAGTTAATGTTTCACCATAAAATTAGCAAGGGAGTGGGATCGGACTCGTACACCCTTCCAATCTAGACCGTTACCTTACTGTCTGCGCTACCAAAGCAAGTAGAAGCTATAAGAGGAAAATATACTAGTTAATGTTTCACCATAAAATTAGCAAGGGAGTGGGATCGGACTCGTACACCCTTCCAATCTAGACCGTTACCTTACTGTCTGCGCTACCAAAGCAAGTAGAAGCTATAAGAGGAAAATATACTAGTTAATGTTTCACCATAAAATCGTGAGAATTTAATTGTATACCCTTACTTTCGTTTTTGGTTTAATGGGCACCATTAAGATTGTTAAAACGAAGAGTATACTAGTGCACTCTCTCCACCATGTTGTATACAGCTTAAACTTTCAAACAGAGCACTCTGATGATCACATGAAAACGAAATGAAAGGCTGAGTGTTGATATTACCTCGTAAAATGGCGTTTTGAGAGAGAGTACACATATTACAAAGTATTTTGTATTGGTTAATTAGTTTATTCGTTGCCACTTTACTTGATACACGTTTACCGGTGCCCATTTTATTTTGAAAATCATTAGTGACGGAGCAAGTTGCTACAGATGCAGACTGGAGTGACTGATTGAAACAGTGAAATTCTCACTGATTCAGTTTTGCAGTCTAAATACAATAAATACTTACACTGTGTACACTGTTTTAAATCTGTTGCGCCGGAGGAAAAAAAAAATAACTAATCTTGAACACGACAACGTTATCGATTTAATTTGCTTATTTTCGGCGGGCGTTTTCTATTGGCTGACAATTGCCGACAGATTGTCCAACTTCAAAAAACAACACTTCTCTTGTGCAGTTACGATACCAACATCTGTATGCTTACACTGCCGAGCCGTCATAACCACGACGCCTTAGTTAACGGCAGGAGAGTTATGGCAACACGATCCGTGCTCGCATTTTCGTGCGGCCGTCGTCCGTATGGCACGTCGTAACTGTGACAGCGTCATGTACAATAACCATACTCCCGCTGCTGATCGCAAAGCAAGTAAACAACCGTAACAAATTGCCGTGGACGAGGGGAACCAATGAGCAAGGGGGGGGGGGGAAGGGGCACATAGAGGAAACAGGAGAAGGAAGCCAAGCGCGCACACGAGCTCGCCTCCGAACATCATCAGCGCAGATGGCGCCACAGAGTAGAAAGCGCAAGCCAGCGACGCAGGCAGAACGGAATGGTGGGAGCGCCTCGAGAAAATCCCAGGTGGAAATATCTACCGCGTTTTTCCCGGGTGTGAAAATCGAGACTGGGATCTGGTCGGTAATCGAACCTGGTAGGTATTTAATTGACCTAATGCACTGATACAGTTCGGCGTGTATTCGGTTTCAGCATTGGAGTGAATATAGGTTGAATGCGCATTCCATAAATCTCCGCGTCCCAAAACCCGACTGCTTTCCACCAACAGCATAATGTTTTCAATTTATTCGAAATATCGTTTTCAAAATAGAGCGTGGCTCTGCTGGAAAAGCGGAAACTCTCTCATTACTGCTGACTATGGGATTCTAACTGTTGCGCTGATGGTGAGTGGCTCAGTGTTAGTACATGAGCACAAGACTAATACGTAGACTAAAGATGGGGTAGACCGATCTCGCACAACCAGTCTGTGTCCCAACATTGAACTACTTTTCTGCAAATACGGCTAACAAAAATGGCGTGGATTAGGTTTGAGGTTAGAACATTGTTGAGTAAATAATTGCTTTGATATGTTTTTATACTTCCTCTACCCAATTTGTAATGCTTTTTAATTAAATTCAAACAGGTAAATGTACTTTACTCATACAAAAGTGTTTGTCATTTAAAAATTAAGCTATAAACAAACACGTTCATCAGTGTTGACCATGTGACTTTGACAGTTGTGTTCCTTTAGGGTAGATCAATGTTAGGTATGCGCAGAAGACGAATAAGCGGTCTACCTCATCTTTAGTCTATGGACGAATATCGGCCTACCTCATCTTTAGTCTATGATTTCAGCACGCCACTAATCGCCCCGTTAGGAATATTTGAAAAGTCGAATACCGAAATAACACTTGCAGGTTACCGTTGACATATATCGACGGCACACAGAGGTACGAAATAGAAGGCGTGTTTATAAAAAAAAAATGCTGCGAAATTTATAGACACAATCTCATAAACTATGTTGTCTTTCTCTTCTGCGAACAGCAGCTAGCTGTCACGTGCAATATTTAAAGTACGCTCGTCAATGACAGGAAGAGATGCATAAAACTTGCTGGCACGAGATACGGGCGCATTTCACCGCAGTCACGGGTCGTAAAAATGCACAGATGTTTTCTCGGCGCTCGAACAACAGACCCTGAACTGCCTTACACTACGTGAATAAACAAGCATGTTACGTGGCCAGTCAAAGCCGGCACGCTCTCATATCACCCCCGTATACTTTTGCCCTTTCTAGGTAATGCGGAGGCATAAGTGTTTCCCTTTGGCTGTTATTCAATTTGCCTGTTACTTTACTGCTTCGCCATTGATTTTCCCTCAGACCACGTAACTTTTTCATTCTCTCGTTTGCTTGGTTGCACGTAATCTCCTTTTTCCTTTTTTATTCTCCTTTTGACTTTGCTATCCCGTCAACACTTTGGTTAACTATTTTTACTGTAGGCTGTTCACGGTAAAGTGAGCACTTTTTAAGGCCCTTCCGCCAGGCATTAGCCACCAACAAGTATGTTTAATTGCAGCCTCAACCATTAACTTTGGAGACTGGTGAAAGTACACACCGCATTTATTAGTTACGTGGCAATGTTGATCTTAAAGAGAGGCTGAAAGATAAAACGTGGCTGAAAGGAAATATTTCGAAGGGTCTTAAGAAGTGCTCACTTTACCGTAAATAGCCTATACCAAGTTGTATGAAACGTGAGAGTGGTAGCTGTTGATCATTTCTACCATCCAGACTGTCCTTGCATTATTCTGTCCTTATTCTGTTCTACTGATTTTTCAAATTCGGTATGTTATATATAACGGTACAAATCTACAACCTATTTAATTACGAACTTTCAGTCTGTTCTTCCGAGTTGGAACTAACTGTGGCTGTTAACCAGAAGGCTGTTTTAAAATCACCCCCCCCCCCCCTTTTTTTCCCCCATCCAACGGTCTTTTTCTTAACCCATAAACCGGTCCCTCACTATGGATTCTCATCATTTTCCATATCGTTCACAATAAAATGAGCACTTTTGAGGACCTAGTTACTTTTTTTTTCAGCCGTTTTCAATACCTTAACCCCCATTATAAATAAATATTGCCATGTAAGCAATAAACACAGTGTATATATTCCACCGCACTCGGGAGTTTACGTCTAAGGGTACAATAAAACATATTAATTGACCATTATTCCAAATGAGAGGGCTTTCAAGAGTGCTCACTTTCCCATTAATAGCCTATACGTACATAAACCACGTCTCAAATTACGCTTTTGCTCAGTCTATGTAACAGAAGCCACCAATACGTCAAAATGTAAACACTGTTGTAAGTCCCGTTTCACGCGACTGGTTATACATCCGCGTGGTTTTTAATTTCCTTGACAATTACAGACAACTGAGGTACAGTGAGAAGTTCTCAACTGCATGCAAGATTAAATCGCCCACGTGGTCGATTGAGAACCCGCCTGTCTGCACCTCGAGAATCACGCACAGAGTACTTACCAATACAGAGGCGAAACAATCGCCAGCAAGTTCCGCGAACTCGAGCCGCACACGCCAGCAAAATGGTGTCGCCGGGACAGCGGCATGTCGGGACGAACGCCATGCGCCAATCAGCGCCTGGTAGCCTCATATCCAGTGTGCAGGCCAGCCAATAGGGAACATCCCACAGCGCCCAGTAGCCAATCAGACACAAAGGCCCATTCTCAAAGGCTCGCTTGACCAGATAATGAGAAAGCCCTTATCAAAGGAATTGCGACGCCGTTACACCACGGAAACAAAATCGTTGAGTGTAAAACGTCAAGTTTCGCATCTCCTGAAGAGTGGAGTTCGTCTATATGCTGTTTATTCACACTTTTTTTTAAACCAAACCTTTGAAAAACTTACACCACATCTGATATGTTTTGTTGTTTCATATTATTTATATGTACCACATGCGTTCTATACGTGTGATTATATAACGGTACCTTATTTTTGGTTAATCCATTCAGACCCACTGTACACATTTGTGTACATCACGCACGTGAAGGTAGTTTTTGGTCATCCCTGCACATTGCGACGCTCAATGACCAATGATCTTACCTGTAGAAAAGGATTCGCAAACCGTTTTACAGGTCTAGGTCATGATTGTTTCACATTACTATAGCCGAACATGTAGCCTACAGCTCATTGGCTGTGGCAACGAAACAAGTGTTATTTCAACTTAAGTGCAGCACGCATCATAAAATGTTTTGTTTGCAACGCCTGAAACCGTAAATTAAAGTGGTGTCTGAATCGGTTAAACTGAAATTTTCTTTTAATATAATTTATTAATTATGATATTTAATTTATATTAATATAATTCAAGACAGCGAGAAAATTGGTGTGTTGGAAATGCTTAGTAAGAAATAGTTCTTATGCAAAATAGTATTACACTGAGTGCGCACGAATTCGGTGCGTTGTCTCTCTGATTGGGATGAGCTTAGTTTACATTGAATATCCTGGAAGGAGAATTTGAGTAGGGCTTCCGAAAAGGTGGACATAACAGTGGATGTACTAAAGAGAGTTTTCGACGGCTCTTAACGTCGAGGTCTTGAGAGCCGATGAGAATGAAGCGAGGTGAGTATGGAGCAGCGTCGGAATGCAAGAGCGGGGGAAACGATTCCCACGTGCGAAAATCAGGGGGTGACCTCGCCGGGAGTGAAATCTGGTTTGCATTGGTGGGAGGCGAGTAGTCTAACCGCCCAGCCACAGTGGCCTCCCTCTCTCTCTCTCTCTCCTCTCTCTCTCTCTCTCTCTCTCTCTCTCTCTCTCTCTCTCTCTCTCTCTCTCTCTCTCTCTCCTCTCTCTCTCTCTCTCTCTCTCCTCTCTCTCTCTCTCTCCTCTCTCTCTCTCTCTCTCTCTCTCTCTTCTCTCTCTCTCTCTCTCTCTCTCTCTCTCTCTTCTCTCTCTCTCTCTCTCTCTCTCTCTCTCTCTCTCTCTCTCTCTCTCTCTCTCTCTCTCTCTCCTCTCTCTCTCCTCTCTCTCTCTCTCTCTCTCTCTCTCCTCTCTCTCTCTCTCTCTCTCGAAGACGGAAGAATTGTTATGAAAACTACAGGCCTAAAAAATTCTCCCGTTCCTTTAGGTACAAGATAGAATTTATTAACATGTACGTTTTTGTTATTACTGCAGTTGACACACTGCTTATTTTTGTGAAGTGTCTTAGAAAGCTCTAAGTCAATAATATGCATGTAATAAATTGTAGGCTGAATAGTTGTTTCCCACTGTGGCAGCACGCAATCAAGAAGCAGCTGAAAAATGTTTGAACCTGCAAACAACTGAAAACTCTAGCCTAAATGTCACCGTATATGCCAAAATTGTCTTGTCTCTAAAAGCGACCTACCAGCGCTCTACAACTAGGAACGCCCTATTTTCGCGATAATAATTACTATTCTAGCTGTATTTCAAAGCATCTTAGTTCAGATCCTCTTCTGTGATAGGACTGTTTCCACTGCTAAGCGCCAAGGTTGCGTTCTTGCGAATTACGAACTTTCAGAACCGGGGTAGGCTTAACCTTGCTGGCCTGCATGTCCGCTTGTATGGATGGTTGTATGGAATATTTAGCCATCCTCTGGCAGTTTTCATGGACGTGTTAGTAATTGGTCGTGTGCAATTTTCTATGAAAAACTTCGTACAAATTTTGAAATTTTAGCCAATCAAAAAGAGGGTAATAGATTCCTTTTGTTTATTTTGTTTTGAAAAATAGTAATAGGAATATTGAACACGAATAAATAGTTAATAAAAACCACGAAAATGATTACTTATTCTAAAACACCATTGTGTAAAATTTATGGTAAACATTTGTGTTCAACACAAAAGTTCCAGCTATAACCACAAAACGATTAGGCTCTATGCGTAAATGCATATTTCAGAAGTCATGAGTGAAGATTGTTCCTGGACCAAAGTAGCAGGAACAAAGCCATAAAAGATGTACTAGTCTATATTTGTGCGGCCACAAGTATCCTTGGAAAGGGTATTCCAAAGAACTCTTTATAAATACTTGCATGCAGGTTCGGTATCAGGTCTCGTGGAACTTTCCACCCGAGCTTGTACGGAAAATTTTATCGTAGCATACAGGCTTTAGTACTAAAGCAGTGTCTTCTCACAAAGAAAGCTGTCCAAAACAAACAAAGAAATATTTTACTGAACCTTGTTCCCAGCCAGTGACCATTACAGTGTGTAAGATGGAATACCAGGAAGTATGATTGAATACGTGAAATTGTGATTGGTATCAGCAGAGAGAGACTGCCATAGACTAAAGATGAGGTAGATCACCTACTCGTCTTCTGCGCATGTACCCAACATTGACGAACTGCAAAGGAACACAACTGTCACAGTCACACACACATGGTTAGAGAGAGACCCCGAGGATTTCGCGAGTTAATTTAAGGACACGTTAAACTTTATCCGCATGTACCACGAAGTTTCGCTTCTATTGGAGCACATTTCGTTAGACACGCCCTGTCCTACTTTCGACCAATAACGAACCTGTAGGGAAAACAAGGATCAAATCCCGTGCTACCTGGTCAGTGATTCAAATGGAGAAACAGCCAATGAACAACTAACTGAGGCTCAAGTTCACAAAGGACTGCGGAGTCTAGCTTGTTGCCAAATGTATCCGTGAAATTCTCGGGTCCTTGCACGTGGTCAACAGTGATGAAAGTGTTTGTTTATATAGTTATTTTTTAAATTACAAGCATTATTATATAAATAAAATACTTTTACCTATTTGAATTTCATCAAACTGCATTACAAATTAGTTAGAGAACGTATACACACATCTCAAAGCATTTGTTTACAAATCAGTTTTTCTAACCTAAATTTCAAAGCATGCCGTTTTCGCTAAACGTGTTGGCAGAGAAGCAGTTCAGTGTTGGGACACGGAGATTGGTTTGCGCGACCTGCGAGATCGGTCTACCTCATCTTTAGTCTATAGAGACAGCATCCGAAGCAAGTTTGCAAGAGTTATCCAGGGTTGCACAACTGCAGCGACAAGTAGAACCACGCGATCCCGTAGCAGGCTCGGATTACAGCCCCCTCCGATGATAAAGGCTGTTCAACGTAAAATGTGCACTTTTGAAAGCCCTGCTGAAGACCTTCTTGTATGCACGTTGTGTATTCATCCGCCTTATGTAAAATTAACACTGGCATAGGCCTTTTCACTTTATTCATGCTAAGATCAGTGAAACTATGAATTGATTTTAAAAAAAATATATATATATATATTTCACTAATTTGCTCTTATTTACACTTCGATGCATTAAAAACAATACAAAGCGAAAGAAATAATTTAAGTTCTTATAAATGGTTACCTAACACTTTTAACGTTAAGGGCGCCGCCTACTTGGCGGTAGAAACTCGTTGCAGTGTTTGAAATCCGCTTTTTTTTTTTACGAAACTATTAAACGTGTCCCCATGATACCAATGTACGAAAAGAAAACACATTTCAGGCGAGGTACGTATAATACTCTCAATATATCATGTATATTATAAATGCTATTACCGAGCCCTCCAACATAGCTGAAAACGGCTTTTTCACACTGCTGTAGCTCATAATATACTGGTCGGAAACATGAGAAACTTCCATAGAGACCTGCATTGAACCTTGGTGCAGACTTTCCACCAATAAAATTATATGGTCACTGCTTAAAGTCCCATAGGTACACGCAGCACAACGGGAACACTGCACGCCAGTTCAGCGCCTAGCACTTAAGAGCAAAGGGGCATCAGCCGCGCGTGTCAATGCCGTCCTTATCGATCCCGCGCTTCCCTGCCTCAAACGCGCTAAAAAAAAACATCCAAGTAGACGGCGCTCTTAAGATATGGAACCGTTTTCCATACGTCGTTAGGGGTGCCGCACACGTAGCGCGGTACCTGCGCGCGGGCCTGCCCCGACCAGCGCCGGCCGACGCGTGGAAATGTTCTCCTGTTTGTGAATGGAGGCAGGAACAAAGGAAGCTGGTACGGCAGGCATTTGGCGCCGGTCGCGCTGGTGCCCGCGTCGCCTGCTTTTACCGGAACGTTATTTTTTTTTTTTTTGCGCTGGTTTACGCGGGTAGACGTGTTCGGTGCTCCAGTCATGTGTATTCGATTTTGCATATTATGGGAAGTGGAGTGAACTCTGGAGTTCTCATTTCGGAGGTGTACAAACGAGAAGCAATATGGGACAAAAGAAACCTATCCCATGCGAACGAACAGGAAGGTCATTGCAAAACTGTGGGCAGAGATAAGTACAACAATGAATACTGAAGGTGAGCGAAAACATTTCTCTCCCTCCCCCCCCCTTTTTTTTCTTTATTTTCCATCAACTGGAAGACACAACAATATATGTTCCACCAATTAATCAGTATAAAACGGTCACAATATTCTCTTATTTGGTTTTATATATATATATATATATAATTCGTGTTAATTAATATCAAGTTTGTTAAACTGGAAAAGTTTAAATAATTGTTTCCATTAGCTACATTATACATAATAACTATCTATACAACATCTAATGTTTCATGTGAGTGGCTTCCAGTTGATGAGAACAACCTATTTATTCTCTGGTTCTTTCCTCATATTTTAGATCTATATGCCCCTCACGTAGAAACAAAATATAAGAATAATTGTATCGATTGCCATATTTTGCAACCACAATTAAATACACTTTCCAGACTTCAAAGGATGTAATATGGGGTGTAAAACCGATATAATATTGATTGTAAATTTAATGCAATAAACGTTTATCTGTAATATTTAAGTTTTTGTGAAAGATAGTAAAACAAGTATTTAAAAGAATACTTGTCAACAAGCATAAATGCGGCAGTACGGTAGCTGTATAACAGCTGAATAAAAGTGTTGCTTTCATGAGAAGTTTACAAATTAATTGAATGTATATAAACACGAAACTACTGTCCATACACTAATGAATTGTTTGCAAAATATTTCGCAAAACTATCTCTGATATCTTTTGCACTGTTGGGTCCTGGTGTAAGCCTTTCTACGTTAGGTAGCACACAATGTTGACCCAGTAGCAAGATACCTGTAAAGAAAGAAACAAAATACTATGTAACATGTGTAATGTCTGTCACTGCACTATGTAATGCTCTTTGTAAACATTAATTAATCTATATAATTGTCCACAGTCCAAGAAAAACTAGTACACGCTACTAACAGCACATTATATAACAGTTCCAGTATCTAACCATTTGCTCTGAGTTACAGCTGTGTTAACACGATATAATTCTACTGGTGTTACAACGGGTTGGTTTCCTATATTTTCAGATGTAATCGTGATGAAGAATTGGAAATATCTAAGAGACCAGCTTGGTGCTGAATGTGGAAAGACGCGGAAAGTGAGAACAGGAATGGGAGTTGAAGGAGCAAATTTCCACTCCAAATGGTCTTATTTCAAATTGCTTCGTTTCCTCAAAGATATTGTCGCACCAAGAGATTCAACAGGAAACCTCTCTGCAGTGCGAGGTATTTCTAACAGCCCTTGTGGCGGGGCGTCCTCCTCCTTATTAGCCTCTCAGGGAGAACAAATAGGTTCACACTCCTCAAACTCAGGTCACTGAAATTGAAACGGTGTCACCTGCGTATAATCGGAATGACTTCATTAATGATGATGAGGGACGAGAATAGGAACCCAACCAGGAATGTGGGGACGAGTCCAGCACGTATACGCCAACATCCACAAAACCCACTAAGAAACGTGGCAGAAGTGAAGATTACAACTCTGAAATTCTACAAATCGAGCAAAATAAGCTGGAATACTTGCTTAACAAAGCTGATCGAAGACAGTCACTGGACAATGATGGGGACCTATAGATATATATTTAAGTTTATTACCGCACGTGAAAATAATCCCGGAAGAAAGGAAAATGGCTTTTAGGAGATGCATTGAAACCATAGTGGAAGAATTTACATATCCATATTCACAAATCCATGAATTGGTGGTGGCAAGCCTTCCAAGCACCCGTGCGTCTTCCTTGGCTTGCACTACTCCCGTGGGCCCAGACTGCATTTACTAATGATGTATGAATAAGTGCATAGAACACATCTTTTCGAATTAATTTTCAGATGTTACATTTTGTTTCCACATTGTACTATTTACTTCACAATTTGACTAGTGTATACTTTGTGTGTATTCTCGTATCCTTATTAATCTACATAACGGGCATGCACAGTTGGACAGAGACAGTACAAAATGGTTATTTGGAATACTATCCCAATACTTCATTAAATAAATATGAAGTTATTTACGTGCAGTATGTACTGTGTGGATTAACTTTCAGGTAATCATAAATCATTTCTCTATCGGTGTATTACTTACCTTAGAGTAATTATTAATCTTTCTTCTGGGGTAATTGGTTGGGTGTGCCAATTGCACCTGTTCTTCATTAAACGGTCTTCAGTTTTCGCCAAGATATAATCGAAAGTTTCGATCGTCGTACGGGTGTACTGAAAGAACCGTTGGGGATCGTTCCTGAGTTCACCAAACATATGATGATGGTATTCGCCATACCTGTACCTTTCTCGACTTGCCTAGTGGATTCCTGTACTTTTCCATTGGTATTATATTACATGCATTGTCAAGAAGTAGAAACTCTTCATCAGACGAGCTAGACATGTTTCTCACACGACATCCAACGGCAAACTGTGAAATAAAAGCGAGTGGCGCTGGTCGAGCAGGCTGCTTGTCCTCTATGCGGCACTGCCTGCTTCACCAGTGTCAACACACCCGCGCCTAAAAGCGACGCTCGGGCTGGTAGCAACAGGCGCAGGAAACCCGCGTTCTACGTGCGGGCACCCCTTACCAACTGTACTGTGCGTATGTCACCAAGTACGCCCGTTATAATATATGGAGGCAGGGGCAGTTTTTTTTTTCTAAGGTTATTTCAAAAAGTGCTCACTTGATCGTGAACAGCCTTTACCTTGTCTTATGCCATCATATAACAGGAAACCTTTTAGAAATTTACAGAGTTTTTGTTGCGCGGAGTAGTTTCAGCCACACCTGGAGTACGCACAGACTAGCCGAGCAGATGGAAGCTTTACAGTACAGGTTGGCCTAGGGTGTGGGAAGGAGGTAACGTCATGGTATACACGACGAAGATTCAGGCAAAGTACTATATTACAATCAAAATAAATTACAGAGTCTCCTTCTTACAGATACAGACAGCCATCCAATCTGTCCCAAGTAATATTTCTCGTTGGGCGTGGACTCTCGCCCCAAACATATGGCACTCTCTTTTACACTCGTAGACTGTTTACGGCTACTGTTCTGGAACGCTGACTGTCTCATCCCTTTAGCGATTACACCACATATGGCAACGCGAACTAAGCGCTCTCAATAACAGATGACACAAACAGAATTTCACAATACACTGTGCAATAACACAGCTCGTTTCTGGAACATATTAGAGGCACCACTGTTCCTTATTATAAGTAGTAAAAGAAAACTTATATTCTGCAGCAGTAAAGTACTACATTTTATGTTCTGTAACAAATAAAATTCCCTCGTCTGGTGTGGCCCACATCCGAAGCCGTTCGGGAGAAGTTTCTCAAGGTCAAACAACGGCCAGTAACCGAAGGAAGAAGGAAAATTGCCAGTGCTCACGTAGTATATTGAAGTATAACCGGCTTGGAATTCTTCACGTGAAATTCGTGTATAGGCTATTCACGATAAAATGAGCACTTTTGAAAGCCCTGCTTAAAATCTACTTGTACGCAAATTATGCATTCTTCCGCCTTATGTAAGAATAACATGGTTATGGGCCTCATCACTTTATTCATGCGTCGGGCAAGTGAAAGTGGGAAATTATTATAAAAGTAAACATTTAACAAACCTGCTAATTTTTACACTTCAGTACGTTACAAAAACAAGAAAAGAAAGAAAAAAAATTTAAGTTATCGCAAATAGTTACCTAACACTTTTTATTCGATGTTAAGATACGGAACTACTTCCCATCCATCATTGGCAGGTAGGGGCAGTGACTTTTTTCTAAGGCTGTTCACGATAAAGTGAGCACTTTTGAAATCAGCCTTTATCGCCTATTTGTAACTCGCAACCAGACATGCCCTACACCACTTCATATCATTCTACGTTCATAAACAGGCGATTGAGATAGTATATTTTATCACCCACCGTACTTCTATATTGTATTCAACATGACGTTTAAGTTGGTGCACTTCGTTTTTTCGCGAAAATATTTCAGGACAGGTTGTGTTCCAACGCACTTCTTGAGTTCAGAGCCACTTTCGTGATTGGAACATTTGAATTGTCGCGCGTGTTACCTGTCTGGCCGCGAATCACGGACGGTCGGTATCGGAGAAACTTAATTGTGATTGGCTCACCCATGTAACAGACTGCCTTCACACAAAGACAGTCTGTTAACACATTGAGGTCTGCACCCATTCACTGGCACTCAAGACGAATAAGATGCGAGCCACCTGTATCCACTACTGCAAGAACACCGGTTCTGTTGGTGTCTGTGTTAGAACTCACCATCGTCCTATTGGTCCATGCCACACCGGACACTACCCTCTACTGTACAGCGCTCATTATTGGCCGGTCATCAACCAATAGAGAGCCGAGCTGATAATGAGACTGTCATATATCATTCATTGTATAAAAGGATTTACAATTAACCGGGTCCCTTTGGGTGGCTATAAAAAGAAAAGATTTTCTACCGCTAGCAATATCACTGATACTACACTGTCGTGTTCTTGTGAGATCGTGTTAAACGCCAGCCGAACAAAAACTAAACATCCATGCGAGTTTTGTTCTGAACAACAGATATTTTAAAATTAGTTTTGCTCGAGCTACACTCGAGCATAGTTTACAATGTGTTAATTGTTAAATTAAGACTACAAGTGTACACATAGGATACTAAAGTCTAGTCCCGCGTGCATCTTCTCGCGAGAAAACCAGTGACCCTACGTGTAAGCCACACGGCATCAGTCTCACGAGTTCTGAACTGGCATGTAAACCGACTACGGACTGGCGGCGACCGTGGTTAGGAAGGTCCTGTGTTCTATTCCACCCGAATGCATTCCGGCGTGTGCTTTTTATTTCCTGTCCCAGCGAGCCGCGTGGTGTAGGCCTGCTGCGACCCTGAATAAGTATCTACACTGTAAAAAATAATGGGAAAATTACTTGACAAGTACAAGGTAATATTTGCAAACTTGTTTGGGTAACTCAGTTTTTCTAACGGGTAAGGTAAAATTACTGCACTCTGGAGTAAAATTCAAGTACATAGCGGTGGAAAATCCCATAAATGGATGGGAAGAATACCTTACGATGTGTGCATCTCTTCAGCATTGTCTCAACAGCTAAGTGGAGGGACGGGCGGAAGAAACACTCCTTTAAGACGCTAATATTAACTACGGCTGGCATGCTGTCGTCGTGGTGTAATGGATAGCGCATTGGCCTATCGTGACGGAGAGCCATGGTTTGCGCCCATCCACCAGCAAGCGTCGAGGATTTTAAAGTTGATGTTTCAGTTACTATTCGTCAGAGGATATCGATAGTAAAAAAAAATGAACAGTACTAGTCCTACGGGGTATTCTCAAGTATAACTTTACTATACAATATAGTTAGTATTCCCTTACTTGTTCGGGATCCCCCCCCCCCCCCTTTTCTCATTTGTCAGGTACTTTTTCTGTTCGGTCAGGGAACAGTACTTTACTTGTTATGTAAATTTGATCTACATTTAAGAGGTAATTTTGCCTTACATGTAGAGGTAATTAGCTTCCCTTGCATGTAAGGGAATTTCACCTCTTTTTTTTTTTTTTTTTTTTGGCGGTGTAGAGGCGAAACCTACTTGGTTGCTTTTTGGCCGAGTGACGCTCGAGAAACTAGCCTTATGTCTGATTCGCTATTTAACATGGGATGCCTTACTGATTGGGCCGTCGTCTGGTTAAGTTAGCTTCCAGGCGTTGATTGGCATAAGACCATTCTTGTAGAAAATTGTATGTACTTTAATTTACCGCGTTACACTTTTTTCTCTAAACCTAATAGTTGTTTATATATTTACGAAAAAAAACACTGAAAAAAGTCACTCTAAATGTCTCCTCCCCCCGCTCACTCCACCAGTGGGACTTTTAGTATGTTAAAAATGAAGTCAAGATGAACACCTGGGTCAATTTTATAATCTCCGAGATTTTTCTCTTATAGTTTGTCTAATTTGCCTGGACTACGACTGGAGCTCGCGATGTACGCCTCAGTTTCGCATCCACACGCTAAAATATTCTGTGACGGCGAGCCGAGCTGGATTCCCAGTGGCCTCAGACCGGGACTACCGCCAGTAGTAAACCTAGCGGACGTTGCCTTGGCCTACGGGTTTACTCGAGCTACTCACCCCCCTTCCCCCCTCCTTCCACCGCATTCCATTGCTGTCCTCCACCACCTCACGACCGTGCCATCGACGTGTAAGGGCTCAGCTGCCAAGCGTTTCCCAAGTGTCCATCACTCTCTAGCAGATTTCTTATCTATAGGGATATGAAGATTTCGCGAGTTCGTTTCAGGACAAGCTAGACGTCCAACATGTGTACACTGGAGTCAGCTTTGCAATTGGATCGCAGCCCATTAGACACGCCCTGGGCAACTCTGAACCAATAGCATACTTACAAGGAAACAAGTAGCATGTGCCATACTGCCAGGTGTAGAGTAACACTGGATACTCTCTGGGGCAGCAGCCAATGAACAAACATCTGAGGCTCGAGTGCACCCTGGTCTGTGGAGTCTAGCCTACAGGTCATTGAACACGCGATATTTTCCTATCCCTATTTATCTAATATGTGAAAACAAACGAGACAACTTTAATTAGCCATCGTTTTAAAAATTTACATTTTTCGTGATAATTTAAGAAATAATTACTTTTCTTTAATTTATTGCCAGAGTTACCTTAAGGGTTAGTTATTTTTTGATAAACTAGCCATGTCGAACCAATAAACTCGGTTATTACTAACATAAGTAAAATAAATTTCGCTTACGTTATGCGAAAAATTCATAATACTCAAAACCCTAAACACTGGATTCAGAATTTTCTTTTATGACCACCCAATAACTGTAACCGGGCATTATAATTTCTTATTCTAATGGCCACCATTTTGAAACTTTTCGTCGGACTGGTTGGCAATAAGGTCTTCCGAAGACTTTTTGAGTATCTTCATTTTTCATCAGGCTTTTAGAAAAGATCGGGATAACTTTGATAGAATATACTAAGGAAAAAAACGAGAGATATATAGAGAACTACAGAAGATTCGCTAATACAGGCAGCAAGAAAGCAGAGCCGAACGCGAGCACCCAATAACTCGGTCCGGTTTAAAAGAAAAACGGAATTATTAAATAGCGGGGAAGAGCTCTCCAGCCGGAGAGAGAAGTCGAGGAAATTGAATGTTGCCGTGGCTGGGATCTGTCGCGATGTATATTGTTCGGAAACTAATACTGCGAGCTCCGTCTTCCTCGTTCCGCCGGCGAGCATCTCATATCCTCGACGGGTCCTCTTGTGTCAGTCAAACCGCGCTCGGGGTCGACGCAGCAGCGGTTCAGTCGGGCTGATCGCTGATCTCGAACTCATTCCCAGGGCGAACAACTTGCTCCCTTCGTGGATAATTGTCGGTTTGGCAGATGTACACGGAGACTCTGTCGCGAGATGCTCTGGCAACGTGACTCGGTAATTCTTGAGAGAGGCAAATAGGTAATTAGAGAACACAGAGAGAGAGAGAGAGAGAGAGAAAGAAAGAAAGAAAGACAGGCAAAGGACGACAGAGAAGGACAAAGAGAGGAACAGGAAGACATTAGTTATGGTAGAGATGGCGGCAAAGAGAAAGGAAGAGAGTGACTGGAAGATGCTGACTGTGACAGAGGGAGACAGATACAAGGAGAGAGAGCAAGAGAGAGAAGAAAGAAAGAGAAACGCAGACACAAAGAAATAAAGACAGAGACAGAGGAAAACAGAAATACAAATATGTACATGCCTGCTTGTAACTTAGTGTCTAAAAGTTATTAAAAGGCATTCGAAAATATTTTATACTATCTTTCCTGTGCTACTTCGTACGCATGATATTTAGGGTTTGAAATCACTGTTGGGAAGGAAAGGAGGACAGCCTATAGACAAAAAAGAAAGGAGAAATGAAGGAACTTTTTTTCACAGTGCTTTGTTTTATGCAAGTATCTTAAGAAAAGCTTAATCCAGTACCTATGTGCAGTACATCCCTTATCATTATATTTTCGGTGCCTTTTGAGATATCTCGATGAAACAAAGACTAAGTTAGTCCTGGAGTTATTACATATATTCTGTGTATATCTGATGTCAATACGTTCACAAGTTTTTGAGTTAAATCCGGCCGGACAGACAGGCAGACACGAAAAAAAATGAACATTAGAAATGGCTTATTAATCAATAATACTATATGAACAAATTATTAAAGTGGAAAATTCGAAAATTACAGGCAGACATTTGTATTTTATTTAGTCATATTATATGGAGTATCAGAATTACACAAACATGATAAAAAAGACTATAGTTAAAATGAATCATGAGTTTATCTGGTATACAAAGACGTGGGAAACATTAGATCAACGTGTTATTGCAAAGCTGCGCATGCAAACATTACAATGCAGTTAACATTACTTTCTGAACATAAAAATCAGGTTACTACCGGCTGTGGTTCCTCCTAACTACCACGCACGCTGTGCGACTACCTGGCATGCTCTATTCATGACCTCTATTGGCAGTTGGTTCTATTCCTCAGAAAGAGCACATGGGTGTAACTAGCATCGCATTCTAGAAGGGGCTATCTCCCGTTGACCTCTACGTGTTTGGGAGAGGGGGAGGGGGAGGAAGACCGATCTCCCAACCCGGGGGTCCCTCCCTCAGGAAAATTTTGATTTCAAGGTGCAAAATGGTAATATTTAAGCAGTTTTTGTACCTAATACTGCAGGTAGAAAAATATATAATTTTTCAAGTTATAATTTTTTGAGTGAAGAATTTAACAAAAATATTCTACAGTAACAATAAAAAAATTAGGATGTATAACACTACCCGTGCGCGATCTACCGAGGATATTATAGTTACTACACAGTCTTGTTATGTCGCGTCCAGATAGATGCCACTACCTGTGACGTTGCCTTGATGTAAGAAACACTACTCGAAGTTTGTGACGTGTCTAAAATTGCATTTTGTGGGCATACCAAATTCGTCTTGACTTTGTTTAGAATAAAGAAAATTAATAACAATTATTTTATGTGTAATTAAACACCTTTCAACGTTCAACAGGACACAGGACAGGACTTCTCAGTCCTTTACACATTTATATTATTTCTTTCGATGTTTCAAATTTTGTGAGTCAGATATCTTATAGAGGGGGCTAATATTTTTCTAGGAGGGACTGAGCCACCCCCCCTCCCCCCTTGCCATTAGTTACGCCAATCAGAGCAGTGCAGAGCTCTGGAATAGTTTTTGGTGGAGGCTGACGGGTTGTAACTCGTCCTTTTAATTAATCCCAGGCATACCCTATAGGGTTCAGGTCTGGAGAACTCGCTGACCAGTCCATGTGGTGGAAGTAGTGTATGTATGTCGGTTCTGGGTCAGGATTGGAGGAGTATGATCCACGATCCGTTCGTCATATTGCTAGCCGTCACAGGAGCAACCGGCGGCCCGGAGCAGCCATATTGTCGGCTAAATTGTCTGTTTCACTCCTAAAACCACTTCCGAAAATAATTATTTTTTCCCAAAAATCACTTTTTTCAGCAAAAAATTAAAAACAAAAAAGGGGGAGTGAGGAAAGCACATTTTAAGCTGCTCGAATCAAGAACTGAAAATCCTCAGTCGAGCAAGAGGATTGGAGACTTAAAGCAGACTGAGCCACTTAATCCTTTGAGCAGGAGAGGAGGATGGGAGGCTAAGCGACGTCAAGTGGACTCACAGAAGGAGAGGAGGATGGGAGACTGAGCCAGGTCAAGAGGACTCAGAGCAGGAGAGGAAAATGGGAGACTGAGCCAGGTCAACTGAACTCAGAGCAGGAGAGGAGGACGGGAGACTTAGGCAGGTCAAGTGGACTCAGAGCAGGAGAGGAGGATGGGAGGCTAAGCCACGTCAAGTGGACTCAGAGCAGGAGAGGAAGATGGCAGACTGAGCAGAGTCAAGTGGACTCAGAGCAGGAGAGGAGGATAGGAGACTGTGCCAGGTCAAGTGGACTCAAAACAGGAGAGGAGGATAGGAGACTGAGCCAGGTCAAGCAGAATTAAAAGGAGAGGAGGATGGGAGACTGAGCCAAGTCAAGTGGACTCGGAGCAGGAGAGGAGGATGGGAGACTGAGCCAGGTGAAGTGGTCTCAGAGCAGAAGAGGAGGGTGGGATACTGAGCCAGGTCAAGTGGACTCAGAGCAGGAGTGGAGGATGGGAGACAGCCAGTACAAGTGACTAGGGAGGATCACCTTACATTTATCCCACCACCCTCACCCCACCCCTTTCCATGATAAAAACTAGGGTTTAGTCCATGTCCGTGTTTGCTGTATGGTCACGTGCCTAGAATATTTACGATGTTAAAAAAATTTGGTTATCATACAAAGACTTAAAAATAACATATTTGATATTTCTCTATCTTTTGGGTCACCGCGACCCCACTTGAAATCCATCTAGCCACTTGAACACTGTGGCCCGACTTAATTAACTCAACATTGATGCGAGAAATTTAGAGTAAACATAAATTTTATACCACTACCTTCACATCTCTATGCATTAATACAAAACTTTCATAGGAAAAAGTAATAAAAAATGAGTTTTTAGGGTCATAGGTCATGATTGCCTAATCTGATCTTGTTGAAATCCGAACTTGACATGAACCCGGAAGATTCGTTCTGCAAAATTTGAAGAATGTTTGTTGAGTTACAAGGGACTTAGAAGTATTAAATCAGGACGGACAGACAGTATTAGAGAGGGACTGACAAACCGAGATCGTCCTATAATATAATAGGATAGGATATCTCAAAAAATTTAAAAAACATAAAATCGAGAAAGTTATAATGTGTACCTCCCACTCGCCCCGCCATCACCTTTGCCGCTCCCCACCACTACCCCCTCTCAATCGTAGTAAAACAGAGAAAAATAGCAAAAAAAGTATGAACAATTGTGGAACATATTACGTTTACTACACACTCACTCCACCATCCTCACCCATATCTCCCCAAATTAATCATTGGGCCTACATAACAGAAATTATCCATTCACCCACACGATGGTATATGCCCATTCACCACTAAATTACAACTATAGATTGTGCTAGTTATTCCTCTTTTTTTAGCATCCACCATCAGAACTTCTTTTGGCGACTTAAAATCAGGAGTCTTTTTAATCTCTAATATTTTTAAGGCCAATCATTTAAAATATAAATATAACACAACAATTTGTCCATGCCGTTCACATGCACATCTTCACTTACTGATGGTAGCATCATTGCATTATTACTTACTGTACTAGGTAGCGATGGTAGCGATGGCATGTTTACATCACCATTACACACAGCAGTACTTACAAGTCCATCACAGGTTCGTGGCGAGTAACAATACATAATTTTGTTTTGCCGGTGGAGGAACAAGTCCCTTATATATTTTCTAATCTCTGTATAGATTGTCAGTATAAGCAAACAGAAGAAGACACATTTGACAACTATACGCCATGAGGGATGGGTTCATCTTACATTGATGCTTTTCATGTCATATAGCATTGCTGCTATTCGCAAAGGTTTCATCACAATACATGCATCGAAGTCTTGACACTTTTGGCTTGGGTCACGATACCGATGGAGCTGGTGTAGTTGGCCCACCCGAAGAGGTCGATGGCACTGCTGGTACCCTACACGAATAAGTATATGGCTGATGGCACCACACACGAAGAATTATATGGCTGCTGATACCACACACGAAGAAGTCGATGGCTTCGCTTGTACCTTGTCCAAATAAATCGATGGCACAGCCATAGATCCTGTTAGCTCTGGAATGTCCGAAGACATCACGGATGCAAAATATGTCATCAACTATACAAGATATATGAGACGATCTGCACCTCTACTCTTTCGTCGACAGACTGAAAATCCCCACAAGGTGCACTCTCCGTTATTCACACCCATCACTTTCACATACTCCTTCCCCTTTCCTTCCAAACATTATTTTCTTCCCTCCACACCTCCCACCAACACCTCTCTGCCACCCCACACAGACCCTCCTACTCTTTCACTCGCCCTCCACATCACCCTCCCAACACTACACCCCCCCCCCTACAAACACCATACTCTCTGTTTAAAACTGAAGGTATGTGTATATTTACAGGTCCATCTGTACGAATCCCTGCAGCTTTCGTCCTCCATAAGTTTTACCCCAATTCGTAAAAAGGTTATGTAGCATAAGAAGTATGTGGATTTTCCTTTTTTTAGGTTTCCGTAAGGGGAAAAAATAGTCTAGAGAGTTAGGGTAAAAGACAACAAATAAATAGTTTTACACACACACAATTTATTGTACAGAAAAATACATAAATACCATAACATAAAAAAAAAATTCAGCGTTTGCATTTTTTTTCTTTAAATTTTTCTTCGGAACCGATGTTGGGGTGACTTCTTGTCTAGTCATAGGCAGTAGATTCACGGTCCAAGGACAAGGCACACCATTTGCGGAGCACCTGCGTGTTCATCCACGTGTGTGCCCTGTTAGGTTCTGACCTGTCGCAGACATGACACTACTGGTCGTAGAAAAGTCTTGTCAGCTTGCGCAGTGAAGGACAGCCGTACTCGAACTGTACATTAATGATTTCAGCTTCGTTTATGCACAAGTCGCTCAGCAATTTTTTTCTGCTCCGGACCCACCATGTAAACCGGTCCTTGCGAATGCTGCATCAGCAAGTCGCGCAGCACATTACACACTTGGTTATACGAAATCTTGCCTTCGTCCCACTCCAGTCCATGGTGGTACTTGCTCAGCCAGTCGTTCGTCTTCTTGCTTTTTTCGTCGAACGGTTTCCACGAATAAGGGGGCTGGGAGGAGCGCGTGCGAATTTTTCCATCGTCGTGGTAGGACACAGAAATCTCCTTGAGCACGTAGCCGCCCTAGCTCTGGAATCCCTGCAAATTACAGTACATCGTGCTGCTGAATATTCTTGAGGCTGGATAAACAAATATCGCTTATGGCCCATCGTGTTTATACCCTCTGCGGCATTCACGAATTAATCTTGACAACATTGTATCGAAAATTGTACAATGCGAGTCGGTCGTGAAGTATCAGGCAAAAAGTGTGTATGTGTGGGGGAATATTTAATGTGTAGTGAATTCGATCCTGCCGTCGATCACATTCGAACTGATATGCTCGTCCCGTTTACCCATGCCGAACACCATGAGTGGGACCAAACTCTTGAATTTATCTGGTCTCAGAATCGGGGATTGGGTACGCACTATAATATGCATTCTGGAATTGAGTGTGCATTTGATATGGCAGTAGGTACTTACCATTTTAAGAATTCATGTTCATGTCCACATACGGATAGTTTTCACTATTCAAATATATTTTCACATTTTCTATTTGACATGTGTTTAACTGCGAACAGTTCACTCTCACATTGTACTGTCTTCCGGTCTGTAACCCAACAATGATGCACCTCGGTTTCTTGGTGGCAAAGCTGGACTTCACAATCGAGTTGAAGCGCTGTGTTATGATGTGATCAAGCCGTAGTCAGACAGTCTGTCTGACAAGGCATTTAAGCATTAAATCAGGATGCGAGCGGAATTGAAACAGCTTATTGCGAAAAAGCCAGCAACAGAAATCCCCCCCCCCCCACCAGCCAGCAATCGGGGGCAACTATACCAAACAGCGCACCGATATAGGACAGCGTCATGCTCGGTGCGTTGTCTACCTCATCAGGCCAGCAACAATAGAAGATCACAGAATGGGTGTGTCCGATCGCCGATAGCCACCAGAACAGCATCCGGAACCATGATTAAGGTGCGGACATTCCAGTAAGTTTGACATTTTAGTGGCTGTGGAAACTATTTCATAACAAGTTAATTATATAATAAATTCGATATAAGCTCCCCGAGTAGTTGATATTAACATAATATGTTATTTTGTGTTCAGTGTGTGTTCATCATGTCTAATATACCCAATCATTCACAGTAGTGCGCTATCATATCATCTCTTGTCATTCAACTACAGTCCTAACCCAATCATGTATGAGTGTAACCAAATAGTTAAACTCAGGGGCATAGCTGAATGACAAGAGAAGGTATGGTAGAGCACTACTGTTAATGATTGGGTTTATTAGACATGTGGAACACACAGTGGACACACGATAACGTATTATGTTAATATTAGTTATTCAGAGGAGCATATATTGAATTTATTATATAATTAACCTGTTATGAAATAGTTACCACAGTCACTACTATGTCAAACTAACTGGAATGTCACCGCCTTACTCATGGTTCGATAGGCTGTTCTTTTAGGTGGTTATCGGTTATCGGACACACCCATCTGCGATCTTCTCTCATTGCTGCCTGATGAGGAACACGACGTGCCCAGCATGATGCTGTCCTATATCAGCGCATTGTTTGGCATAGTTGTCAACGATTGCTGGCCAATTTGGGGGGGGGGGGATTTCTGCTGCTGGTTTTTTCGCAATAAGTTGTTGCACTTCCGCTCGCGTCCTGGTTTAAAGCTTAAAGGAATGATCAGGCAGACTGTCTGCTTAAAGCTTGATCACATCATAACAGCTGGTTTTCTGGCAGTCTGGGGTAGGTCTCGATAGACTCACGACATCGATGTTTTTGCCATCTTCCACATTCTTCAGTATATTGATTCGTTCATTAGCACTCAGCTGAACGTGAAGCTGCATCTATTCGATCGACTGTACTTCAGTTCCACTATCTCCAAGTTATCCCCCGTACCCACGATTGCATTTTTATTCAGTACGATGTCGCACATTACTAGCGAAATGCATCGAGTGATACAGTCGGTTTGCTCGAAGTATTTGCTCACCAAGAGCGCTAGACTTTTGTACAACCATATAAATGAAGAAACTTTTAAGCCCATTCCTAGTCATATAGATGTACTCAGGGAGAGCAATGGAACACCCATAGTAGTGAAGACCAAAGTCGATGATCCTGCTGAGCCTACGAAGAAAAGGAAACATCATGATATACAAATGTATCGGGAGGAAGAATCAGATGTGGATTTGGCACACAAGTAAAAGGTATGGAAGGAAGCCTTGAAATCTAATGCTCTGGTTCGATGGTGCATACAATCGCACACATATTTTGATAATGATACAATGTATGGTGTATACAGGCAAAATTATAAATGGCACCTCCTCAGTAATGATGAAATAGAGTTTCTACCAGGTGAGATAATCCAAGTAGGCGATTACAAGACACGTGGACCACCTGTGCTTTACAAACTTCTATTTCGCAAGGAGCCCAGGGAGCAAACTCAGGCATGCACTTTACCAAGATAACAATCCTAAGAACGGTGCTTATAAGGACGAAGATCACAACAAAAAAAAAAACAGCTTTCCTGCAAACATCTTCAGTGGCCTAGCACTGAAAAGTGGGGAAGATATAAAGAAGATACACTGACGAGAACATCGACTACATGTTTTGGGACTACCCGAACGAACTCGTCGATAGGCTACGACTACTGGTCGCTTTGTAAAGGGTTGGAAATTACTCTCACACCAACGAGATTAATTCATCGTCTAAGAACTGAAGGAAAGATGTTACATATATTAATCGGTTGGAAATCGCACACGAACTGTATGCAGCCGCCAGGCGAAACTACCGTCATTGCAAGGTCATGATTCGTGGGATGAATGACCTGTTTCAAGCCGGCCTCGTCGAGATGATACCGTATGCTCGGGTCAACAAAGACTACAAATACATGTTTAAAGTGATCGATGCCTATAGCATATTCACCTGGCTCAAGCAAGTATAATGCTACCATTCATTCTACCACTTGCATGAAGCCCGAAGACGTCAAGGGCGACTCCCTGGTTCGGACCGTGTATGCCGTTTCGAAGAGAAAGGACCGACGCAAGCCTAAGCCAAAATCAGCGACCTGGTGCGCATCTACAAACAGATGGGCATCTTCGAGAACGGGTTCACAACGAATTGTAGCCCCGAACTGTTTCGTGTGCGACGTATAAGTAACTATGCTTCGAGGACCTAATATCTCGAAAATCTGAACAACATACCCACCCATGGCGGTTTCTACGCCAAGGAGATCTAGCCTCCGAAGTTTCCAGATGTGTATTTGATCGAGGTGTTGAAACGATGCAACAGAAGGGTGTAAATTAAGTGGTGGAGTTTCTCTGCCTGCTACGATTCCTGGGTAGCTGAAGTGGACATAGAGAAGCGAACTCGCCGTGGAAGATGATGGTTCATATTTACAGACTTTTATTCAAGGGCTTATGTGTTTCCTCATGTTCTACATTGCCGAGTAAAATTAGTGTTTTATATGTAGTGTTTTATTTATTTCTTAAGAGATTGATCTTTAAAAAAAATAGTAGAGATTAATTATACTCCAGGTTTGGAGTCGCAAAAAAAATCGGAAATGGGTGACGTGGATGCTCTCTGATGGTAGATGCTAAACAAGAGAAATACCTAGCACTATCTATAGCACCCAGTACTGGAAACGTGTCTTAAAGTCGTAATTTAGTGGCCAATGGGCTTATGCCATTGATTGGTATGAGTGAAGGGAAAATTTCTGTTATGTAGGTCCAATGATTAATTTGGGGAGAGGAGGGTGGGGATGGAGGTGTGAGTGTGAGTTAAACGTTATATGTTCTTCGACTTTTTATATATGTTTTTTGCTGTTTTTCTCGATGTTTATTATTGGGACGGAGTGGTTGGTGGGGAGAGGTAAGGTGTTTGTGGTGGGATGAGTGTAAGGTTGGCATTATACGTTTCTCGATTTTTTAGAATTTTTAAAGAATGCTTTGCGATTTTTTTTGTGATATTACCATGGGGTGGGGTCCGGGTGAAGTGATGTCGAAGAGGGGTGTCATGACGAGGGGGGGAGGAGGTGGAGGTAGCGGGGTGTGGACGTGGCAGGAGCAGGTTGCATGGTCGAGGGAGGGGTGCCAGATAAATCCTACACTGTTGTAGGGGAAATATGTTTATTACTTGCGGATGAAGCCATTCTTGTGGAAAGAGCTTTAAAGTGAATAGTCCAAAGCAAACATCGCCAGCTACAACCATCTTTACAGACGTGTAAAATGCAGTTGTAGCAAAATACACCTTCATATTTCCCTGGAATAATGTATAATTTCATTCGTATTCTCCATCACTGTGTCAATTCGACTAAACACTAATTTGCTATTCAGCTACAAAGTCCCTTTTTTTTAATAATTGCAACTCAGTTCAAAACGAAGGAAATATAAACTAAATTATTAACTTCTCTCTGTGGTCAGCTTCAACGATAATTACTATTTTAATGAACGTCTTTCTAAGTTTAAAAAAATGTGCGTCATGACCACAAAGAAAGGAAGAATAAATAGATCAGACTCAGTTTTAGAACTTAAATGCTAGATTTCTGCAATTTTTTTTACAAACTCGGTAGAATTTTAGCCAGTAAAAGAGCTCGTACTAAGCGAAATTTCTGAGTAAATTGATTTAGTTTCTTTGCTTATAACACATAAATATTGGTTCATAATTATGTAACAAAACAATCATTTTCATGTTAAATAATAACTGTTAGGAATTTTTACAACTCTATGATTTAATGAAAATATGACGTTGGCAAAAATTTTCATTTTTTTCTTCCTTGAAAATATGCAATGAGAGCTACACCGCTTTCACGGCAGTAACACAAATGATTGCTTTCACATATTAAATGACTTCCTCGAAAGTGCAAAACCGTACAGCCTAGTTAGACCAAAATAGCCACTTTAATAAAATGTTTATGTCATAAGATAATTTGTCAAACATTGCCTTTTTTTAGATATGTAAATCGTAGAGCTAAGGTTTCTATCAAGCTATATTATATTTCAGTGATTCCATCTCTGTCCTCCTATAGATGACAATATCTCAGAAACATTTGAGTGTGCGGTTAACCCATTATAACACGGCATACATAATTCCGTGCATGCACAGATGATTTCTTTTGAACGTTACTTTACAATGCGAGGTTCAAACCCAATGATATTCCCTGTAAGTAACTGGTTCACGAACCCGTGCTATTGGCGTAGGTTATGAATGTTACATATTACCCCAGCCGAACATTACTCGCAGAGTTCATTGGTTGTGATAACGAAAGAAGTACTGCATTGATTAAAGGATGTTGGATACCAGGAATTTAAATATTACAGAATTGTACCAAACATTGCTCAAACCGTACATACTGTATGCGATGTCATTTTTCTCGAATAAAAAATAATTCTACAATTTATACTTTTCGAATAAATTGTTTTAAAATCCATGAATTTTCTGTTTTGCTGCAGCTATCATAACAAACAATAACTAAGTTGTACAAATTTTAAAAATTTCATCATAATCTAATGACATGGGCCACCATGTGACTATGCAATTACCAAATAACATGACATATATCTAAAAGCTAAATGTCGAATATATTATTTTTTTCCTAATTTTTTACTTTTTTTTTGTGAATTGTTATTTGGTAACTACATACATGCCAAACGGCATCCTACGGCGATAATTTACGGTGTGCATATTTTCATCAATACATTCTAGTTAGTATTTGTTATTATGGAAGCAGCTAAAAAGAAAAATGTTGATGTTACATCAAATTTTTCAAAAATTACCAAGTGAATTCTTTTTCTTTGAGGAAATTGTCATCACATATAATGCGTACAAGTTGAACAATGTTTGGTATAATTACAAAATAATTATATTTTGCTATCCAACGTCCTTAAGGGAGCTGCCTAGTGTAGGAGAGGTCGAGCAGAATGACAGGGTTTTGCATGTTAAATGACTTCAGGCGTATTTCAGTTACCTTTTATTTTATCACTTTTGAACAAAATTACTTTGTCTCATTTGAAGACAAGATCCATGCTACAAGGGAGCAAGTGGGAGCAAATTATAAGAGTTTGTGTTTTTTGCGAGTTCCGTTGCCTACATGTACATAAATATTAATTTACCCACATTTTTCAGAGTATTAAAAATTTTACAAAAAAAAAAAAATCTTTTTGTAGAAATGTAGCGCTGGTGTAGTTGAACAAAGTGAGATTTTTGTTCGGAAACGATACCGTGAAATGTGGCCGAACCTTGCCGAAAATATTGTTTAATGCTGTTCGCGATAAAGTGAGCACTTTTGAAATCAACCGTAGAAAATAGTCACTGCCCTTGCCTGCAAATATTTTAACGGGCGCACTGAGTGACATGCATACTGTAAAGTTGGTAGCGCATGGATGGAAAGTAGTTCAATTTCTTAACGTCGAATAAAAAGTGTAAGGTAGAGATTTGTGACAACGTAAATTATTTCTTTCGCTATTTTTTTTTTATGCATCGAAGTGTAAAAATGAACAGATTTGTGAGATATTTACTTTTTCTAATAATTTCACAGTTTCGCTTGACCGACGCATGAATAAAGTGGTGATGCCCACGACAATGTTAATTTTACATAAGGCGGAAGAACACACAACATGTATACAATTCGATCTTATGCAGGGCTTTCAAAAGTGCTCTGTTTACCATGAACAGACTTTACATGTAAAAACACTAACCATTCACTCCGCTGGTACGCGCTGGGAGGCCGCGTTGAGTATAGCACTGATCAAAAAATAATTTATTTGTGACACCTGAAGTTATAATTAAATTGTGCCTGACAATATTAAAGACAGCTAACCCATTCATACCCTATGTCTACAAGAAAGAAATTTGTTTTCTGCGCTGTACACTGCTAATGCCTACGGTTACACCAACATCTTTCCCTATCCGAGATCTAATGATCCTAGTTCCGAACCAAGATCCAGTTTGTTCTTGGTTCCAATTTAAAAGTGTTGCACCAACGAAATTCCATGATTTTGGGTCTCTGATTCGTCGATCTTGGTTCTGAAGTGAGAGATCGGGATTAGGTATGAGACAAATTTTGCTGTTGGTTTATAGTATATGACGTCATGGACGTAGGCGTATTTTTCACTATAGATAGAACTAGATGTACGATGTTTTATCTGTTTTAAGTGAATTATTGTTGTACGAATTTCACTGAATAATATTCAAGTGTGTATATTGTTGTTTTAATTTTCCAAGAAAACAATCGAATCTGTTGTTGTATTTTCAAACTACATTTGTTGACGATTGCTGCTGATCACGGATTGAGATTTTGAACAGCCAATTTCGACGATTGGAAATGAACTTCGTCTCGATCTCTAGTCCAGCTCTGAACCCGAATGGTGCAACAGTTTTATGTGTCGATCTTAGATCCGATCTCGGATCGAGTTTCGAACCACGATGGTGCGACCGAGCATAAGAACCAGAGCCCAACGCCGCCAGTACCCTCACCCCCTTTACACTTCCAGACAGGTTGGATGATTTGTTAACGCGAATTAACGCAAGAGATTCAAGCACTCAGGTGAGCACGGAGTTCATCAAAATATAAGTGTGGGCTGCACTTCAGCTGACTCTGTTCTTGTTCGGCAATCGTAATCTCAACCAGTCATAATGACGAGCAGTAGCAGTGTAGCACGATTACACGAGTAAGTTACACACAGGGAAAGTCAATGGGCACTGAGCCTCGTATTGTACAGTACCGTCGAAATAATTAACGTTCCTGTGCAACAAGTAAGTTACTATGTACACTTTGTCTCAAAAGATTAATGTGGAGCCCTAATGTATTAAGACTACAATGCTAGGAACCTAATGTTAAATTACGGCTTGTCTTGCATTTACCGTAGATACTTCCATGTATATGGTTGTTCGCTGTGAACTGAGCACTTTTGAAAGCCCTGCGTAACATCCACTTGCATTGAAATTGTGTATTCTTCCTCCGTACGTGAAATTATCATTGCAATGGGCCTTCTCACTTAATTCATACGCCGTCCAAGTTGAAACAATGGAATGGTTTAAAAAGTAACTTTTTTTTACGAAATTGCTAATTATTACACTTAGATGTATTAAAAGAAACAGGAAGTAAAGCATATAATTTCAGTATTCAGACTTTTACGTAACACTTTAAATCCAACTTTACGACATGGAACTAATTTCCCTTTGTCGTTATCAACTTTACGGGGTTATACCAGTCAGTGAGTACATTGAATTATATGAAGGCAAGAACAGTGACATTTTTCAAAGGTTGATTTCAAAAGTACTTAATTTACCATGAACATACTTTAAGGCTTTTACGTTGTTGAAGGTACGAGAAAACATCTACGTTTGGCTCAGCATCACTGGATGCCGCTGGAGTTCGCGCTTCTATCCTAGGACGTTGTCGGCAATACTATTTGTGGTATAAACAATGTTCTTGCCAGTATTTCCTCGAGGTACATGCATACGCTGCCCATCTCAATTCCACCTACCCTCAGCCTCACCTCATTAATTCTCTAGTCTGACCAGGAACGTCATTTGCAAGCATCAGAAGCCTTCTTCTCTCTTGCTGAGTGAGAAGGTTGATTTGGGAATTGTCGCTCCCCGAACAAAGAAAACGTCGTTAAAGCTGTCAGTTCATTATTTTATATTTGCCTGAAATGCTGTTGTACTACTTACGAGTTCTATTTCCTCGTACAAAAAGTTCTAGGCGGCATATTTGTACACAATGGCCTGTCAAAAACACAATTTTGGTGTTTTTCGGACGTACACGTAATAAAAACTAATTCATTTACCGAAACGAGATCATTCACATTGACAAAAATTTCCACGAGTTACTTCAAGGAATTTCAAAATCACGCTATAAAATATTATATTTGCATATTATTTATATGTAGCAGTCAATGATATTTGGTAAAATAAGTTTTGGTAAGTATGCCTTAAAATGAATCATGACATGGCCATTCAGTTATAATTGTTACTTTTTTTTTGTAACTGTGTGACGGAGTGTCACTATAGTGAAATGTGTATATTTATTTAAGATGTCTTGTTTGGTTCCCCCCCCCCCTCCCTGTTTGTAGCCTTGTACGCTCTCGACCCCTTGTGGTGCTCCTGTGCAGCGCTGCCCCGGTGTGCGGCGGGTTGCTTGGGAAAGCTCAAGGGGCTCGTATTCTCTGCCTTGTGCTGATTGGATGGCTTTGATATATATCATTGACTTATGTTGAAAAATAATGTGCTAGTCATGACGACGGGTGGTCTTCGGAGGGGGCATGCCTGGTGGGGATTTTATTGGGTATAAATACACGTTCTAGTGGCTGTTTCGGGGAGCGCATCGACAGGGTTGTGTCCCTGCAGGGGCCTGGAGGCCTTTACCAAACCGACGGACAGCTTCGCCGGCGAGGGCTGGATGCCAGCGAAGGGATCGTCACTGCGGACTGGAGCCGGATCAGGAGATGGGAGCCTTATTCCGATACGGGGATGTCTCCAGAGAGAGTGACAGAGAGTTAACCCTTCCAGCCAAAAATAAATATATAATTTTAGGCATTGTAATAAACATTCTTTTGTTCGGAACTGTGCTGGTATTCAGACGACACTTTGCCTTACATCGGGACCAACAGAAATCTAATTTGTTTTTAAGTTACTGGCAGCAGTGGTTTATGAGGCTACGGAACATAGTCTCAGTAGCGAATGATGTCTCCCACACGCAGGGAACCTTGCTTATTGCACGGTACGTTCTGCTGTGTACAGTGCAGACCATTCACGCCACTTCATATGCAACATCCTATATGCAGGGCACTGTGACTGAAACGGTTAAGTATCGAGTAAAGGAATCAGAAAAAATTACCTTAGACTTCACACTTAGGAAATTTTCAAGTAGAGTGTTGACTTTAAATAATTTTCGAGCATGTTTCTAACTTTGATTATTTTCAAGCCAATAGTTGACTTAGAAAAATGTTTGCCCGAAAATAGACTTAGAAATTTCTCTGCTCGTAAAAGGATCTAGAGTAAAATTTTTGGCAGTGCTCAGACTTTGATGAATTCGTGTTTGTGTGTGCGAATTGATGATGGTTTTGGCTGCGCGCGGATTTTGTGTTAATTTGCCTATGTGGAAACTTGGATTTAGACATTTGGGCAGGTATTTCGTACTTTTACTTGTGTTGGGCGGTGTTGAGAGAGGTCGCCGATAGAGGTGGAATCGGGACTTAGGGAAAATCAACGCCTCGTGTGCAAGAGTGGAAACTTTGCCATTGTGAGTAAAGTAGGGATGAGAATCCTGGAACTCGTGATATGGTGACTTTTTCGGGCTTCGACTTTGGGCAGTTTTGGGAGAAGTCGCCCAGAGAGTGTGTTCGGCATTTAAAAAATTCACTGCCAAAGTGGGCGAACAGGATAAATTGGCCGTGTTACGAGTGCAGTAGTTGAGGACTTGTAGGTTGTTGGTGTTGGCGTACCAAAGTGCCTGCGCAGGACGGGTCGAATGAAGAATGGTTTATGGTCTTGGATGGGGGATGCTACGAAGATTTAATTTTGGATAAATTGTTGATAAAACTGACTGGTGAATATTGTGAGGTTGTGTGGTGGGGGTAATACTCTCAGGCTCAAACTTGTCTGGCTGGTTTTTTGCTGATATTGTTTTGGTGTGGAGTGTATTAGTTGAAAAGTGCATTATGGAAAAAAACACTGGTGAAATTTTGAGGACGCTCTCCTGAGACTACTTAGATTCGGCGAACTCTTTATATAAGTGTACAAATGGTAAATTTAATTCCTGTAATAATTATTGTGGTGTAAATGGTTAAAGAAAATTGTTTGTTCAATAATTTATAAGGAATTTAATGAAATACCAATGTGTATTTTGTTTGAAGGTTGTTTTAAGCGTTTTTATTTTTTTACTAAATCTTGAGTGTTTTAAAGTAGTTTGGCCATAAGAATGTGTACTGTATTAGCCCTTATCAAATTGATTAGAAATGTATATCGTAATGAAAATTATTGATGTTTTAAAAATAAGGGGTGTGTTTAAATAAACTTGAATGTTTTAAAGAAGTGTGGTCTTATAGATGTGCACTGTATTTTGGTAATGAAAATTATTGATAGGCAAAAATTAAAGTGCGTACCAGTGAAACTGCGTGGTTGTGGTTTTGTGTGTGTGTGTGTGTGTGTGTAGACAGTTGACACCTATCCACTCTGGACAGAATAGTATGAAAATAACAATACCTACTCTGCTGATGATGTTGATACTGGGTATGTTGGGGGCAATGAATTTTCCCTTTTCTTGTAGTGTCAGGCTCAGACGGAGGGTTGGGAAGGAGGTTTTGTCGGTGATGAGTCACCGAGCACAAATGATTCCGTTTATTTTATTTCCATGACCCCGAAAACTCTAAAATTGTGATTTTGACACACAATGATGCAAAAACTATCCCGGCTAAAAAAAAAAATGCATGAGGGTAAAGTGTATTTATACGTAGTGACCACGAGTTAAACGATGATTAGTGCAAGTATAAAAAATAATAATTTTTCGGGGAACAGCACCCTTAAGAAATGGAACAAACAAAAATTTGTTCAGGGCTGTACTGCCGTCAGCAGAACGCTCTTTCCTACAGTAGGACCCACAGACTAAAAGTGAGGGAGACTGTATAATGGCACATGTTCCCAAAATTTACCTACCGCGAACACGTCTGTCAAAGTCACATGGTCAACAGTAATGAACGTGTTTGTTTATAAGTTAATATTCAACCACACAAGCACTTTTATTTGAATAAAATACTTTCGCTAGATTGACTTGAATCTAATTCAATAAAAAATTGGTTACAGTAAGTATACTAAAATTTCAAATCACTTGTTTACCAAACAGAGTTCTAACCTCAAATCCTATCTACATCTTTAATGACAGTCGTGTTGGCAACAAAGCAGTTCACTGTCGGGACACGGAGACAGGTCCTGCGCAGTCAGCGAGATCGCTCTACCCCGTGTTCATCTACGGTAGGACCAACAAGAATGTCTGTACTTCGTGCTCCTGGAGGCAACTGCTTATCAGACTACGGCGCCTCCCACTATGTGATAGAATTCCATAAATAGCTTCTGATTTCTGCTGAGTACAGGGGAAGGCGAGTTCGCTCGATATTTGCCAGCTGCTCTGGTGGCATTAGAAGTGAAGTCGCTCCGTGTAACAGGCTTTGCGAGTCAGTCCGCTGCCCCTAAATGACGGCAACCAAATAGATCCACTACTAACTACAGGCAGTCCACGGTAGAGCGAGCACTTTTTGAAGCGGTTCAATTAGACATTATAACCAATAAATACATTTCATTGTGACCTCGGACTTTTGGTTTTCGGTATGATGAATGTATACACTGTGTTTATTACTCACGTGGCACGTTTTACATTTACAAGTGGTGGAAGGATGTAAATTGGTTGAATGAAAAAAGTAACTAGGACTTCAAAAGTTCTCACTTTACCGTGAACGGCCTATATTTTCACTTGCTATCTTCTTTACAACGAACGTTGCACAGAAAGAAGATATAAGGTGATCGCCCGCCTGCATAGTTTTTCTCCTTTCTTTTCTGGCCGAGAAGCGCGGGAGTTATAAGGTTCACATTGGCACGCGCTACAAGAGCGCCATCGCCTCTACGTGCAGGGCTCTGAACTTGCATCCAGTGTTCTCGTAGTGCTGCCTGTAACTATGGGAAGGGATGGGAAAATTCCGCGAATTCATTCCAGGACAAGCACTATGCTCCAAGGAGCAGCCAGCGGCGGACGAGTGTCCACGTCTGTGCAGGAGCGAAGATTGATAGACGTCAAGGATCCGGGGAGCTCCGGCCTATTTACGATCGTCACAGCTCATTCATTGGTGAGCATGACCTCGGCAAGCAGTAGCGCGGCAATCCCTCTCTCGAGAACTCGCCAAACTTAATGAACGTGGCAAGGCTTGAATCTTTGTATAATCTAAATCTTATAATTAACTTACCTTTCCGTATATGTCAGTATCCTCGTATGTCGGTATATTCGTTCCACCGTTTCTTGTATAACTGTAGTCATTTATGGTCTCTTAATTTACTTGTCAATTGCAGAGTACGTAGAGTAAAGTATAGGCTGGTCACGGTAAAATGAGCGCTTTTGGAAGCCCTGCTTAAGATCAACTTCTATGTACGTTGCGTATTCTTTCACCTTATGTAAAATTAACATTATACATGCGTCGGTCAAGTGAAACTGTGAAATTATTAGAAAAGTAAACATTTTATAAATCAGCTAAATTTTTGCACATTTGATGCATTAAAAGAACAGAAACTGAAATAAATTATTCAAATTATCACAAATGGTTACCTAGCATTTTTTATTCGACGTTAAGATATGGAACTACTTTCCATCCATCGTTACCAACTTAACCGGCCGCATGCCACTCAGTTCGCCCATTGAAGTATATGCAGGTAGGTATGGTGGTTGATTTCAAAAGTCCTCGCTTTATCGTGAACAGCCTTGAATTGTATTGATATCTGTATTGTAGTATTGCGTTAAAGAATCGTTTTATATATATTTAAAGTGTTGTAATAAATGTGTAGTTGACTTCCCCTCTTTCATTGAGTAGCTGTTAGTTAGTATTTGTTTCCCCCACGCACAGCTCCTACCTAACAGCAGGAATATAGTAGAAACGAAGTGAGTGGAGCAGTGAGTAGTTGTAGTAGTGGCTGAAGAAACAGTGTTGGGTAGTCAGACTGTTACAACGTGTACACAGGATTCGCCTTTGTGAGTGGCTAGACACGCCGTGGACGACTCTGAACCAATAGCCAGCATGTGTTAAAAGCTACTAGCGAACAGCGTGCAGCCAGGTACGGGGTAACGCTGGCTATTCTCTGAGGCGGCAACCAATGAGAACACATCTGAGGCTCGACTACGCAAACGATCGTGGCGCCTAGTCTACAGGTCACTGAACTCGCGAAAGTTTCCTGTCTCTACCTATGGGTTACCCTGTCATTTTACTGATAGTCAGTCTGTAGCAAAGTTCAATAGAGGCTCCTATCGTAGTTTAGCTCGTGTCTGGTTGGTATGTTTTTATACACGGCAGTCTGAAAAAGCCTTATCGGAGTGCTTCAAAATGGTAACTTTAAACTACCATCATGTCCCCGTCTGGGGTATGATATATTTTCGTAGAGGCTGTTCACGGTAAAGTGAGCACTTTTGACGCCCTAGTTACTTTTTTTTCCCTCTCAGCCATTTGTTATCCTTTAACCACCATTTCTAATAACTATTGCCATGCAAGTAATAAACACAGTGTGTATATTCCACCGCACTAGGAAGTTAACGTCTAAGACTAAGATAGATTATATTTATTAACTATCATTCCAAATGGGAAAACTTTCCAAAGTGCTCACTTTACCGTGAACAGCCTATATCTATACATACCGGTGGAACGTTTAATAGTTTCGTTAAAAAAAATCATGATTTCTTACACTTTGCCAACGCAGTTCAAGCGCGGGGCTGGTGGAACCCTTTAAAAATCTGCACGACCAGCAGCAGAAAACTGTGTCTAGTAATTGAATTTCGTCACGTGTAAAAGGCATCATTCATTGGTGAAGCTATATCCCGCAGTCCTGTAGAACAACTACTGCCAATAATATCGGACACAAAAACATTTCTATTGTTCCCGCCGTATAACAAATCTCCCGAGTGGTTTAATATACAGAGAGGTCAAAGAGCAGTTTACACGGTGAGCTCCAACGGTACGCGCCAGAGAAAATCGCGTCACTGGTCAATAAATGTCGGAACGCCGTTCGCCAACGGCGGTAGACCAGCCAATCAGATAGTGGCTACGCGCAAATCGAAGGAACCGTGGAGTGGAGACATTTGCGCGGCATGTAACATCAAGGTCTCGAGAGCTGATGAGGGTGAAACGAGGTGAGTGTGGAGCAGCGCCGGAATGCCGGGGCGGGGGAAACAGGAGACCACCGAGAAGGTCCGCCGACCGGCGGCATGGCTCCGGCACGATTCCCACATGCGAAAGTCAGGGAGTGGATCCGCCGGGAATCGAACCAGGTTCGCTAAGGTGGGTGGCGAGTAGTCTGACCACTACACCACCGCGGCCCCCACCACTTCGTTGCTGTGTACTTGTGTACTCTGCCACAGAACGTTATATTGACACAAATACAGACAGCTGCCGGGGTTCCAACGCACAAAATTATGTAACAGAAATATTTAAGGCCTTATTTGAATTCAGTTTTATACTTGTGTACTCGCATCCTTGCATACTTTACATGCCCTTGGCACAAATCTTGATGAATTCGGACAGGCAGTCTTGTTGGCTCAGGCAACATCTATTAGCCAGCTTATCACTTTTAATGCATGTGTTTTCCTACAAATAACTAGATAATTGGATAAAGTTATAGGGTTAAATAAAGAATTTAATAAGACATCAATTTTGTTTACATAAATTTTATTGTCTTGCTGATTGTACGTGAATTTGCAATTTTGATTGCCTGTTTTACCGTAGATTTTGTTGGTTATTAACGTTGGCCTAGTCTGAATTTATTGTTTAGACCTTTCTTTAAGGTACACCTTAGGATAATTATTAACTCAGTTCAAAATTTCAAGCTATCAAGCAGTAAGGCAGCCCTGCTAAAATTTAAATAAAATGCTGTAATTACGTCGCATATCAATTAACCTACAAATTGCTTCTCAAAATGGCGGCACATTTAATGCAAGTACGCGAGAAGTACACATCTTAATATACTTGTATACTTCGGACAGCACGTGTGATGTCACTTCCGGGGACAGGTACGCACAAGTGTGCATTTCAGGCGAATTCGGACACACAGCCTAAGTCGGCTCTCACTCGCTCGTCTACGGAGCGAGCCCGCGCGGTTACGCAAGCGAGTGAAGCAGTTCTTCCGAAAACTTGTGCCGCGTGGTGAACAATGACGCGAAACTCGATCACGCGTGCGTTTCGACACATATTTAAGAACTTTGCTGAGAGAATTTGAGGGCTCTTAAAATCCAGGGTTTGTTCTGATGAAGTGAGGTGTAGGAGGAATATCGAAGAAATACAAGGGCGGGGGAAACTGGAGAACCGCGAGGAAATGTTCGCCACGTCTCCAGCAGGATGAAGTCGCGAACGACCCTGCCATGAATCGAAGCCGAACTGCTTGGATACAAAGCTGGTGCACTTTCTAACTACGCTATAACTAAGTGTGAAGTGAAAGCCCGGTGGGTAGAGCGGGATCCAATGCGTCTCAGGGCTAACCCCTTACGCCTACAAGGATAGGAAATCAACTACCCTATAACTAAGTGTTAAGTGAAACCCCGGTGGGTAGAGCGGGATCCAATGCGTCTCAGCGCTAACCCCTTACGCCTACAAGGATAGGAAATCAACTACCCTATAACTAAGTGTTAAGTGTAAGCCCGGTGGGTAGAGCGGGATCCAATGCGTCTCAGGGCTAACCCCTTACGCCTACAAGGATAGGAAATCGTGCAAGAAGACATGAATCACAGCAGAGAGGGATTGGGCAATCATGGCCTGCGATTGGGGCCATGACTACCTCCCTAAGTGTACTTATAGCTAAGCTAATACTAGAAGAGACTGGGAAAAACCGGCATAGACACCGTGAAAAACCCAGTCGACAGGACAGAATTCAAAACATTCATGGATTAATCAGAAATGCTACGGGAGACAGAGTGTGTGTGTGTAACATGCTCGTGTTAGTAGAGATGAAAAAGCTACTTGAGAGAGGGGACGGGAGCTATATTTCCTTTCGCCTTGGCAATTGGAGGGAGACACTGGCTTGTAACCAGAGAGGTGCTTGCACACCCCTGTGGAGGGGAAGTGGCGCTATTGGGAGGCTTCCCCCCTACTTGTCTACTACCACCGCGGTGCCTGCAATATCGTTACAAGAAATTAAGACAGAGGAAGAAAATGACCTGATAAAGGATAAAGATCGCATTTTTGTAAGATTTTCGAAACAGATTTCATACGAAGATACTACAGTATTACCGTTAGATATACTGTTATAAGTACCTATCAGTTTGGCACATGACTCGAAACGATCAGATGCCAAAGTACTTCTTGCTCAGATTTGCATTCTGTGCTTCGTGTTGATGACTACACAATAAATTAATCCTGTAAATGCAGTTCATCTAGCCACGAAGTTTAGTGGCTGATTCATATTTTCTTTCACTATATGTATTTTACCTACACGAGAAATTTTTGATGACAATATTTCTTTCAGGGCTTCTGAACGAGACGTTGATTTTATTTTGCACATTTCCATGCAGTGGGTTTAGTATGGAAAAATGTTTCTTTCCGCCCAGTCTGCTTATAGCGATTTTGTTTTTTAATATACATCCTGGCAGGGTGTAATTTCGGCTGTATTTCGACTAGATAACTTCAGAAAAATAACTAATTTTCATAATAGCCTCTCAGGTGCATTTTGAACAAATAATGACATAAATACGAATGGTGCATTTAAACGATGTTACAGCATACGTGGTAACTTAAAAGTGTTGTTATTAAAAGTTTTTTTGGGAGTGTTACAGAATGTGGCAACACTATCAAATTTCCTAAGTAAATCACATTCATATCTCTTTTTTTTTTTTTTTTATAGCATTTGCCACCACCTCAAAATATAATACGGCTGTTTTGTTCCAAAATTAAAAAAACATATATGCCATATTTTATTTTGTTGAATGGAGTTTATATTTTCTCTGAAAATGATTCAATATAAAATATAACTAGTGGTTTTTTTTTTCATATATTTTGTTTGGTTTTCTACGTCCAGAATACTCCTTTTGCTGCAATTAAAAAACTTGTGAGTTCTTTTTTCTTCACAATGCTGCTGCCAAGGAGCTGCAATTTTTTGTGACGCAATGCTCACCAACTCAATTCCACCAAATCGACAGAACATAACTCGAGCAGATATAGGGAAAATAAATCATTACTGAAGCAACCTCCTCGAAAGACTTGACGGTCTAGCATCCTGAGCTAACTCACCTTGTTTTGAAACGTATAGCCCGTAATGACCTCATGAGAATTGACATTCATTGGTTGATATAGGACCTCTGTGAATTCTGACATTTATGTATACCGGATGTCCCAATTTAATGATTACAGTTTTGTACATTAATATCAGATAAACTATTGCAGAAAATCTAATGGAAATGCCTGTATTTGAAGCTACAAGGCCAACGTTGGGTGTGTTTAGCCATTCTGTTGTTGCCAGCTGTGGTAGCAGCCACTGCAATTGTATAACAAATGGCAAAGGGAGCAGGTTTCCTTTCGAACAACGTTAAGTTGATTTTAACCCACTCAGACCCAGTGTACACAACTGTGTACATTACGCGCGTTTAAGTAATTTTTCGTCTGTGCTGCATACTGCAAAGCTCAACGACAAATGAGCTTACTGGCCTAGGTCGCAAATGGTACATATAACTGTAGCCGAACACTGGCTGTGGCAACGAAACAAGTGTTGTCTTGACTTAAGTACAGCACGCTTCATAAAATTACATATTTAATAAAATTGCATATTTAATTAAATTATAGCGCACTTGCGCAAACAGCGCACTTTTACTTAGTTACCAAGTACGCACTTGAATAGTTACATGTATACATGTCCGCCCCAACGACAGACAGTTCTCAACTGAAGACCGTTTGCATATTTCAAACGGTAATATCCCCTACAATTACTCACGTTTGATCCAATGTTCCAATGCAACTCTTGAAACTGTAAATTAAAGTGGGTCTGAAAGGGTTAAAGTGTAATTGAAAATGTGAGAAAATGATTGAGATGCAGTGACGATGGAAGGTAGAATTCGATACTGCGCCACCATCGCGTGTAACAATGACACGATTATGCAATAAGTTTGGGAGGGACGGAAATGTGTGTGATGTGAAGAAAGGATGGTGCGGCAGGAAGAGACGAAGGAAGTGCGGGGGGCTATGCTACACACATTCACACGTTCCCCCGGGAAGTCAGGGTCCTTACGGCAAGCTGAACGTGAGTCAGGTGTCAGTAAATCCAGTGTTTGTCGAATATTAAAGCAAGTGAAGGCCCTAAATTCTCAAGTTACTTTACTCTAAGAATGAAGACTATCCGGATAGGCCGTATCAAATTTTGTGAGTGGGTTGTGAACACGTGCAACTCGTAGCAGAGGAGGCAGTTAGATTTTCTATGTTAACAGTGCAGTGCGGTATGTCTGCCAGAGGACTAGTAGGGCAATTCCTCTTCGACGAAATGGTTACAGGTGAATGCTACCATACCATGTTGCAAACAAAAAACGGGGCGTGGTTGTGTTGGGGGCATAGCCGTTTGTTTCGCTTAAATACGTCAACGTTGACGCGCTCGGACGCCTTGATGTTTATTTAAAGTTCCCGGCACCGCTTCGATCGATCTTATGGGGTTTTATGGATGTCGCTGGATTGCTTTTCAGATGCTATTTCCAACCGTATACGTTTTCTGCATTTCGACTTGGCTTTTTGACGAGTTAGTTTTCTTAACTTTTTACATTGAACTCGTACAATTTCACCATAACTACGCCACACAAATATGCTTTTATACACGCAATCGATTGATCTTGACGAGAGCTGTCGATGGAAACTTAAATGAGCGTTGTAACTTCTCCTAGTCAAAAGTTATACTGCGCGGAATTTATGAGAAGTGGCGAAACGAACTCAAAATTGTGCCCCCACCTTGCACACGATGTTTCGCAGTCCTCACTCAACGTAACATAATCTTTGATCCTTTGACAATTGAGTAGTATAATTAAATTTTGAATGTAGGCGATAGATTCGGAGCTGAAATGCCGATTTTGTTATCATCGGATTTTCTGGATTGCCTCCCACTATGGTTGAAATTTTAAAGGCGTATTCACGTCAAAACTTTGTGCGAGTTGTTCACAAACTCTGCACGCATGACGATTGATTTTTCCAGCAGGACAGTGTTGCACCTCAACATTGCCGTGGAAACATGTGCTAGGAGGTGGGTAGGCCGACGAGTAAGTGTTGAGTACCCACCCAGATCTTCAGATTTAACACCATTAGATCTTAGTCTCTGGGGAATTCTGAAGAACTCTGTCTACATCACAAAGCCACAAACACGGGATGCCACGACAGACACGACTATGGCAGCCTGTGAATAAACTCCCATTGAAAACGTAGCTACTATCTGACGTCCTAGCTTCTCAGACGATGTCTTGGCGCTGATAGCAGACTTCTTGAACATTTGTAACTGTTATTAACATTTGCATACACCCAAAATTGTCCTTATAGCACCAAATACAAGCAGTCCCATCAGATTAGATTTAATACTTTCTCTCTTATTTGCATTCAAAGATTGTAAACATTAGTTTGGGATATAATTGTTTTAAGGGAAAGAAAAACTTATCAGAAATGAAAACTAACAATAGCTTAGCCAAATTTGCTAACTTCCATATACCAATTAATCAGGAATATTGAAATACAATATGCCTAAAAGCATAAATAATTGCAATATAAAACAATATTTTATCCCGATGTTGGGAAATTTGCGTTCCAGGGCCTCCATGAAAGATATTATGACGTTATAGTGTTTGAAGAGTTATAGCCACGAATACCATTGTGGTAGTTTTACTAAGAGATTATGTGAAGGTATGTCAGTTCGCCTCCAAGTGAAAGGTGGCTTGGGTAACGTCATTAATTGGAAGAAACAGTTTTGGTTTATTTCTAATGATCCTTCACCACAAAAGTATTGTGTTTTGAACCGCGTGGTTGTAGTTGAATCCAACAGAAAATACTGGGAGTGCGAAAGGAGGCCCTCCATTAAGTCGGGACGCTTTGATGAACCTGAGGTTATTAGTGTGTCCTCTGATAGTTCAATTTCTACGATGAGTATTAGTGATATGTTTGAAGGTTCTGCAGCTTCGGTTTTCGAAGAACCTGTGGCAGGTCCATCAGATATTTCGCCACATGTAGATTCAGTGGATCGGGATGGCTGCCCTAATCAAGGTGAATATATATCCAGTAACATGGATTGGTAAGATTGCAATTCACATTTTTTTTATTAAATTATATGTACATAATGTGTCTTCGTATGGCGCCTGTCTATAAAGTATAAAATATAAATGATATTGAATTGTTTGAATATTAGTATTTCTGTTAACTATTCGAAATTAAATAAAGAATTCTGTTAACAAATTAAAAAGGGAATTGCTACTGTTACTATTGTATAAGAAATATAACAAGGCGCCTGAGTTATAAATTTAATAAAACATTTGCCTGTTCACTGCCAAAAATGCTTTTTTGACCTATGAGTGTAACTGCATTCTGGATTTGTGAACAGTAACTGGTATTTCGAACACGGTTTTGGTGCCAACAAGGAGAACAAACCTAATGAAAATGCCTAATAAAAAGAAATATTAGATGTCTCCAGTGTTAGGTCAGAAGGTGTATAGAGATTGGTGTTAAGTGTATTTGCCACTGCTACTATCGACTACGTGATTTAAGATAATATTTGTGTCAGTGTCGAGAACACGCACATAGAATGAACTTTTATTGTCTGATTTGCCAACGATATATGTCAAATTATGTAGACGGGGGATATTACCCAGGTTGCAAATTGTGTTTGCAAAATTCATCTCTGTTGTAAATTTGTTAATCAAATTTAATAAGTTGTACATGTGACTAGTGATTGTTTGGATGTATTCGGTAAAATCAAATGTACGCTGGAAAAGAAAACATAGGTGACCCCGGTTCGATTTTGAACGAAGATATAAGTTGTTGCTTCTCCTCGATTCCCTTCTTCGTTATGAAGAACGTCATGTCCAGATCCACCTGCTAAGGATCCTGCAAAATGTGCCCTGCAAAATGGCAATAACGTCGTGAATTCACTTAGCCGCTGTCCGAATTCACAGCAAGGGCACGAACGCGCCCTAAAATGTCCACTTCAGCCAAGGGGACGACACATAACATGATCAAACTCTTGTCTGGTTTTCGATGTTCTACTGTTCGAAGTATTAATTTTTTCGGTGTTTACAGCTGTACGCGTCCACCGAAAACACCTGATATTGCACAAAGTCAAATGAAACTCGCACTGAGTAAATCCCAACAGAACACAAATCGAGGTTTAAACAAACAAAAGTGTTTTAATACACGAACGAACACTTTGCCAGGAAGGGTACAAGAGGTCATAACAATCGAGAGGATCAAGGACAAGTGAACGAGGGCATGTGGTCCAGGCAACATGTAAGCTTACAGCAATCTTTCCACTTGACTTGCCACGCAAGTTTGTGATATCATGTCTGACCGAAGTGCGATTCGCCAAAATTCTCATGACTGGCACGTATTTACTATTGATAAGTTTGCAGCTGTCTCAAATTACGCCTCCGGCTTGACGAGAACAGCTTGCGAAAAATTGTATTAATCAATCTTGACAAGCGGAATGACAAGTTTGCTTGATGCAAGTGTGATTCAAACTTGCTATTTTGCTCAGGATTCTTGCCGCATGCTTACCGGCTTGTCATGACAAGCTGATTTTGTTATTGTGGGTGCTGAATTTGTTATTGTGGGTGCTGAATTTGTTATTGTGGGTGCTGAAGTTGATTTGTGGGTGCTGAATTTGGACACACTAGAGGTGTTAAGCTTGGTTCACTATTGAAAGGGTAACAATAATTATAGGACACAAAGGTCATGTGCACAAGAACTAACCACCACGATTTCTAACCTATTGATTTACAACTGCGTGTAAAATTTCGTGTGCATGAGAGGACCAGATATAGTGTGTATATAAAGTAGATAAATATAGATTGATATAGTATATGAAGGAAATCGTTGTATTTCATTTCTTAAGCAATTTTTTGGGGCTATAGCCAATCATTAGTGGAGAACAAAATTTTCGATTAAGTTATGTATTTAAAACGAAGGAACATTGATTTTCTGCAGAAATGAAGACATTAATCAGTATATAAATTTAGAGTAAAGAACAGGTGAAATTGTTCTAGCAGTAATGATTCCCGCATCTTTACTATCGCAAAATCTAAGATTTCAAAGTAAAGAAAAAATGCCAATTGTTTCAAATCACTGTCTATTTTCAACACAATATCGCACTTTTTTACTGAAATTCATTTTATGTATGTAATAACATCCAAAACATTAAGATATTATTTGAAGAGGCTGCCAACATACGTCAGGCTCTTCACAAAATTTCATTGGCTAAAATTAATACACAAGTATTTAATCGTGGTTCGATCTCTCAGAATATTTCTGGTCGTGTGAATTTATTAGGCTGTGTGCCTAAGACCCCAACCCATTCTCTAGTAGTATTTTCAACTCTACTAACCAAGAGCAGGTTTCCAAGCACTCTATCTCCTGTAGCATTCTATTTAATTTAATTCACTGCATGCAATAATTTTTTGAAATTTTTACTTCTCTGTCACAAGGGTTTTTACGTCTCTCTTGACACTTTTTCCCTTGCTCTTCATAGTTAAGACTAGCTCTAAGTACACTTAGGGAGGTAGTCATGGCCCCAAAGTGCAGGCCATGGCTGCCCAATCCCTTTTCGCTTGCGATGCGTCTCCTTGCAATGATTTTCCTTCCTAATAGGCGTAAGGGGTTAGCCCTGAGACGCAATAAAATCCCGCCCTACCTTCGGGCCTTAACTTCACAAAACGCTTAGGATAAGGTAGTTTAGAAAGAAAAAAAAAGGCCGTGTGCATATGATTGTGAAGCAACTCTTACTTGGAAGTGTGTGAGTTGAGGTGTTGACTCACCCAGCACGATCCACATGACGATGGCATTGCCGCCTGTGGCGACGACCAGCATGACAGCGAAGGCCGCGGCCCAGGCCAACTTCTGCCACAGCGGCAGGTCGAAGGGTCTCGTGGAGGGGAAGAGACACTGCGACAGCAGCTCCCTTGCCGTCTCCCTGGCGGCCAGCGGCACCTCCTCGCCGTACACTACGCCGTTCAGGAAGTCCAGCAGCTGCGAGCGGTTGAGCGTCGTCGTCGACGTCGTGTTCCACAGAGGGCCCAGCAGCTGCAGCAGCTGCGCGCTACAGTTGTACAGCAGCTGCTGCGGGATCTCCTCCTCCATTTCCACCTGGCAGCCTCCTAGCCGCTGTGTCTCCTGGTGCCGCGATGTCGTGCCCTCATCTCTGCCTCCTCCTCACACTCCCATCCACTCTACCTCCTCATACACCAGCTGTTCTTCCTGATGCACCACCTGTTATTCCTGATACAATAGTCCTCCTGACGCACGAACTATTCCTCCTCGTATACCAACTATTCCTCCTGATAGACCTCCTGTTACTCCTGATACAACTATTCTATCTGGCACACTAACTATGCCTCCTCGTATACCAACTATTCCTCCTGATAACCAACTGTTACTCCTGATACATCAACTATTCCTCCTGATAAACCACCTGTTACTCCTGATACAACTATTCCTCCTGGCACAATAACTATACCTTCTCGTATACCAACTATTCCTCCTGATAACCAACTGTTACACCTGATAAATCAACTATTCCTCCTGATACACCGCCTGTTCCTCCTGATATAACTATCCCTCCTGATGCACGAACTATTCCTCCTGCTACGTCAAATTTTCTTCCTGATACACCAATTGTTTCTCCTGGTACACCAACTATTCCTCCTGTTTCACGAATTATTCCTTCTGACACACGGTTTTTACCTCTTGATGCACAAACTATCCATCCTGTTGCACAGAATATTCCACCAACATCATGCTCCGGCACAAACGTTCTCTAGGTACTTGAACAATTCCTACTCATACGCAAAATATTCCTTCTGATGCACAGTCTTCCTTCTGCTAAGCCTACACGAACGTCACCTTGCTACCCGAATATCCTCTTCATACAAAAACGACCTTGTGATGCACGCACTTCTCCGCGATACACGATATTTCTCCTATTACGCGAACGTCTTTTCACGCGAACTTCTTTCTGTCATTCGAGCATTCGACTACAAGTGGCTGCTACACATGTTTTCAAGATTCAGACTTATGTGATGCCGCATTATGAGAACCACTTCTCGCTACTCTGACTCCTGAAATGACTTCCTAGTTGATCTTCACGCTCTGAACTGAATCAGACGAAATGTAGCACATTGCGCGGCTTCATAGGTATCATCCCGGTACGAGTGGAACACTAGTTTACCATCTTCTTAGGATAACATGGTAATGTACACATCCCCATTTTCACAGCTTTGTGCGAAATTTCCTCTACTGTGTCCTCTTGGAATTTGTTGCTGTGTGCTATGTGTGCAACCAAGGATACGATGCACTTCTTCCAAGTATCTCTGTTATCGCTTAATAAGTTAACTAAGTACCCTGAAAACAATATAGTTTACTGTCGATACGATAATTATCTATCAAAAACCTTCGTTCATGGTTACGGTATGCTCAAGTCACATATGGAATCATCAGTTCACCTATATGTTTTTTTGGAAGATTATTGGTATATGTTATAATATAATCCAGCCTTATATAAAGGAGAAAAATTATTTCGAATAACCTTGTCCGTAACGTACCTATGCGTTTTCTCTTAGTATATTAATAGATGTGTAGTAAAGATAAAGTGATAGTTTTTTTTTAAATAACCCTTGTAATGTTCTTCTTTTAAGTTAAACTAAATTCGCTTGCACTTCTGCTTTTTGTAACAGAAGGTGAAAAATATTTTTGAATAAATATTAGTACTACTGTGAAGTTTTTGTCTTAATGCTTGGTAATAAATATCAATAAATTTATTGTAAGCCACGGAGGGAAACAGCTATTTTCTTAAAGTCTCAAATTCTTCAAATAAGTTCACAAATGTGATACCAGTAATACTGAAATTAAAATAGACAGTAATTTTTATGATGCTGGATTAAAATCATGTTTGTTTTCCAATAACTTAATTGTGAATAAAGTGTTTACCGATGAATGGTTGTATGTTAACACATTAGTTGATAATATCTTGTACACGATTTTTCTACGTATTTAATAACTTTCGTCATATTCAGTGACACTGAAGAATAAAGCGTCCCGATAAACGTATCGAATTTCTGTGAGAGAAACAAAGCAGATTCTCGAAAGTGTCCACATAGTTACATATAATAATAACTATAAAATGTACTACGATTTGTACGACAGTATGTAGTAACATTCTGTTTTTCAAGAGACATAAAAACACTGCGTGGAGTATGACGAGGAAACAATGAAAATGACACACTTTTATGGAAAGTAGATTAAAGTTATTTTTATCATTAAACGTTTAGAAAAATAAATTGTTTTGTAGTCACGGCGACACTGCCAACGTGAGTTCCCGCGAGACACTTAACTCGCGCACGTGTATCTAGTGACGTCGCGCCGTAGTACCGCTGTCCCCAGAGGACGGGCTGCGCGCACGAGCGTCCCCGGTCGCACTGGCCAACTTCGCCCAAGCGCGCCCCATTTGACGCCGGCCGGGCGGCGCGCATGCGCAGACGGCGGCGCGCGACTGCGCTGCCACCCGCGGTATCCAGGAGTACTACCAACCCTTGAGGGAGATCTTCGGGCCACTTCCTGGAACAGACCACAGTTCAAAGAGAGCAGGGCAGGCAACAGGTGCCGTGCTTCTTACGGCTCAACACTTCAGCATTCATTATTTTACGCTTCTACGATACGCCATTAAATTTCATAGATTAATGGCTGTTCACGATAAAGTGAGCAATTTTGAAATCAGCCGTAGAAAAAAGCTACTGTCCCTGCCTGCGCATACTTTAACGGGCGCACTGAGTGACGTGCGTCCAGTAAAGTTGGTAACGATGTAGGGAAAGTAGTTCCATGTCTTAACGTCGAATAAAAAGCGCTAGGTAACCATTTGTAATAACTCAAATTGTATCTTTGGCTCACTGACCCCCTATCCCCCAATAAATAGAAGTGACAGAATTAGCACATTTGTAAAATATTTTATTTTCTAATGATTTCACAGTTTCATTTGACCGACGCATGAATAATTTACTCATAAGTAATTTCTCCACGCATAATTTTTTTTTTTTTTAGATATGGTCCATTCACGGTTACATTAGAATTTTCTGAATCGCTGCTGAAGTTCTGCTTTCAGGCTATCCTCCGTCCCATACAAACGAAGCTTAACTAAATCTATAAAATTACATCAAACAGACGATGCAGCGTATTCGTAGCACTCAGTGTTTTAATATTTTGAACCATAACCAATGTATTAAAAAATATGATACTTTTGTGTTAACAGAAGTATAAAACGCTTGCGGTACATCACATGGTTAAGAAACGACCAAATATGCAGTGCATGGAGTGATTTTCAAAGGTTTGATTCAGAAAGTGTGAAGAAACCGTGAATAGACTTTGGCATAGTTTTTGGATGATGGCATGTCAAAATCACATGTTAAGTTGTTTTTTTTTTTTCACGTACAAATAAAATTAGCGAAATCATTTGCAGTATATTTTACTAACCCGACTTAAAGATCATGTCTTAATTAATTTTAAGGTAGGGACTATGCTTAAAAAACGTACAAAATAATCATATACATAGCTACAAATAAAAAATATGCGAAATAAACCTTTTTTAAGAAATTTTTAAACATTGCGAAAAAATTTAATTACGAGGTTTTAAATATTCCTTGAAGTAACACATGGTTAGGAGCCTCTAAACTTCACGTTATTTTCTGGGAGTCATTCAAGCATTCGACTACAAGTGGCTGCTACACGTGTTTGCAAGATTCAGACGTATGGGATAGAGCATTATGATAACCACTTCTCGCTACTCTGCCTCTCATTTTCTCCCACGTTCGTTCGGTCATTTACTCACACTTGTTCGATTAGTCACATTTGCTCGACTGATAACTTATACATGTTCGATTAGTTACATTTGCTCCTCTGATTACTCACACTTGTTTGACTCCACCATCTACATAGTTCCTTCATCGCCTGCTAGAGGATGTGAATCGTCAATGCGTATATTTATTTACGAATTTTAATACGTAATTTTCCAAACACGAGAAGGTATAGAAAAAATTATTGTAAAATACATTCCAGGCAGGAGTTTGTAAAACACGTTCGATTTTCAGTACTTTATATTTTGAAAAACAAGATTTTGTCTTAATATTTTACTTTATTCAATTCTTGCAAGTGAACCTTCCGCACAAACCTACTGTACTGCGCTCATTTCGTCTTTAGCATTAACTGTGGCGTCATAATGGTATGCGGTAACCGTACCCATCGGTGTCGCAGGAGGTATTGATGACATCACTTGCTGGTCCCCAGTAGACGATTCCTCTCGGCAGTTCCACGCCTGTTCCTTCCCCTATGTAGCAGGCAGTCCTTATCGATCGTCCAAAATCCGTACTTGTCTTTCTTTGAGAAATCTGCACAACATGCTCTGTCAACCTGGGGTTACAAGCCTGCATCACTGGGTGAAGAGCAAAAACCTACCTTACTCTGTTGAAGCTATTCGTTGTACTATCACTGGATTTAGAACATGTGAAGAAATAAAACCTAAATTCAACAAACATCAATCCATTCTCATTAACGCTACACCTTTCGAGAGACGTAATCTCGAATTCAAAGGACCTCTTCCATCTTCAACTAGAAATCAATGTTATCTTCTCATTGTTGTTGATGAATTTTCACGATTTCCCTTTGCCATTCCATGCAGGGGCACGTCGTCTGCGACAGTGATAGAACAACTTAGAGAAGTCTTCACTGTATTTGGTACTCCAGCTTACATACACACAGATCGCGGGACATCCTTCATATCTAGGGAGTTAAAGGAGTTCTGGTTAACATAAAATATTGAGACCAATAACAGTACATCGTACAACCCTCGGGGAAATGGCCAACCATAAAGATATGTTGGCGTAATTTGGAAGGCCATAGAACTTGCTCTGAAATCTAGAGCTCTAAGTATCAGATTTTGGGAAGAAGTTATTGATGATGCCCTACACGCGATTCGCTCGCTCTTGTGTACCACATTTAATTATACTCCTCTCGAGCTAATGTTCAAACATCTTCGCCGCTCTGGCAATGGACAATCTTCTCCAACTTGGGTCCTTCAGCCTGGTCCAGTGTTTTTACGGCGACACAACAGATCCTCGAAATATGATCCAATTGTTGAGGAAGTGACAGTAGTCTAAGGAAATGCTGATTATGCACATATTATTAAATTCCACGACAGATGCGAAGTTACAGTTTCAACTAGAGACCTGGTACTAGCACATTATGCTAATGAAGAACTTCCTCCTGAACCAGTACATAATGCAAAAATTGATAGTGAAGAGGTGTATCTACAAGCAGAACAGGAAGCACTACTTGTTCTAGCAGATCAAAGATATGGGGAAAACTTTGGCAATCGGGACTCAGAGGACAAGATAGAGTTGTGATATACAGGAAAAGATGTATGCCTGCCTGAAGAATCGCTGCGCTGTATCTCAGGAAATAAGAAACCATCAGCTTACCTTGAAGATTATATTACATAAATTTAAAATTACAGGAGGGAATATTGATGTATAATCGTAAATTATTATGCTATGGGACTTGTTTATGTTGCACATTTGCATTAGGTAGGTAATAAAATAGGTAATAACAAAAGTGAATATGTGCGTTACAGTGAAACACAATGCTCAACTAATTTGTTTAAAATTCAACTCTTTTAGGTTGATCATCTTTTTGTCGACATCCCACAGTACTTCAAAGAAGAAATTCAAGCCTTATTGAAAATGCTTCAAACATTTTTTTGTTGCTGCAATGTGAAAATATTATTCCAAAATACCAAACTGCTATTGGTAAATTTTGTGAATAATATGGTCACTAATCGAAAAATAATCGAATAAAATTAATCGATATAGACATTAATGTAAATTTTAGTAATCGATTTTAAATAATCAATTAATTCTAAATAAATAATGGAATACCTTACTAATTGAATTTTAATAGAGCATTTGTAATTAAGGTTAATTATTTAATTATGCATTTGGACGGAAATTTTGTTCTACTCTGGGAAGGTTTTTGCAGAACTGTATTTATACACATACCATAATTTTTAAATATAATTTACATAATAAGACTTAAGTTCAATGAATTACAGAGTAGTAACTAGATAGCGCTAAAGGAATATAGTTTATTTACAAAAAAAAATGGTTTTTTCTTCAAACATAATAGCAATTTACAATAACACATACTTAACAAAAAACTGAATATATTCATTTATAGTGTGTGTTAAATTTAAAATAAAAGAATATCTTTTTGTAAATATAAATATATTATCCATGGAATATTTTAAATTAAAATATAATATAAAATGTTGTGCCGTTACTCTCAAATACGCTTCAGACGATCACCAAATTTAAGAGGCATCCGAATTTTAACGGAAAGCACTGCTGCAGCTCTTCTTCATTTTCTAAGACGTATGTTGAAGCTGGCAATTCTTAATAGAAAATATTACTTACGTTTTCTAAGACGTATGTTGAAGCTGGCAATTCTTAATAAAAAATATAACTTACGTTTTCAAAACCTATCAGCAAATAAACAAAATCGATGACATATTTTTGCAATTTTCATTATTATTGGATTTCGTCAACTTTGATGCTTACTAATTTGTAAATACAAAATAAATCAAAACTGTGTAAGTTTTGTAAACAAAAAGTTAAGCTATCATAAATAGCAGGACTAATACGATAATTTACCACCTAGAGCTTGGATAAATGAATGTGCACAAATGCCCTTTCTTTTAGAGTTAATTACACTTTTCATTGTTTAACATCCCCGAATATGTTTAATTTTCACTGGAATATTTTTTTCTTTACACTTTTATGCTTCCTATGTTTTATGACATGCACTAAATATAGGCATAAGCTATCAAGGTACTCATAGTTTTTTAGTTGGTTAATGTGTATTCTGTTCCAGAGTGAAATATAATATGTTGGCTGAAAACCATGTGCAAACGAAAAGTTGCCTACATGAAAAAACTTAGATGTTTTAGTTATTGTATATTGAATTGCTTTGTATACTTACGTTGGTCAGCACAAAATATTTTTCTTCGCATTTTCAATAAATATTACATAATACATGATGTTCAGCGACTCAACCGACATACTTCTGCACCGTGTTATACAGATCATTGGCAACAAAAAAGTCATATACAAAAGTAGGCTATGAAGTCCCTTTTCAGAATTATAGGGATGTAAATGCAACGAAAACACAAATTTAGAATTACTGAATGTATTTAATGCAACTGACTACGTTCATGTTAATGTCTCACGCGAGCTGCACAAAATGTGCCCACTCTCGCCTCAAGCAGGTTGCGATACGTTGCAGTATGCCATTGCGTGGTGCCACTTCATGCCTGCAAGATCATTTCTGAGTTGATTAGTGGCATCGGTTATCGCATGTAGCAACTGGTCTCGTGTGTCTGAATGTCGTACACTGTAAACCCTACTCTTCAAGCAGCCCCAGAAAAAAAAAAGTCAACAGGAAGAGGTCTGGAGAGTTTGCCGGCCATGGGACTGACCCACGTCCTCCAATCCACTGCTCTACCCACTGCACTACTTAACACTCTACCCATACATCACTCTATGAACATAATAACTATTATATCCACCCAACCACTGACCTACCCGCCACTCTATGCACCTACACACACCCACCTACCTACAGCTCTACCCATCTACACATCCATCCACCCACCTACCTACCACTTACCTACACACATATCTACTACTCTACCCATTTAACCAACTGCCTATCATTTTACCTAACCACATTTCAACAGCTCTACGTACTCCTCACTGCTGACTCCACACCCATCTCCACACCCTCCACACTTAGCACTACAAGCACTGCAGGTACCACACTTAGCATTGCAGGCACCACACTTAGCACTGCAGGCACCACACTTAGCATAGCACAGTATCACAATATCTGTAAACAAACGCGATGTCTGCGTACTCTGCTCATGTAAACATTCCTGGCATTGCTGCACAACCACTCGCCTCGACACGTTAACAAAGACTGGCCACGCTAGCCACGTCTGCTTATGGTTAGATTGGGCACATTTTGAAAAGCTTGTGTGGGACTTACAGTATGAATGTAGTCAATTGCATTAAAGATATTCATTAATTCCAATTTTTGTTTTTATTCCATTTAACTGTCTGTAACTCTGAAATGGGGCTGCATAGCCAACTTGTGCACATGACATTTTTTTATGCCTATGATCTGTATAACACTCTGCCTAAGTATGTCGGTTGAGTCGTGAAAAATCCTGTATACACTACCTTTGGAAAAAAAAATTACTGTATTAATACAGAGGCTGAATAAGGTAATTTTTCATGTTAAAATAATGTAAGTTAATGCTTTAAAAAATAGTTTTTTAAAGAGAAAATTTACGCTTTATTTGTTTTTAAAATGCATTGATTGATTTTTCTAGTTTTTAAAACAAAGGAGAGAAAACTTCAATATTGTTTTAATGGCGGTATGTTTTTAATAGAATTTAAGTTTTCCAGAAATTTATATTTACACAATTATCCTCATTGAAGAACTTACTTTGTCAAACTTTATTACAGTGCTGGCACAAGGATGTTGCTTCTTAAAAAAGAACATGTAAGCCTACATGAAATTTCCAACTCTTTTTACAGTAGTATGTTACTGGCAACAAGTTATATCATTAAAACCGCGAATTTACTATAACAAACTCACAGCTAGAGTGCAGTATATTAAGATACGGGTAACAATCATTTATTCAAAAACTTTAAACACGGCCCTGTCTGTGTAACTATACATTCAGGCCATGTCCGAAATGGCAGATTTTGTTGACAAAATGATCATGTGACCCAATTTTGTATACAAAAATAGGTGACGTATTTCGTAATTTGGTGGATGTTAGCAAAAACACAAAATAACAAAATCGGTACCATGTTAGTTTTCCTCTTCAAAATATATACTTGATTGCATAACTAAAACATTTTTTAAAAAACTAATAACTCGTCTAAAAATACACTAGGCATGTTTTAAAAAGCAAGTAAATGTCGTGCTTTGTTTATATATTTCACATCAAGAGGATTTATTAAATTCTATATTGCATAATTTATTAACATATAGCAGCATTCAAGTGATTATTGTAGAAATTTACGTCCATTTTAAGCATTAAATTTGGATTAAAATAACTGTCACTGTTAATGTAGAAATGAGTTGCCACGATTGCTACACAAGTGACTGTCGACAACGTCCGAATTGAAACTTACAAAATGGCAAATTACAAAATAACGAATTTGTCATTTCGGACACAGCCACTGACTGAGGCAGTAAGACCTGCCACTTTAAAATGTGTACAAGTTGGCCTGTTTACGATGGTAAAATATAAAACAGCGTAGTTAGAGGTACAGGAACGCCATTTTGATAATCAGCTTTACTTCACCAACAGTGGCAGTGAATACATAGCAGCCATATTTATGCCGCAATTATGTAACAGCAAATAACGTAAGCGCTACGCGAAGGGTGGAAATATCCTGTGTGGTATGCTGTCTCTACCGTCTGGCACTCGTGCACACACAATTAAAGACACCCCTTTACATTAGGGTTGTGATGTGCATCGAAACCCTGTGGAACTGACGCAGCGATGCAATACAGGCCTGAACAGTAGAACACATAGCACTGGAAGGTTTGTCAGTTGCATATTGTGCATTCGCTGTAGATACATCCTTCAAACACAGTGAATCTGTAGTTGCAACACACTTCAATTCAATATCGGGAGACACTGTAGGGCACCTAATCGGAGCACCTAATCGGAGTACCACAAAGACATGGGTGGACAAGTTTCGGACCACTGCAACTGTGATGGATATGAAACGCATAGGGAGCGCGAAAACCGTGCGAACACTGGAGATTATTGAACATGTGAGAATCGCGATGGTTTGCAGTCACAAACGTTCGACACAGAGGCATGCAACCGCACTGAACCTGTCAAACAGATAGTAACGGCGGATTTTGCATTCCGACCTTAATTTCCGTCCATACAAAATCCATTTGGTGTATAAATTGTCAGACAGAGACTTGCTGCACGCAAATCTTTGTGCGAATCCGTGCTGGACGTAGTGAATAAGCAACCTGATTTCATCCATCACGTTATCATGTCCGATGAACCAAATTTCGAGTTGTCTGGTTGTATAAATAAACAAAACACGAGACACTGGAGAGATGAAAACCCACAACAAATGCACGCCAAACTTCTTCACAGCCAGAAAGTGATGATTTGGTGCAGCATATCAGCCTTTGGAATTATAGAATCCTAATACTTAAGGATGGAGATAGCCGTTGAGATACTGTGATCTCTGAACGGTATGTGTGTACGTTGACTGAATCTGTATTCCCTGATTTACACAGCCGTAACATTGATCTGATCTGGATATAGTTTACTTTCAACAGGACAGGGCCACAACGCATACCGTTCGTCACTCTATGAACACTTTATGGACAATGTGTCAACATCGCATACTTTCCAGATGATTTGGCGTAATTCCTTGGACGGCCAGATTACTCGACTTGTCTGCATGTGACTTCTTCCTGTGGGATTCCTCAAGAGTAAAGTGTTTGCAACACATCCCACTGACGTCAATGCTCTACAGCAGCAAATCGTGGACGAAGTTCCTGACATACCAGCCGAAACACTTATGCATGCTATGGACAATTGTGAATCCCGTCTATGCAAACGTCTCAGGCTTGATGTACGACACCTCGCAGGCATAATTTTCAAGAAATAAACATGTGCTGATGTTGTGTTGCAACCAACAGACTACATAGTGCATGTGTAATAATTTGTCATTGTTGGTGAAATAATGTTGGTTATTAAAATGGCGTCCCACTACCTCTAACAAAACTATTTTATATTTTACCTCGATCATATACTGCCCGGCCAACTTATACACATTTTACAATGGTAGGCCTTCGCTGCCACATACTGTATTTACTAACTTCCTAGACCCCTAATAAGTGAATGGAAATATTTTTCAAAAGTTAAGAAATAGCCACAAAACAGTGATTTCACACAGAAATCTGCCATGTTCTGTTTCCCGGAACGCGAGCAATAACAAACGCGGAGGGTCACGCCCATGTAAAGACAGTTCATGGTAAACTGAGCACATTTGAAAGCCTTGCATAAGATCTAGTGCATTCTTCTGCCTCATTACTTTATTCATGTGCCGAGAAGTGAAACTGTTAAATTATTATAAAAGTATATACTTTACAAATTGGCTCATTTTTACACTTCCATGCATCAAAGTGGGAGAAATAATTTAAGTTATCACAAATGGTTACATGATACTTTTTATTCGACATTCATATGAAGAACTACTTTTCCTCCATCGTTACCAAGTTTACTGGGCGCATGTCGCACAGCGCACCCTTTCAAATATATGTAGGTAGGAGCAGTGACATTTTTATAAGGTTGATTTTCTAAGGTAGTCACTTTATCGTGAACAGCCTTTACCTGGACCACAACAAAATAATAATAACTATTCAGGTTAATCTCAGGTAAACATGGACAGAAAGAGAACTGCAAAGTGAAAAGCAAACAAGTATAAGAGTAAGATGCAAAGAAGCTAGTAGTAGGAAATAGGGGCTACTGAACCAGAGAGATCCGGCTCCAACAGCCGCCATCTTGGATTACGTCATTTCCGGCCGCCATCTAGGATTTAATTTTTTCATGCTCTATCATTCCACCTCGGCATTCATCATCCTAAATTCCATTTCTTCGTGCTCTATCATTCCACAATTCTGTTTAGCCATTTTTCTTCATGCGCCATCATTCCACCTTAGTGTCCACCATCTTCGACTCCATTTATTCATGCTCTATCATTCCACCTAGGAATCCACTATCTGGATTCAATTTCTTCATGCTATATAATTCTACCATCTTCAATTCTAATTCTTCATGCTGTATCATTCCTACTAGACATCCACTATCTTGGATTTTATTTCTTCATGCTCTATCATTCTTTCATCTTGGATTCAATTTTTTCATGTACTATCATTCCAACTAGGCATCTACCATCTTGCATTCCATTTCTTTATGCTCTATAATTCTACAATGTTGTTTATCCATTTTATTAGTAACCATTATACCACATCATGCTCTATGATTCCCCCTTGTCACCAGCCATATTGTTTATCCATTTCTTATTAATCACCATCATGTCACATCATGCTCTATCATTCTGGTCATGTCACCATCATCTTGGATTCCACCTCTCACCTGTGGTCTCAACCATCTTGTCTGCCATCGTGTTTCTGGCCACCATATTGTTTCCCACTCTATGCACCTACACACAGACACCTACCTACTGCTCTACCTACCCACGATACCACTGCTCTTCTTACCTTACCACCTACCCAATGTCTTACAAACATAACCTCTTACTTAAACACATACTGCTCTACACACCTACCCACCACTCTACCCATGCACCCACCACTCTACCCATGCACCCACCACTCTACCCATGCACCCACCACTCTACAATCCTACTTTCTAACAATTAAGCTATCCAACCACCCACAGCCCTACCCACCACACTATGAACTTAAGCACACCCACCTATCTACAGCTTTACACATACATGTGCCCACCCACCTATCCAACACTCTACCTACCTACCCACGCACATTTCACTCTACCATCCTACCCCATTCCTAAAGCTCTACTAACCTACACACATAACTACTGCTCTACCCATTTAACCAATTGCCTACCATTCTACCTACCTACACACCCACTGCTCTTCTTACCTTCCCATCTACCCATTGCTCCACATACATGTGCCCACCCACCTATCCAACACTCTACCTACCTACCCACGCACATTTCACTCTACCATCCTACCCCATTCCTAAAGCTCTACTAACCTACACACATAACTACTGCTCTACCCATTTAACCATTTGCCTACCATTCTACCTACCTACACACCCACTGCTCTTCTTACCTTCCCATCTACCCATTGCTCCACCCACATACCCAACTACCTAACCAACTTCTTGCTCTACACACCTACTCAACACTCCAACCAAAGCTCTACAAACATACCCACCTCTCTACATACTTACCTACATACCAATTTCTCTGCCCACCTATCCACCAAAACACTGCTCTACCCACATCCCCAACCACATACTCTACCCACTAACCACTACCACTAAACACTCACCCTCCTCTATAATTACCCCACCAACCACTTTACTTACAGCCATACCTGCATATCTAACACTCTACCCTCCTACCCATGCTTTACCTACCACCCTAACCACCCACTCACATACTTTCTACACTACCCATCCCACTACTCAAAATTCTATCCACTTCTCTACCCACCAAACTATTAATCTACCCACATAACTGTCTACCAACCAACCAACCTACCTGCCTAACCACTGCTCTGCCTACTGTCCCACAAAAAGCTCTACGCTCTTACACACCACCTACCAATGCACTACCCACTACTCAATCCATCTACCAACCACTAATTATCTACTCACAACTCCACCCAACTACTCACTGCTCTGTCCACCTACCAAACCCTCTATTTAACTACACAACATTATACCTACCTAACCACCTATTTATCACTCAACCACCCACCTAACTATTGCTCCATTCACCCACTCACCTACCCTCACACTCACTACCAACTGCTCTACCCGCCTACCCACCACTCAACTAACCTACCTATATACAAAGTAATCTATCCACATACCCACTACCCTACACAGTGTTCTACCTACCTATCCATACACCACTCTGCCTGCCTACTGCTCTACCCACCTACACATCACTCTACTAATCTACTTACATAACAACTAATCAATCCACCCACCCACTGCCCTACCCACCACTCTATGCACCTACTCAAACCCACCTACCTACAGCTCTACTCATCTACACACCCACCTACTTACCACTCTGCCACCCATCCACATTTCACTCTACCATCCCACCCATTTCCTAAAACTCTACTAACCAACACATACCTACTGTTCTACTTATCTAACCAACTGGCTACCATTCTACCTACCCACATACCTACTGCTCTCCTTACTTTCCGAACTACCTACCCACCTACCCATTGCTCCACCCACCTACCCCACTACCTAACCACCTCCTGCTCTATGCAACTACTCATCACTCCAACCAATGCTGCCCCACATACCCACCGCTCTACATACTTACCTACATACCCACTGCTCTACCCACCTCCCCACCCAACACATCGCTCTACCCACCTAACCACCTACTGCTCTAACCACCTTCGTACCGAACTACCCACCTTCGGCTCAACTCAAATACTCGCCTACCCACCGCCAGTCCTACCTGCCACTTTTCATTCCTAATACTTATCTTAGTTATTGACTTACTAATGGTTCTATTCACCTACCCACTAAACACTCACTCTCCTCTATAGTTACCCACCAACTGCTCTACTTACAGCTGTACCCTCCTAACCTCCTACACACTGCTCTACCTACCCCTCTAACCACCTAATCACCTACCTAACTACTGCTCTACCCATCTCACTACCCAAAACACTACCCAATTCTCTACCCACCAACCCATTGCTCAACCCACTTACCTATCTACCAACCAACCTACCTACTCACTGCTATTCCTACGGTCCCCCATAGCTCTACACACCACCACACTTACCCACTGCACTACCCACCTACCCACCACTCTACCCAAATACACACCACTATACCCATCTACCCACAACTATACCCATCTACCCACCACTCAACCCATCTACTCACCACTCCACCGATCTGCTCACCACTCTACCGATCTGCTCACCACTTCACCCATCTACTCGCCACTCCACCCATCTACTCACCACTCCACCCATCTACTCACCACTCCACCCATCTGTTCACCATTTCACCCATCTACCCACAACTCTACCCATTAACTCACTAATCTATCCATCTACCTACCACTCTATTTACCTACCTAACCACCTACATATCACTCCACACCCACCCACCTATCAATTTGCTCCATTCACCCTCTTACCTACCCCACTCACTCACTGCTCTACCCACCTACCCAACTAGTCACCAATTCACTTATCTGAAAATCTACCCACCTACTTACTGCTCTATGCACTTACATACCTACCACTCTAACCTCCCACCCATCACTACACCCACCTACTTAGAACTCTAACCACCTACTCACCTACCTACTGCTCGGCCCACCTACCTACTACTCGATCCATCTACCTACTGCCACAGGCCCACTTCACAACCCAAAAGTCTACCCACATCATTACCCAAAAGTCTACCCAACTCACTATCCACCAACTTATTGCTCTACCTACCTACCCAACTAGTCTCCATGTCACTTATCTAAAATCTACCCAACATCTTTCTGCTCTATGCACTTACCTACCCACCACTCTTCCCACCCACCCATCGCTCCACCCATATACCTATAACTCTAACTCCCTTCTTACCTACCTACTGCTCGACCCATCTACCACCTGCCGTAGCCACCAGCACACTTCACAACCCAAAAGTCTACCCACATAATTACCCAAAATTCTACCCACATCATTACCCAAAAGTCTCCCCATCTCACTGCCAACCAACCCTTCGGCTCTACCCACCTACCCACAACTCTAACAAACCCACATACCTACCCACCTACCTATTACTAGGCTTACACACCAACCTACCTACTGCTCTACCCACCTACTCACAACTCCAACCAATGCTCTATCTACAAACCCACCACTCTACATACTTACCTACATACCTACTACTTTACCTACCTACTGCTCTACCCACCTTCATACCGACCTACCCACCTTCGGCTCAACTCATATACTCGCCTACCTACCACCACGCCTACCCAAGGCTCTTCATACCTAACACTTATCTTGATTACTGACTTACTTATGATTCTATCCACCTACCCACTAAACACTCACCCTCTATAATTACCCACCAACAGCTCTACTTACAGCTGTACCCACTTACCTAACACTCTATTCTCCTACCCTCTGCTCTACCTACCACTCGAATTACCTACTCACCTATCTACCTACTGATCTACCCATCTCAATACCCAAAACGTACCATTCATATCATCAGACTGACCAACAAAATATTCAAGCCATACATTTCGACATTTTTTACTTACCATCTCACATGTCATTATACCTCCTGTCCTACTGTTTAATAGCCATACAGGCATGTCACACTCAGAGACAAAGCTATTCCATCAAAAAATTTCCCCCTGCAGTCAACCCGAACTACATCTACAATGTTCCCATTCACATATTTCAGGCAACGCTACTACCATACTGATAGACAATACAAGCAAGAGACACCGACAAACCAGTCAACCAATGAATATACCCAGCTCATCATACATAATAGAAAAAAAGGGGCTGGTAGAGCATTGGTTGTAGTGGTGAGTAGTTGTGTAGAGCAAGAGTGGTAGGTAAATAGTAGGTGGTGGAGCAAGGTGGGTAGTAGGTGGATGGTAAGGAAGCAGTGGGTGTGTGAGTAGGTAGAATGGTAGGCAGTTGGTTAGATGGTAGAACAGTAGGTATGTGTTGGTTAGTAGAGCTTTAGGATATGGGGATGGTAAGTGAAGATGGTTGGTAGGTAGGTAGTGTATGGATGGATAGAACTGTAGGTAGGTGGTGTGTGTATAGCATAGGTTGAGGGCAGGCAGTGGTGAGTGGATGATTAGTTGTTGTTAGTGTTAGTAGACTTATAGGTAGTTGGATGGAGCTGTAAGTGGTTAGTGTGTTGTGTATGTAGGTAGAACAGTAGGAAGGTAGTGGGTAGTTGGATAGATTTGTTGTATATAGTAGTTAGTTGATGGTGGGTAGGGGTATAGCAGTAGGAGTTGGTGGAAGTACATGGATGGTTGTTAGAGTGTCGAAAGGTGAGTAGATCAGTAATGTTACAGCGGTAGTGGCTATAATGGTAGGTAAGGTGAGGTAAAAGAGTGGGTTGAGCAGTGGTTTGTGGTAGTGTGTAGAAGCAGGGGTATGTTGAGTGGTGTGGAAGTTTGCGGAGTGATGTGTTAGCTATGGTAGAGTGTGCTGAGGGGTGGGGAGTTGTGCAGAGGATGTGGGGATGTGCAGAGGAGGTGTCGAGGGGAGTTGTAAAGTTGGGTGCCTGCAGTGTATAACTGTGGGTAATGCAGTGTTTGTGGGTGTAGTGTGAGGGTGTTGGAGTATGTAGTGTGGAGAAGCAGGAGGAGTCCAGAAAGCTGAGTGATGTATAGTAGGGTGTGGAGAGTTGTGCAGAGGATGTGGAGACTTGTGCAGAGGGCGTGGGGAGTTGTACGACCAGTTGTGGGGTGCCTGCAGTGATAACTGTGGTACCTGCGGTGTTTGTGGTGCTAAGTGTGGAGGGTGTGGAGATGAGTGTGGAGACAGCAGTGAGGAGTCAGCAGTGAGGTGTAAGTAGAGCTGTTGGAATGTGATTTGGTAAAATTGCAGGCAGTGGGTAAATTATTAGAGCAGTAGGTATGTGTATAGGTTAGTAGAACTTTAGAAATGTAGGTAGGATGTTAGAGTGAAAGGTGGGTGGGTAGGTAGGTGGGTGTGTTAATGTGCATAGAGTGGTGGGTAGGGCAGAGGGTGGGTGGATATATTATTATTTATGTAAGTAGGTTAGTCCAGTGGTGGGTAGGTGTGTAGAGTGGTAGGTGCATTGAGTGGTAAACAGTGCAGTGGGTAGAGCAGTGGATATGTAGGTAGGTAAGTAGAGTGGTGGGTAGGTGGGTAGAGTAATGGGTTGGTGGACAGTGGGGTGGGTAGACCTTTGGGTAATTATGTGTTTAGAATTTTGTGCTGTGAAGTGGACTGGTGGCTAGAACAGTAGGTTGACGGGTCGATCAGTAGGTAGGTGGGCCGAGCAGTATATAGATGAGTAGGTGGTTAGAGTTCTAGACAGATGGGGAGCGGTGGGTGGGTATAGAGGTGGCAGGTAAGTGCATATAGAAGTATGTAGGTGGGTAGATTTTTAGATAAGTGAAGTTGTGACTAGTTGGGTAAGTAGGTAGGGCAGTGAGTGGATGTGCAGGTTATTGGGTTAATGGGGCAATAGGTAGTTGGGTGGATGGAGTGATAGGAAGGTGGTTTGGTAGGTAGGATGTTGGGTAGTTAAGTAGAGAGGTAGGTAGGTGGATACAGCAGTGAGTATATGTATGGAGTGGTGAGTAGATAGGTAGAGTGGTGGGTGGGTGGGTTGAGTGGTGGGTGCATGGGTTGAGTGGTGGGTAGTGCATTGGTAGGTGTTTAAGTGTATAGTGCTTTTTGTGGGACAGTAGGTAGAGCAGTTGGTAGGTAGGTTGGTTGGTAGATAGGTAGGTGGGTAGAGAAGTGGGTAGTTAAGTAGGTAGGTGAGTAGGTGATTAGAGTGGTAGGTAGAGTAGTGGATACGAGGGTAGGAGGGTACAATGTTAGGTAGGTGGGTATATTTGTAAGTAGAGCATTTGGTGGGGTAATTAATGAGGGTGAGTGTTTAGTGGGTAAGTGATTACGTGGGTAGAGCAATGTGTTGTTGGGGAGGTGGGTAGAGCAGTGGGTTGGTGGGTACATGGGTAGAGCTGTGGGTATGTAGAGTTGTGGGTATGTGGGTAGAACATTTGTTGGAGTGGTGAGTAGGTGTATGGGGCAGGAGGTGGTTTGGTGGTTAGGTATGTGGGTGGAGCAATGGGTAGGTTGGGAAGTTAAGAAGAGCAGTGGGTGTGATGGTATGTAGAATGGTAGGCAGTTGGTTCCATGTGTAGAGCAGAATGTATATGTGTAGTTTAGTAGAGCTTTAGGAATAGGGTAGTATTGTAAAGTGAAAGGTGGGTGGGTAGGTAGGTAGAGTGTTAGATATGTGGTGGGGAGGTTAGTTTATTTGTTATGAATGTAGGTTAGTAGAGTGGTGGGTATGTGGATGAAGTGGTGGGTAGGTGTGTAGATCAGTAGGTGTTTAGGTAAGAGGATTAGTTGGTAGGACAGTGGGTAGGTGGATAGGTAAGATGAGCAGTGGGATTGTGGGTAGGTAGAGAGTAGGTAGGTGTATGTGTGTTGGTCATAGAAAGGGGAACAATATGGTGGCTGTAAACTAGATGGCGGCCAGAAACAAGATAGCGGACAAGATGGTGACCATAGGTGAGAGGTGGAATCCAAGAAGGTGGTCACATAACAAGAATGTGACATGATGGTGACTAATAAAAAATGGATAAACAAGATGGTAGTTGACAAGGTGGAATTGTATAGCATGATGTGGTGTGTTGGTTACTAATTAAAATGTATAAACAAGATGGTAGATTGATTGATAAAGAATGAAGAAATGTAATCCAAGATGGCGGATGCCGAGGTGGAATAATAGAGCATGAAGAAATGGAATCCAAGATATAGAATTATAGAGCATGAAGAATTTAAATCCAAGATAGTCGATGTCTAGTTGTAATGATAGAGCATGAAGAATTGGTATATAAGATGGTAGAATGATAGAGCATAAATAAATGGAATCCAAGATAGTGGATGCTTAGGTGGAATGATATAACATGAAGAAATTGAATCCAAGATGGTGGATGCCGAGGTGTAATGATAGAGCATGAGGTAATTGAATCCAAGATTTTGGATGCCAAGGTAGAATGATAGAGCATGAGGTAAATGGATAGACAGGATGATGGCATGATAGAGAATGAAGAAATGGTATCCAAGATGGTGGATGATGTGGTGGAATGTTAGAGCATGACGAAATTAAATCCAATATGGCGGCAGGAAATGACGTGATCCAATATGGCGGCTGTAAATGACGTAATCCAAGATGTTGGCTGGAAATGACATATTCCAAGGTGACGGCGGCCGGAGCAGGGTCCCTCTGACCCAGTAGCCCCTATTTCCTACTACTGAAGCTGTTAATATCCCTAACAGAAGATTACAAACACGTTGTGAAAATATGTGAATACAAACAACCTGATAATCAATTGTAAATATTGAAATTAATGAATCGAGGTATACGATGTATCTAAACATCTGCATCGATTCGATTATTGACAATAATCGAAATAAACTTAATCAATTCAGCTACTAATCGAATCGGAATCAGCCATCCATAGTTTTCACTTTGCAGTGATCTTGCTGTTGAATCTCATGAGGAGGTATGTGAGTTTTTATTCCAATAAGCCCCAAAAAGGTGTAGTTAATTCTGGTTATAAATTAGTGGGTAACGTTGTGTGTAATGCTGTCCCTATCAGACATAGTACTAAAGGGCTGGAAACCATTTCCCCCGCCTCAGCACCAGAGAGATTGGTGGGAGACGCATCTCCTTTCCTTGTTATTGAATCACCAGTTTTGTCACAGTATGGTTGGACTAATGGGGTCGAGATGGATTTTGAGGGGCGGTAAAGGTTCAGGTTGGAATGGAATGATGATATCACCCGGTCAGAGCCAGACATTGCCCGTTAAGGCAGTGCTATGTAGTTCTTGTAGAGCAGACTCCGTTGATTCTCTGGGTCATGGGCCATTCACCCAGGACATAATATCCCTGTATATGTTGTGAAGAGTCCTCTCATACTGATGCTGTAGAATATTTATGTGCCCTACACTTTAACCTCTTAAGGCGGGTTACATGCCATAATGACTTGCAAATTATTTATGTACATATCTGCTGGGTTGCTAACCGTTAGCCTATCGACTGACCACGCACCCTTAATGCTGAATTGCATGTTGAATACACTCAAATGAAACCAATGAATTACACGAATACTTGCAAATGACATGACACTGGAACGGGGTTATAAGGGCCTGTGGTGTGTTCTGAAAAGCCTTGATGGCCAAACACATAGATGAAATGTGCAGAATTCCTTGACACGTTTATTCAGTGCGCTTGCTAATGCTTCCTTTTAGAAGTAACTTTACAAAGGTGCCGGGCACGGCCCGCCGGCAAAGGCTACACGGTGGAAAAATGGCGCTAAGCCATGAAAATTTTTAAGTGGTAATAATTACGCTCACCTGGGCAATGGAAACCGCAGGGGAGGAGGGTAGGCGTCTCTGGCGGCAGAAAACGAAATGATTCCGGTATCAATACATTACTATTGTAGTTAAGATGATTGGCGTGAAACGTTGTTGGCCACCGGAGCGCGGAAGAGTAAGGCGCGGTGAACACCGGAGGATGTTGTGGCATACAAGTACCTACAACATCGTGAACGGAAAAAGGCACGGAAGTACTGGGTGCATCCGTATAATGTAACGAATATTAAACATAGTTCGGCTGTGGTTCCCCGCGAACTCGCACAACACGAAGATAAATTCCATGAATTCTATAGGATGAGCACAACAGCGTTTCACATTCTGGAGCAGCTAGTGTCAGAAGAACTACGGAAGCAAGACACTAACTACAGACTTGCAGTTTCACCAGCTGAGAAATTACTCATAACAATATGGTAGGTGAGCTACTTTACTAGTAACTGAGATGTTATAGAGGAAGTAAAGTTGTATATAAACCAAGATTAGATAAAAACATTACATTCAAAACAATGACAAAATTCAAGATAGAACACCAGGTGCAGTACACACCATCTATCGTTGATTATATTTGAATGTTAATGCAGCTGAGTCAATTATGTTGATGTTGTTCCGATGGTATCGGGGAAGAAAGCCATTTGCGATGATGTGCGAAAGTGTTCTGCGGTGAGTGCAGTGGTCGGTAGAGGGATATGTGACGTAAGTGGGGTACTACAAGCAGACGAAGGACAAGCAGAAGATGGCATACATGATGCTTCGCTCTCAGCTGAATCTAACTGTTCGTTGAGCTGCACCAGATATTTAGCTTTCAGAGCCCTTTTACGTCTGCCATCAAGTTTCTTGAAATCATGCACCAATGACTTAAATAAACAGCCAGTCAGCATCATCTCGATGGTCTTCGTCTTCCTGTTTCCTCGTTTCTCGTTCTTTCTTCGAGCCGAGCCGCTCAATGTATGCTCTGTCCGCGTCGGTTGTTGCCAGTCATCTCTTCTTTGATTTACGTGGTTGATTTCAGGTTCCGCATCACAATCATCCTCATCAGGCATATCCGGCGGTTCTTCCGTGGTACTGACACATGTGGAATGTTGCGCATCGCCAGCCATCTGCGATTCATGGAGATTTTCTAAACCGCCGTCGTTATTGTCCTCTTGTGAGGGTACATTCCCACGCGTGTTCGTTCCCTTCGTGTAGGGACAGAGGAAAGCAAGATGTGCTGCCAGGTTGTATGGTTTCTTTGTTTTCCTCCGACACTGATGGTGGTGGTTTTAACCACCTTCAGAATGCCGTACGTATATTCTTCCGCCGATCGCGGCAGTTCCGCTCTGAAAAAAGATAAACGTAGTTTGTACGACTGTGACATGTTATGTACGAAGATTACCAAAGAAGGGCTTCTATAAATCGTTTGATGTCACATGAATAGAGTTTTTAAACTAGTTCTTTCGAAAAAAAAAAAAAAGGGGGGGGGGCTGGTGACACATATATTTGCTATAAATGTCGTGCATTTAATAAGTGTTACAATCACAATACAGTTTCACTTATAATTATTGTGTAATGAGAATAACAATTCAATAGTGAGCACATTAATGCAATCATAATAGCAAATGTAGATTTACATTTATGTTTTATTACGTTTTACTTAAATATTTCTGAAATATTCTCCTTGAAATATTTTTTTTATGAATATGTTTGTAAACATAAAAAATAGTTTTTTGCAGAAATGTTTAATTTATGTTTTTAAAATATTAATTACAAAACGTTATTAACTAAACATTTTAAAAAATGTTTGTGTAGTATTTATTTTGTAAAACATTGCACTAGCAACAATGAAATGTTTACAAAACATTTTTAAAACACATCATTGCTGCTTGGGATTCAATACGAACCATAATATATGTGTATAGCACATTATATAATCATGTGACGTGTAAAACAGAGATATTTGATTACGGTTGTACACATTGTTACTGTAAATTACTAGATAAAATGTTTATGTTTTTGGTAACGAATTTATTGAATTTATGTTGACCACTCGCGTTTGTTTCAGGTACTTGGCTACAGGAAGCAGCTTTCAGGATCTAGCGCTACAATTTTAAAGAGGCAAATCAACTGTTGGTCAAATTGTACGACCAACTTGTGAAGCACTATGGGCACATTTGCAACCCATTTACATGCCTACCCCGGATGAAGGTATTTGGAAAGACACAGCAAACCGCTATTCAGAGTCATGGAATTTTCCTAACTGCATTGGTTCAATTGACGGTAAATATATCCGTATAAAGTGTTTCAGTAAAACAGGATCGAGAAACATAAATTACAAAGGCTTTTTTTTTCGATCGTGCTCGTGTCTGTAGCCGACGCAAATGGCATGTTTGCCTTTATCGACGTTGGGGATTTTGGAAGGAAGAGTGACGGCGCTGTATTTCGGCATTCGTCGTTTGGAAAGCTGTTAAAGCAAGGAAAACTTAACATTCCCAATGCCACATGTTTGCCGCAAGATACTAATCACTTCTGTTCCCATACTACTTGATCGGTGATGAGGCTTTCTCTTTATTTCCATACCTCACGCGGCCGTTCCCAAAGCGAGTATTAAATAATGCGAAAAGAATACTTAATTTCAGACTTGCCAGGGGTCACAAAAGTGTGGAATGTGCGTTCGGAATGCTCACATCCAAATTCCGCGTGTTTGATGGGTCTATCGCCTGTGATGAGGATTGCTCAGCAGCAATCGTAAAAGCAGCGTGCGTGCCACATAATTTTATCCGCTTTCTGGAGGAAAAATTTCAAGAACCATCGAATTTCGCTCAGACAAATGGTGCCGTGCTGGCAATGCCTGGCGTAAGTAGGCTGGAGGCAGTCACAAGCTGTTCATATACGGAATATACTGGGTAACTATTTCTTGCCGCAGGAAGGAGCCATCGCTATACAGTGGAAATATGTGGGGTTACCATACACAAACAACGAACAACATGCTTACTTAAAATGCTGTAACACCCACAATGAATGTTGTACGACCGTGAAACTATGATTGCTCAATTTCATATGGACACAAACATGTTAAATGTCAATAGATGACGCAACAATAAACATACCAATATTTTAGCATCTGCCTGTGTCTCTCATTTCGTCTGCTATGTTATTCCATGTCAAACCAGTCACGTCTGCCCTAGAGTAAGTTTTGAGGGTGCAGTTCCACAAACTGGGCTTCTTTTCCACAAGTTTAATAAGTGCAATCATCGCAGCAACATCCTCCTGCGAACCCGCCATGTCCTCAGAAGGGAAGGTCGCGCGATACTATACTGTCGCCTGGGGCAACCGGCACGCCGTGTCGGCCCGCGCGATACGACGCCTTGTCGATATCGCTGCCGCATCGCTACCGCACCAGTGTGCACATACTCATGTTGTTTCCATATAGTTGCCACACTTTCCAGGACACCGTGTCGTATTCACATCATCACGTCGCGCACAGTATCGCTTATCGCATCGACTAGCGTATTGCTCCGGTGTGCACCGAGCCTAACGAGTCTTGGACGCTACTGACTCTCCAGCATGGCACCTGAACCTGCCGGGATGGGGGTTGGCGTGCCGAGCTGGAACTACTTTCTGCACAACTGCTACACACACACACCATGCTAGGAAATTAAGAACGGTTTACCTTGACCTAGAATTGCTTGCATAAATTATCTCTTACATTAATACAACAAAACAAAACACTTGCAAGTAGTAGGATTTCGATGACTTTGGGACAACGGAATTTGGCACCGGATTCGGACTCGCCCGGCCGCCATGTTATTACTTAATCCGTCCGCCATATTTTCCCCTTCAAAATCGATTAAAATACCCTAAAAATTCCCTTTTTTCTGTAAAAGTTTCCCTTTTTCCCTAAAAAAAAAAATTTCCCATTTTTTCCCAGAGCAGGCGAGAGGGATTAGTGACTCCAACGAGCGGGATCAGTGACTCCGAGCCAGACAGGAGGCCGGGATCAGTGACCTAGGGACCAGAAGAGCAGGATCTATGGCCTTTGACCCAAAAAAAATCCAAAATATTCAAAAATGCCAAAAAAATTCACAAAAAATCCACAAAAATATTATTTTAAAATCATTAAACATTAATTGTTAAAATGTATTTTAAAACGTATTTAAATATACTTAAATTGACCAGATGTCACCCCTAGCCCCTACCCATTACGCCATCTTGATAGGCGACAACCATCTTGGTATACATCACTCATCTGCCATAGTTGAAGTCAGTGGCCATGACCTTGACCCCATGGCCTTGAATGACCTTGAAAACCAAAACTCGAGAAAAATGCATAAAAGTCAGCAAGCATAATACATTACGGACTACCACCACCATGTTAGATGCAGACTACTTCAACCTTGACTCCATAACCTTGAATGACCTTGAAAATAAAAACTTTGGAAAAAATATATAAAAGTCAACAAGCGCAATACACTACAGACTACTGCCACCATATTAGATGCAGACTATTTCAACCTTTACTCCATAACCTTGAACGACCTTGAAAATAAAAACATTGGGAAAAATATATAAAAGTCAACAAGCATGATGCATTACAGGCTACCGCCATATTATATGCAGACTACCTCGAACTTGACTCCATGACCTTGAATGGCCTTGAAAACAAAAAAAAACCTTAAAACCCAAAAAAATTATAAAAGTAATATTTTTAAAATTTTTAAAAATGAATTTTAAAAACTTGCATTTCCGGAGGTACCCCCAGCACCGCCATTAGTTACATTTGTTCCATCCCCAGAAGAAGACCAACTCTCGCCTCCACTCCTACGTATACTCATTCAGCCATCTTGATTGTTTTGTTCGTCGTATGTTTACATGCTACTGGAGGCAGCCGTATTTGTTTATATGTTACTGTCTCTCTCGCGTTCGTTCCACTGCCATATTTGTTTTTTTTTGTACATCATTTGTTTATATATGTTACTGGAGACTACCATGTTGGGAATCAGCCATCTTGCTAGGTGCAGTAATCCATGTTTTTATTGTCATTTGTTTTATAGTTTGCATCTCACCATCGTGCGACAGCCATATTAGATTTCATATGTTTACATCACCTATGTATGACGAGGTGACAGCCATATTTGTGTATGTGTTTAAAGTATAGGTTGTTCTAATTAGTCGCATTCGCTTCATCAATTAGTCACTTTAGTTCGACTCCCTCCATATTAAATTCTATTCTCAACACATATGTAGTATCGATTATGCCACCTGCTATCGGCCTGTACCGAATAGTGACATTGTCAATTCCTGCAAAGCATGTAAACTACCACATTTAATTGTTTATTTGTTTTATTCTTAAATGCAAGAATTCTTTTATTTGAAATATTTTCTTCATATAAAGCAGAGAGGTTTTTATAAAAAAAATATAATACAGCACATTTAATAAATGTCTTTTTATTTACAAAATTTTATGTACAAGCATTTCTTTGCGATGATTTCTTCAAAGGCAAGAGAAGGTAATCACATTATTTTGTAAGAGGTTGGTATGCACTCGTTCTTAGCTCCAGATCATTTACCGAATCGAGTGTCCAGCCCAAACCCTTCATTATCATTTTTTCTTCCTCGTGACATACCTTTTGTATATTATATTCTACACTCTTTTCGATGTCGTATACATTATAGGCAGGTACATTAGAAGTCTTGAATGTCCTCTTGTTTATACCTTCGTCCAACAGTTCCGGTTTTGTATAATTGCATTTTAGCAATATGTTATATTTTAGAGGCCCCTGTTTTTCAATCTCTTCTGTAAGTTGGTTTATTAAATTTCGTTTCAAATCTGTCAGGAACGAACAAACATCTTTCGACGAAACTGTCAGATTCAGAGCAATGTAATCTTTCAACATGCCCCTGGATGCAGATTTCTTCAGAAGAAATCCACTGGCATTAGATTTGCCTAGAACATGAGCAGGTTCCCGTACACGAGTTTTACACTGTTTGGCATGTTTGTCATACGATTCATAATATTGTTTTGTATTTCTGGCACATTGTCTGGAACATCTTTTACTCCATAAAACACGAACTTGCCTCCACATTTGTAACAACTAGTAGTCAAAATAGGCCATCGTGTCTTCTTCGTACATTTGCCACTCTTCTCGTGCCCACACGCATTGCTACTTTTACTGTACGTCTCACCACAGTAGCGGCACGATCGACCCGATATCGACAGCGAATTGTCCAATACCATCCACATGAACATCCTCACTTACTGCACAAGGCAGCGATGACATGTTTACATCGTCATTGCACAAAGCAGGACTTGGAAGTCCATCACAGGTCTGTGGCGGCGACGATGCGTATTTTTGTTGTGCTGGCGGAGGAACTAGTCCTGTACATATTTTCGAATGTTGGTCTAGTTTGTCAGTACGACCAAACAGGCGAAGGCACTTCTCACACTTATATGCCATGGAAACTATATCAGGCAGAGCACAGCACGCATTGCAACTCACATAAAATTATCCGAGTATGCCTGCAAGACACATGTTATGTAATAGCAGTGTATCAACAGAATTTTTTTTGGACTGAAAGAATAATAAATCAATTCCTCTCATTGTATTACATTATAATATTCACTAGAAGGTTTACTTTATGTTTACATTTGTTTATAACTAACTTGCAAACACATTCAAGACACGGGAAAGTAAAATTATTTTCGGTAGTAGTGCGATATCGATAGTTTTTTATATAATAAATAACTGTGTTTTATTAATTTTTGTAATGGAGCAGGGTGATTGACAGTATGATTTGCTTGATGATTGAATGCATTTACAACAAAATCAATCAACATAACAAGTCATGAAAACCTATTTTTCGTACTGGGCCTGCAAAACCCATGGTATGTAGTAAAAGGTTACTGATGTAAATGTTTTTACTAAAAAAAAAAAATTGCATTTTGTAAATTTTGCATGTAAGTACATGGCAATTTATAAGAAGCTTGACTTGAAAATTACTTAAATTCCCAGCGAAATAGCTTTAATTGTAATCTATATCACTTCATCGAAAACTCGATGGGCCTGTTAAGACCTAGGGTATGCATCACAGGGTTAAATTAGATAATAATTTATCTAAACTACTGGCTATAAATTTTAATGTGTCTATAAATCTCATTTTAAAATTTTCTGTTGCTTTCCCCAAAAGTAATAAACTTTTCTTCATTATTGGCAATTAAATCTACATATTTTTTCATCATATCCTAGCTCTTTAAGGGGGATGTTTAGTTAAATTAAAGTTCACAAAAGTCAACAAAATTTTTTTTCTACTTCTATTGATGTTAAGAACTTCTAAGGTTTTATTCATTTACTAGAAGTTTTGATAAAAATTTATACTAAATAGCTATAAATTTATAGATTCCTATAAAATTACCATTTTTAAAATTTTCTGTTATTACCAATCATAACTTATGCATCGTTTTCTTGAATTGTAACAATAATAACACATATTTATTTTTATTTTCTTGCAATATTCCCATCTCTTGTTGTCACAGTATTTTATTAATTTTAAAGTTAAAAATCAAATTGATTTGTCTAGTATCAATTGTTTACAGAGTACTTTCAGTAAGTTTTTAATTTATTATAACACAGTTTTTAGAAAAATTTAACTTTTTTTTAATGTTTTACATGCTGTCTGATCACTTATATATACCGAAATCTGCTATCTATGTGGATATTTTTAAACTACAATCACCTGAGCTCGGGATGGGAAGAAAATAGAACGCACTAATTTATGTTTCATGGGTGATTAGGCTGGGACTATTCCCCTCTAGTTCGGCAGTTGTAGATTTGAAAAGAAAATAATAGTCAAATAGTTTGCAGAGAAGACTGCGAGAATTATTCAGAGCAGGAAAGAAAACTGTACGGAGGGAATTAAGTAATCACTGGGACCTCCATCAAGTGTACTTCCTTTCATGGGGGCCGTGACGGACTGCAACGAGCAGAAGAAACAGATGGGTTCAGTTCATCCTCACGGGCTACGAAAGGACTTTTCCTACGTCGACTTTTGAAGGCCCGCTACTAAGTTCTGCTTTCAGCCTTCGACCCATTATATATCCTTCCGACACAAATAATTATAAATAAACCGCGTGACCCACAAGCACTATGTGTACTAATAATGCATATGCACGCGCGTACATGCAGTACATGTCAGTAAACAAAGTATGTGGATTTTTGGCTTAAAATGATTGCAATGGCCGCGAGTAGACTATGGTTTTAATAATAATTACTCAAATCAATTGTGATTTTCTTTATATTTGCGCACTTATATTGACCTAACATCCACAAAACGTGTGTTTTATTTATGTGAAGGTAGACATACATAGTAAAGGACATGCAAGGATAGAGAGTCGAGATATTTTTTGACATCGCCTAGTGTGCTGAGTATATTTTTGTAATAACTGTATAATCAGTTCAGTGTCTTTAATAAAAACCAGCCGATTAAGTACCAAGCCTCTTAAAAATTATCAAACGCTTATATTAACTGAATCACGTTTATAAAACAGCCGTTAATAAATTATGAATGTAATTTATTGATATGTTTAGAAAAAATAATACAATATTGTTTTCCAATTTTTAACAGTTTCATGATAATGCCAGTTATTTTAGCTGTATCTTATATTATGTATAATATTTACTACAACCTTAATGCAAATCATTAGGCAAATCACAATTTACAAATAGAAAAAGATTACATATTTTGCCACTGAACAGACAACTTAAATAATTTTTATTAATGTATTTTATACACCTATTTATTTATTTTAATTTAAGCCTGTTACCTAACTCTCTTTACATTGCACACTGAGGGGATTTTTATTTATTGACTGTGTTATAAGTACAACAGTATTGCACCAAATAACGAAACTTGTTCGAGATACACAGTAAACTGCGAGTGTTAAAAATTAAAGCAACATGACTGCAAACAAATTCATAATATGTAATGGCATGAGACACGAAGAAAAAATTAATGATTTTTTTGTAGGTGCTATGTTTCTACATTAAATAATTAAGCTCCAGTTAGTTATGCAGCAGATCGGTTAGGTAGTACTCAACTACATAGAATAGTTGTGGAGTGACTGAATATAATAAAGAGTGTTCTGAATATTAATTATAATTACGAGGAAGGAAGGGGAAGAACAATGAGGAAACCTCGTATGTCCTTTCGGAAAGAAAGAGTTGTGAATAGACATACGATATAGTTTACGTTGTTTTAGGTATCTGCCGGGGTACAACAGCTGATGTGGAAGTCAGGCAGTATGGAAGTAGGTCACGGCGAACTGAAACTAGCATAAGGCGTTGTTTCGAATCCTTGCAATGAAATATCGGATGCTTCATCCATGTGTCTACCATGAATGCATACAAGTATTCTTTTTATCAATCGATTCTTTTTAATAACTACGTTAGAAAACACAATACCTATAAAGGCATAAGCCAATTTAAAGAAATAGCACTTTAAAAATTCACAAATCAGACATTTAGCCTTATTAAAATTGTTTACCATTGAACAGAATTCATAGGATGGGCTATGGGCAAAATACACTAAATAATAAGACACAGGCGCATAAATAAAACTTATCTTATTTCCTCCATTAAAATTCACTGAGCACAAAATAAAGGTTATGCTGCCCATAAAATTTGTGAAAGAATAGAACCGAGAATGACGAAAATTTGACAAAGTCAAGATGTCAAATAACCAACCTATATTAACCGAAATAAACTATTTTAACTTCCTCCTGTGCACATTATTACCTTAAATTACCTAGTTACTTATGAAGTTTTCCATATCATTATTCGGTAAGGATAGCTGGAAGGTATTTAAATCACCAAAATGTTCTTAGTAGTTTGGTGAGTTCAAAATTCAACCAGTAGTAATTATGAATTTGTGGTGATTTTAAAGCTCATTAATGTTATTGGATGCCGGCGAGCTACTGCGGTCTGCATGATTATTTAAAAAAAAAAGGCTGCCAAGTAGGCTTAGGAATGTTATTGGAATTACATCCACAAACTCGGCACATAAACAGCTTAAATGGGTGGAAAGATACCTACGCAAGTATATACGGGTGTGATTCGGCAGCCTTATTACAGGATACAGATGTTACCGTAAATGGCTTCATCTTCATCCGCATCGGCTGACAGCTGAACACGTGACCCGGCAAGATACGATCATCTTCATATATTGTTTTGGTCATTTAAACCGTTAAGCATGGCAAAGTTTATAACCACCAAATTTTAACGTTATCGTATAATGTATGTGCATATATGTCAATATTTTACTCACCTTACCCAGTTTATTTTCGTACTTTATGAAACTGTTGTTTTACATTACTGGAACATCTTAAAAATCAAATAGTTCTTCAGCTTGACTGCATCCGATTCCAACAGAAATGGGCCGCCAAACGAATGATGTGTTAATACTGCTGCCGTATTCAGGGATTTCTGTGGAAATGTACTTAATTTTATCGCAAGCTATGCATTTAAATTTCAGCGTGCTTTTCAGTCCTGCTCTCTGTTCGTTTTGCAGTACATATCTTACTTCTGTACACTCCATCTTGTGTTCTTTAATCCTGGCATATTGTTAATGAATTAATCCAGATCAATCACACGGCGACCATGTATTGCAAAGGGCTTAGGATCTGTTGCTGGACTCGTGACATAATTTTATATACTAAGCGGCAGAGGCTCGTTATCACTAAAATAGAAAATACTGTTTAATTCGTATGTATTGTTTAATCATATTTAGGAAAGTAATATAACTGTTGTTTCACCGTGTGTTATTTCGACATATCTCATTTATATATCTCCCCAAGGGACCCGTGTTGGAGGTCTTAATGTAGTAGGGGCGTGATGGTTTCACTTCACTTTTGATTGATCGGATTAACCCTCTGATATTAAAAGGGTTAATCATTAATCCGATTTAAATCTGATCAAAATGGTTAGTCCAATTTTAAACCTATGGTAATTTTTTGGATTACTCCTTAATCCGATCGATTTTTTTTTTAATTCTCATCGAATAAAATTGTATGTATATTTGATTGATTGATCTAATTAATTTAATTAATCAATCAAAAGTAATTGTGTGATAAGTGTGTAGTTGTACTTTGTTTTTTCTTTCTTTTTGTGGGGTGGGGAGCAGCTGTGGTACATCCTTGCCCTGTGAGCTCTGGCACTCGGATGAGGTGTGATGTGTTGGGAATGGGGTGTATATATATAGTGCATTTAGTGGAAGAGTGTACTAAGAGTCAATTAAATTTCTTTCTTTTTGTAGGTTGGGAGCAGCTCTGGGAGATGTTGTCAGGACGTCGACTGGCACTCGACTGAGGTGTGACGTGTTGGGGACAGGGAATATATTTGGTGAGTTTTGTGCAAGAGTGCCATAAGTATTTTTGGAGGGGATATTACTCGTAGATGATATATAGGCTTTTTTTTGTTAATTAAACAAAAAGAGGCGTATGGTTAACTCACTAAAGAAATAATTTCAGAGAGTTTAAACAATTTCTATGTGTGAATAAATTACACACATCGAATTGCAAATTTCAAACGATCACAACTAAGTGAATAACCCGGTCTCAACAAGTGCAATTATGTGAGTCTCCAGTATGAAATTAATTAATGAATCAAGAACATGTTCCTATAAATTACACGTCTAATGGACACAATAACAAGATATATGTTGCACTACTTGATGCCTCTCGAACATACCTGAGAATATTTTAGAATACATCAGTATGCCTGTGAGACTGGTGAGGAAATTTTGAAATGGAATACACACATTAAAAGAAATTAATTAATTAACATGTGTAAAAAAGAAAATGTTTGCTATAGGTCCATTCACTCGGGAGGTCGCTGCAGCGCTGATTTGGACATAGCACTTACGTCAACTAATAAGCTACATTGTGAAAAATTCGGAAATTTTAATGAAAATACAAAATGAATGTTTCCAAATAAATTAAACGAACACGAGTACATGAAAATGACTAAACACGTAGTGAAATCGCACCTCTCCCAAAACATATCCGTCCACCTCGGAGGTCAGTCAATGAATGAAACGAGCTTACATTGAGAGCCATATATATATATATATATATATATATATATATATATATATATGTATATATATATGTATATATGTATATATATATTTTTTTTTTTTATTTATTTATTTATTTATATATAAGTGGAGTGCAGTCGGAGGCTGACAAGCAACTGAGGTTATAGCTACTCGGAAATAAATGTAAATGCTATTTACGTGACAAATTGATAAAAATTGTGTTTACAATGCACATACTAATATATAAATTAGACTAGTTGAATTAACAACGAATTTTAAAAACACATAATGAAATTGCACCTCTCCCAAAACACATCCGTCTGCTTGGGAGGTCAGTCAATGAATGACTGGATTGTATGATGTGCACCTGCTATAAGCTGTTATAAATATGTAGAGTGCAGCTAAGTTGAAATTTATGAGAAAAATGAATACAGATTCTTCCTACAACTACGTGAATGAAGTGATTACACAACGACATAAATGTATAAAAATGTCTCTACTTGATGAAAATTAATTATTTGAAATAACAGACATACTACAAAAAATGTTTTTCTGTCAAGTCTGTGGAATTCACGGCAATAGTACTGAAACGACAGTTTAAAATCATACTACGTTACATCGACCGAACACAGAAAAGGGGATTACACGAAAATTTATATTTTTTTTCCTGATGAATTAAACATGTTTATATTAAAACGAGAAATGTTGCTAACATTCTCCGAAACCCGCTGGCTGAGACCGCAAATCAGGGACCTCGCTACCCGTTGGTCGCGTCACAAAGCCAGCTGACCACCGCACCTGGTGAAAATGTGTATCCTGGCCAAGCGTTTGCGAAGAACTAACATGGTGGAAACCTGCGAGATCTGTTCACATCGATGCGCCCCCTCACCCACCCCTTGTCCAGAATATGACTGTGTGAAAAGATAGTTATTTTCCAAGGTCATGTAACAACACCCCCCCTCCCCTTCAACACAGAGTTCGTTTTCACCCGAAAAGTCAGCTTCTATCCAAGGACACAGAACAACACCCCAGAGACTGTTTTTCAGCGATGCATCTCCCTCCCCTCCAATGCAGAGTTTGTTTTCAGGGGGATGCTCTGTCCAAGGTCATGTGCCCTCACTGTCGATCCAAGACCATGCAACCCACGACCCCCTCCCTTCAACATCAGTCCAGAACAGTCCTGTGTTCAACTACAACTTCAGGGACTCTCCAACTGCCAGCACCCCTCAAGACACTAAGTTGGACTCTTCTAAAGTGATGACCTGTATACAAAACTATGCTTTACCCATGAATTGTGGACTCTCCCAAAAATATGCCCTGTCTGGTTCTGTGAGAGGAATAGTTATTCCCCCACCTGCCCCTTCCCCTGACTCGCCATACCTAGAGCTGGTCAACAGCCTTCAAACCGTTGTGGAAGGCAATGTTTGAAAAAATTCTTGCATTTCCGCTCTCAAGAGTTTGAATGATTATTTACCTCGAATAAATATCTAAGAAATTGTGCTAAAAAATTATTCCCTTGACATTAATAACTAGATTTTAGATAATAGCAGTAGAAATTTAACTGCATTTATGGAAATGCAATTTATTGTTTCCGATTAACTTTCGCTGTCACAATAAATGATTTTAACACTTCTTTTATTGAAACCTATCAACTCCAGCATGCCAAAGTGAAAACATTTAAAAAAAATTTCATGTAGTTTTCCGAAAAGTAATTTAATTTCTTTCATTATTATTAATATCAAATTTAATGTTATGAAGGAATTGAAATTACAACATTTCTAACACCGGAACCCAAGCTTATGTGTATGATTATCTAAAGCCAATCTGGATGTTTAACAGAAACTATATGAAATCGATGTTAGGAACACACAATAAACATCGACCTAAGTTTAATCCTATCTCCTTGTTCTTCTATCCTCTCTCTTTACAGCCTTGAACCCAACTGTTAATGCAGGATTAATATCCCCTTTCCTTTGCCATAGCAAGCAGTTATGGGAAACTTTACAGTCTTCCTGCAAAGACTTCTTTTTAGAAAAAGAATCTAAGTTAAGAAATAAAAAAGTTGGGAATTTTTTTTTTAAAGAAATGTATAATTAAAATGATTTAAACACACAGGATTATCGCTCAAACATTAATCCAATGAAATGATAATCCAATCATTAAGGTGATTGAATCTACAAAAATATTATAACCATCATCTATTTTAAGGTTTATTAATAAAAAAAACATAAAATATAATTTAAAATATTTTATTTACTATCATAATTTTTTACTAACATTGTATTACAATAATTTAAGATCATTATTCTTAACCCAGGAATCGTGGGCTTTTGAGAAACTCCTCCATCGAACCAAGGACGTATCTTTCTTCCTTTTAATGGTTATCAAATATCCACTTGGAGAATTGACTTTTTTCAATTCATGTCCGTAAAATCCGCCTTTTATTGGTTCTCCATCATAGGTTTCTAGGTAATACACTCTGAGATGTGTTTGACTAATTGCAATAATTTTTTATATTTCATAAGACCAATTAACCATAATTTTATTTCACAGATTCCTTTCTGCTTCGAATTACATATAAATTTACCAACTTTGAAATTTGTTTTTTTTTTACGTAGATGACTAACATTATTATAAATAGTTTTCATTAAACTATTGTCCATAACTTCTTTGGGCACCAACTTGATAATTCTATGATATCTGGAATTATAAAATTTAACTATTTCGGGCAAAACATCAACCCATTTGTAAGTCCCCCTCGATGTGAAATGTTAATATATTAACTGCTTAATCGATTTGTTGTAATGTTACACAACACTGGCTTTAAGCTCCGAATATGTTGCATAATGATTAATACAATATTCAGGCATTAGTTTCCGGAATGGTGTAGAAAAATATTTGGTTCCTCTATCGGTTTGGAGCGAATTTGGCATTTTCTATTTCAAAACGATCTCCATTGCATCGGTAGTTTGGTTTTTCAAAGGTATAGCCCAACCGTAATTTTAATAAGCATCTATCATGGTTACAATATACTTGTATCCCCTATTGTATGTGGAAAGCAATGTCATTTCACACAAATCGGCTTGAAAAAGATCATTTAAACCATGAGTTATAACACTTCTTCTAGGAAATCTTATAATTGCAGGAGTGAGAAGTTTTTCATGCCAATAAACACCAAATGTTGTATTGCGCATTGACGAAGATTGTTTTAAAGCTAAATAACACCATTTTATATAAGAAAGGGGTTCGTTTTTTGTTCTTCTTTGTTAAAGGCTCTTCTTCAGTTTTAATTTCCAAAGCTGTTTTATTAGACTTCCTCAATACTGAATGCAATGTATCTATTCTACTCATATTAGGTTTAAATATTTCTTTGTTTAAAACATCCTGTTCCATACGAGCTCATTTGGCTTGTAAAAATTTCTGTTTCACGGCAGACAAGTGGTGTTGTACCTTGGTGTGCAGTGGTGTTAGTCTATTTCAAAATCTGGATTTGGCTGCCCTTCCAAATTATTTTTCAGCTTAACTACTGTGTGTCCTTTTTTAACGTTTCGTGTTGGTCCTTGTTCACCACCAAAGTTTACTGTTTGCTTTTTCACATTTTCCATGACTTCATTGCTAAAGTGTTCATTTTTCAATTGTTTGTTGTGTAAAGTTTTTGTCTATCGAAGCTGTGAGATGTCACAAACAATAATATATGTTATGTATTTCATATATATATTGTATATTTTTCATGATATATGTACAAATACATGTATACATATATATGCATATACATATATATACATTATAGATAGCATGTGTTATATACATCATATGTGTTACATGTTATATATAATATATGTGTTACATTTAGCAGTCCTAAAATGTAAACATTGAGTTTATTAACATGTAGTAATCACACGGCAGTCACATGGCAATGTTTGTTTACATGTGGTGGAAGGATACAATATGGGCTAGATAGTAGAATTTTAGCAGGGCTTTCAAAAGTGCTCACTTTATCTTGAACAGCCGCGTAACTGATATTTCATTGTATATGAGTGATCATTCAACTTTAAATAGATTGTATTTATTTGTTCATTAGTAAGTTTATTTCATTTTTTAAGCACATCTTTATAAAAACCATTATCAATATCATCTTCTGTTAAAACTGGATATTTTGAGATTGATTTAAATTTGTTTATTTCTCTTGGATTTGGTTTAGTTGTTGACATTTTCTTTAATAGTGATTCAAAATCTGCATATATTGTTAAAGGAAACTTCATTGTATGTTTGTAGTTTTTGTATTTTATTTGCTCTCCTTTCGAGGGTATGCTAATTCTTACTGATTCATTTTTAGAACAGTCATCTACATGTTTATTTACATTTTCTTGAGAAGTAAAGAATTGATACATATACCATATATAAGTATTACCATTATGTTTAGTTTTCTGTGCAGAAAGCAGCTTTAATAAATCATTAATCCAACAGTAATGTGAGTTTTCTCCCTCTTTGAAATAAAGTAAATTTATATGCTTATCCTTTTTGTGTTTTGTATGTTTTAGTGGATATACTGTGGAATTGCCTTCAATAGAGTATACATTTATAGATGTATCAATTTGATTTCCTAATTTTGGTATATCATCAATTTTAACAAGATATTCTTATTTATCTATTACTTTATCAATATTAAGCCCCACATTTTTATATTTATTTACCATAATCTATCCAAATGTTTGTCTGCTGGAAACAATGCAGACTTTATTGCCCAAAGAAAACATTTTTGAAGATCATTTTTCTCATGAATGCATGCTTTTTTATTCTTAATATTTTCTGGTAGATCAATATATGATGATCCATTTAAGGGATTATACTTATTTATAACTATTTGTATTCTAATTACTCTATCTAAAATCCATCCTGAACCTCTTCTCTGGAAATCAGATAATTGTTTAAGTAATTCTTGTTTTGAAATTTGTAAATCCTTTCAGTTCCTCCTTCGTTCAATATTCTATGGTTGGGTGATTGAAATGAAGATAATTCTACTTGATTATACTTTTATTTCTAGGCTTTGCAAATACAGTATTAGAATATGGAAATATTTCTTTTAATTAATTTCTATCTTTTGAACATAGTTCTTTGACATTGACATGTGAATATGGTAAATTTGTAAAGTTTCTTTTTCTTCCTTCATTTATAATAAATGCTATAATAGCTGTAAATAAATCAGCTTTCCTTAGATTGTACCAATAATTTATTTTGAATTCTTTAGCTAGAAATCTTAGCTCCCACACTTTCTTTTCGCTCAACTCAACTGTTTAGATTGTTCATTGTCATATTGTTTATTTATAAAGAAAAAATTTATAAAGATTGCAAAAATTATAATAGTCAATAAATATAAATGGAAATGAAATAAACAAAATGTTTAAATTATTGATAATAATGAAATTGTTTTAAATATTTATCTTCTTCTTGTGAGGATATTTCTCATTATAACACTTTTTACGTATTGTTGTATGTCTATCCTTAGTAGTTTTATGATGAGAAAGTGCATTTATAGATTTATTCTCTTTTTTATGGTGTACATGTTTTTGTATAATAATTATCGTGTTGAATTTCATTTTCAGATTATATACTGCTGTGTTGTGTGATTTTGTAGTTTTATGCTTTTTTAATTGTAGATTATAAACATATTTTCCACATTCGCATAGCAATGTCTCTTTTTTAAACTCATAATGATTTTTTGAATATTTGCTCATGCATACAACAAACATACAATAAAATATAAAAAATTTGTTGTATGTTTGTCTAAAATAGCTTTATGAAGATAAAATGATCGATAGATGTATTCTCATTACATACTACACATGCCTTAGTTGAATAATCACCATGTCGAATTTCATTTGTATTGTGTAATTTAGTACTTTTATGCTTTTTGAGATATAGATTACAAACATATTTCCCACATTCGCATAGTACATTCTCTTTTTTTAACTCCTAATGCTGTAAAGCATATTCTCTATAACATTTTTTGCAGGTGTTAATATGTTAATATGCTTATCTTTTGTGTTTTTTATGCTATGGAAAACTTTCTATGTTTAATACTTCACCTCACTTGTTGCATTGCTTACATATGGTACTATTTTCCATTTCATAAGATAGCATATGTTCCATTTTTATTTATATACAAATAATTTTAATAAGATAACAAAAAAATAATTATTTTTTACTTCAGTATGCTTGATTTCGGCTTAAATTTGCTTGATTTTAGCTTAAATTTGCAATTTTCTTTAATCGACACAAATCCTGCACGTCCATTTGTCAAAAAATTGAAAATTTGAGTATCTTTGTCTTAAATTTACATGATTTTTGCTTAAAATTGAATGTTTTTGAAAATCGAAGATTTATGTTGCTAGAGGTCGAAAAAAGTCTTAATTTTGGCTTAATTTTGGCTTAAATTTGCTTGATTGTTCGATGAACATATGAGGTGAGCCAGCTCTCTCAATTATATATATATATATATATATATATATATATATATATATATATATATATATATATATATATATATATATACGTTCCCATGTGCCAAGCAATATTTATCATTTTTGGTATGTTGGTATGGACACTTAACTGCAATAGACTTTATTAACTTCAGGAACCTTTTGTCGTTTTAGCTACCCAGTACACCACTCTCACTTCTCACTTCCCGCAGGAATAGCATCACCCCAGGAAGCATTTAGCACCCTAATTGTCATATTGTCGTAACACTGTTTGCAGCTTAACCACAGTGGCCAGTAGTGATTAGCCATACCATTCGCATGTAAAGTGTTCCCCAGAGAGGGATGATAATGTCGTCGAATAAATGCTGCTCCGAAATGAACAGTATGTAAGTTATTTCGACCACCTTGTGCGCTTAAGGGAACGGTCTTTAACTATACCCGCTTGCATCATGTCAGTATCTCTTAACATTATTCAACCTTTTCAAGTGCATATGGCTTAGCAAGTTGTTTCGTGATTCTACAGGCGTGTGGTTGGCCCTAATTATCCACATTCGCGAATGTTAATGTTTCGCAAGTTTCCCGCCAAAAACAATTAGCATGGTACGTAATCGACCCACTGACTACCATTTAGCAAACACCAATGACACAAATTAATTGGAAATAATAACCTCATCGATGCAGAGGTTGCCAGCCTCATCAGTAAGGAGATTTTGGTCTGGGTGTACAGCCAACAACCCTGGGGTCACCAAGAGTCAACGTGCCACAACAATCATCTGTCATCTCGGCATCGCCTTGATGGTACTTGGCACCTAGTCGGGTAAACCACATCCAGACATCACCTTCACCACCCCCAAAACCTTCTTAACCCATTTCTCTACCACCACATAGACCCAAATGGCTACCCAAACGTGTGGCAGATTCCTATAACCTTTTTCGACACATTGATATCCGTCATATTAATAATCTTCTACAATGAAACATTCTCTATATGGCAAACAAAGCAATACAGGGAAAAATAAATTACTATATACATATTTGACATGGAACAAATTATATCATGTTCTGGTGGCTTTCAGCTACGCCTAATTAAATCCTTTCCACATCAAAAAAGAAATGTTCGCCCCATATAATAATTATCATATAATATCCACATTTATCAATAATTCTTCACTGCAATAAATTGCAATATTAACTCAACAAAATTATTCCTCAGTGTATATATATATTTGCTCTTGTATTCCAAATGTTTCCTCTACACTTCCGTAATGGGTTGTTGATATTCTCTAAGACCCATGATATTATAGTGTCCTAGGACCTTGTCAGTGTCCGGACAAACCACTCCATAACAGTTGATAATTTCTTTAAATACCTTTATCGGACCGACGTACAGTGACATCAACTTCCTGGAAATAAATTCCCATGCTCTGGTGATACAGTGGGCTCTTATTAAAACTAATTGAACTGCATTTTGCTTCCTCTTCCGTGACTGTTGTGCATGCTTGTGGCATCGATCAGCTGCTAGAATTAACTTATTTCTGGCGAACTCCAATAGTTCTTGTTTAGCTTCTTCTGTCTTATCTTCAGTTTATTTATGAGTCGATTGTGGAGGTGACGATAATCTAGGCATATCAAAGGTATCGGATCTCTGGCCTGTCAGTGCCTCCAGTATTCCATTGCTCAAAGTCTCGTATTTCTAGTCGGTTAGTGTCTCCTGCATTCCATAGTTCAAAATCTCATATCTCTAGTCTGGGTCTGGCCTAGTTGCGGAATTTGCAATAGAAATAGTATTCTGTATGGAATCACATTGTTCGACTACATCTTGTTTAATTTGTTCATTAGTTTCCTTGGTTGGCTCTTGAATATTTCGGCAATCCGTTCAAATCCTAGTACCATCTGTTTATTTCTTCCTCGAATTTCACTCATTATTCGTACTTTTTGCTGTTCGAGTAACAGGGCAAATAGTTGTATAAACAACATCTCTGGTGGACTAGATGTTACCCTAGTCTGTTCTGTTGTTTGCTCTGGGTCAGTCTCTGGCCTACTAAATTACCCTCCATGTCGCTTGAAGCTAACCCATCTGTTGGTTTGCTCGTTTCTGACATCATTTTATCTATGCGATACTCCAATTTCTTATATTCCATGGCACCGGTGTTTCTCACATAATATGCCATCCTTGATTCTCGACACATATAAATTCCAAAGACTATGCGACTCTACTCGGGTTTCTGTATGGAGGTTATCAATATTTCTTTCAGTGAGCAGCAATATAGTAATAGCTGGTTATTATGGGCTTAAATTCTCGTGGCCTAAACATGGGCACCAAAATATAACTGTAACACAACTTGTGTTACTCTCATACAGATTTATGTATCACTTTTAAATTTGCCACATGTGTGGGGAGACAAATTTTATTCTGTAGCAGTTGTTAAACAGACGCAACGTGTGGATAATTTTGAAATGCAGTCATGTGTAAGATTGTTGCATCATATAGCCCCACGTATGGGCATTGAAATTAATACTGAAAATGCAACTGATATGTGCTACTATTTGATAACCAATTGTATTGGCAATAAATTATTATTTCCGTAGCATGTATTAGAACATACAAGTATGTAGTTATGTGGACCCCATCCCCTGTGCAAAGCCTGTTCACCATGCCGCCATCTAGATGCTGCCACGACCATTCTGTACCACGTGTGGGCGTTGTAGCCGAAGCCACCATACCGCGTGTGTGCACGTGTAAATACAGTGTAGCACGGTTCGTGTAAAGTATTGGTATGTTTTGTTTTCGGATTAAATATTAGTATTTAAATTCAATGAGTGCATCGCATTTGTCTATCGCCCGTGCGATTCAGTGCAAATGTTATTGTTTTGATTCTGCAATGTTTATGTTTTCATTCAGGGTTATTGTGTACTAGTGTAAGTGTACACTGAAGTACTGTAACAAACAGTCTCTACATATATTTTTTTTAAGTGTAATGTGTTATTTAGTGATATTTGTATTGTCATTAAGTGTATATTATGTCATGTGCCATGACGGCCTATGCGCTCAGCACACCCTCTTTATAGGACACTTGAGAATGGACACATGTAAAGTTTAAACAAATATATTAACAGAGTGCCAATATTAATTGCAATTTACTGACAAGTGAATTATGTGACAAAAATATCACAAAATAAACAGACAACCATGACCTAAAATACAGTACTGAAACACTGGCCAATGCCAGTATTACTGAATGTTCGGCTACGAACCAACTGGTGCACATGGTGTGTCCGACGATGCGGCCAGAAATTTTAGAAATGTAATAAAGTTTATTGAGTGTGTTTTTAAGGGTTTAAATTAGTTACAAAATGTTTTGCCATTAATATTATGTTTATTAAAAATACTAGTTGAGGAGGGGAAGAGCCCCAGCATGCAGAAACAGCCTAAATGTACCTACCCAAAAGTGTGGTTAGATTACCACGTAAGTGATAGTGGTTGAACTTGTTTTTATTTTGGTAATATTTCTAACATAACATTTTAAGCTTTCTAAGAGGATGTGTTAATGCTTTCACCACATCAGCCCTATGGCTAGATACTTCAATCCATCTTTCATTTGGCATAATAATTAAGTCGCATCATGTGACATGTTGGTGTCAATTGAAGCCAATGAGAGGGCCTCATGCCCAATGTTAGTTAGTCTGGTACTCGTCTTCTCGTGACGTGGACGCGATGCTGCAGGGCTCCGGGCAATTCAATCTTTGATACCAATAATATTTAATTTCTGCTTCTTAATGTAATTTTACGGAACCGTGGTTGTTTTTACTACCCCGGAGTCAGTGTCGCCTCACAACATGGGCCGTATTGTACATGGCCGGGATTTTTACCGCCCCTTAATTTTCCTGTAGACCTAAAGCCATTTTCTTTGCTTCAGGGCTCGCCTTGCTACAACAGCAAACATGTAATGCAAGTGCTCTATATAGAGAGGAATGTTAAATAAATGTACGTGACAGAATCCCAGAATTTTTATTTAACCCAGCCGCATCCCTGCTATTTATTGCAATTTCTAACCTAAAACCACGTAAATAATAATGGCCTTAGAAGGCCATAACAGCCCATTAAAGGTGTGTATTCATGTCTGGAGGAGGCCAACATCCCCCACTAGACTAGGCACCACTGGATATAATACTAAGGAGATTGTTGCAGCATTGTAAGGATGGTAACCACTTTGTTGCCCTGGTATTTCTACAAGCGGCTTGACTACAAGGGAGGCCACATGGGCCATAGGCCTTCACGACCCCCAACATGTTCTAGTGCTCACTAGAACTGGTTCCCATTACTAGATTCTTACTGAAAACCATATTTTCCTGCAATTTTCCCCCAGAGTCCGACCTTCTCGCCCTCAGTAGTGTAATGATAAAGGTGGTTGTTTGTGTATGGGCTTCTGATATGTTAGGTTAGAGGTATGCCTGGGCTAAAATCTATGCTGCCGCAAAAAATCAGTACGTTTATCCAGATTTGAATTATCTCTGTAATTTAAAGCATACAAAACTATTTTTAAATTAATAACTGGACAACTAATTCTAATAAACAATCAGAGAATTTCTTACGTAGAGCAAATAAAAAGAAACAAATAAAATTAACTTTGGTTTAATGCAGTTAAGTGCATAAAAAAATGAAACAAAACAAAATTGTATGGTACGTTTGAATAAAGGTTAGTTGTGAAGTGTTATACTATTCTAGTTTTCAAAATACAGACAACACCAGCCTGCACATTGCATGCTAAATGACTGCCAATAATTGAATTTATAAGTACTGATGTCTGAAATAGGTTTAAATTTGCCTGGGGAGAAGTGCAAATTAGTTGTTTAGATAGCTGAAAATCACCACAACTCTGCCACCGTCTTGAAGTCATCCTTCATGAGTGCAGAACACAGGAACAGCTCTCCCGCTCCTCCTTGGCAGCACATCCCCTGGTGGTCGTCAACAAACTCGTCCTCTACGGGACGGAACAACCGAAGTGGACGTAGAACCAGAACTCGTCTGGACTTGCAGCCAGTAGTCCTCTCCTTGCAGATATGGCTCTCCAAGTACCATACACCGGTAACGGTAGGTAGTGGAGCAAAATGATGTACTTTCAGGGTTGGGCGTTGTGCAGGTAATGTACTGAACTTTCTCACCAAACCATCTGCTGACAGATTGTGCATGCCAGGTATTGCAGGGGCAATACCAGACGCGCACAATAGTTGCAGTAGACTCCTCTTCTCTGGGTCATGTGCCGACAGCTAATGGACACTGTCTTCCTGTTGCTCCATCCATCGTAATTAAAGAAAATACTTAATCTGTACTATGTGTTCTACCCAGTGAGGTTTCAGGGTGACTCGCACACCCATATTTAGTTACACTACAATAAAAACACTCTAAAATACGTTGGAAACACTTGCATAGTACACTCAGTAATAAGCGGGAAAGGTGGTGGCCAATGCCCCTATAGCCCATAGGCAAACCGAATGAATAAACGTACTTCACACGTTGATTCAAAAGGGATTTATTTACACGTTTCTCTAGGAAACAATTGACAAAAACACTACCGGGCTTAACGTAGTGCTAGGAGTTCCACGTTGCAAGATGTGTCAACAAATAATGTTTACTCATGTGCAGTTCGAAATTCTAGAATTGGGGGGGGGGGGGGGAAATTGAATAGTTCCAGATATATAACACTTTATTTGACTACAAACATCACAGTGTGCATACTTTTTACGTCATTTGTCACAGAGAAGTACTGAAACAGATAACTTGTTTTCTGTTTTTTGTTCATTGCAACACATTCACTCCCAGAATTAACTGATAAAAACAAACAGTAATTTATAATTTTATCTTGATGTGTAAGTGATGAACACACAGTAGGGAAACTGAATAACATGATACTGCCGACTACAAGTAAAAAGTTACTACTAAAATTATTTTTTTTTGCAATTTATGGTGCAAATAAAAATCTAAAACCAGTAACGGTTGGAAATGGAACTATTAAACTCTTCGTTTTGTTATGAGTGCAACAGCAACAGAGACAACCGCATATAACAGGTTGTGTTGGAACAACTACTCTGCTGCTGTTTTGTATGCAACAGAACTGACAAGCTACGAGAACAGGCTCGGTCGGAACTACTACGAATCTGCCTGTTATAGTTATCAAGTTCAGAGCTAACCATAGACTAAAGATTAGGTAGACCGCTTATTCGTCTTCTGCGCATGTACCCAACATTGACCTACCCTAATCTTACATAACTGTCAAAGTCGTTTAGTCAAATGTGATGAAAGTGTTTGTTTATATCTTATTTTGAAATGACAAGCAAAATTATCTGAATATAACTCTTTTGCCAATTTCACTTTTATCAAACTGCATTACAAATTGGTTAGATAAAGTATAAAAACATCTCACATTTGTTTACAAATCAGTTTTCTAACCTAACATCCAAACCATGTCGTTTTTGCAAGACGTGTTGGCAAAAAAAGCAGTTCAATGTTGGGACATTGAGATTGGTTCTGTGCGGCCAGCGAAATCGATTAACTTCATCTTTAGTTTATATGCAGGCCAGGAATGTTTTGCAGTAACATGTTACAAAAATAACAATTTAATAGAACGGGTTACTTAACTGGAACTGGAAAGATGGAATTCGTTACACGAAAGTTGCTGTTTGGCCTATCCCTAGCTGTTGTGTATCTTATAATTCGTGTGTTCTTTGGTCCAGGCTGCCGATTGTTTTCGTATATTGTTTTGCTTATGTGTCAACACGCAGAGTTTTGGACTCTGTGTTTTGTAAATAATACTTTTTTTTTTCTAAGCGATGGTGTGCTTCCAATGCTTGTCTAATTATGTTCGGATACGAATAAGGGATTTCGTTGAAATAACTAGGGAGTATTTTTGCAAAGCGTTGCATTCGCGGCATATAAATCGTAAAAGTAGTTCAAAGTAACTGTCGTAGATAATATTTTGCAGTATAAAGGTGGATACTTTGCACAGGTTATGGCACTTTCGTTTGTTATTAATCGTCTAAAGGCGGCGTTTATGTTTCTGTTTGGAATTATAAAACGGGCTTTATGCTGCTTTCGCCGTCGAAGAAAACCGTCTTTTGACTCCATACCACTTACTGCAGTAGGCGTGGTCCCGAATAACTCAACTGCAAATGGGGACTCTACCGTAAGTTTAACTTCGAAGTAACTTTACAAATTGTTTTCTTTGTGATTTTTTTTTTGTTAACTGACTGCGTGAATGGTCGACGTTTGAAATGGACTGTAGGAACGAACACGGCTGTATTTCTCGTGACATTACGGTGGAAAAACTATTATTACATTGTTTTTACTTCGATACTTGCTGTTGGTTGGCTACCCAGTGGTAAGCCCAACCTACCATCCTCCTCGCTACCTTTCCAGGCCCTTCCTGAGCTCCCTAACAAAGATTGCTATTATCTCCTGCAGTAAGTTCCACTCTCTCACCGACATCACACCCGTGGACTGCCTACCTCGCTCCGTTCTCCTCCTTATCCTCTGTATCTTTATACTATAGTTTCCTCTCCAGCAACCCAACTTCCCTCATCCTCCCTCTCCATTCACTACCCGTATAACCTTACCAGCCTCTCCCCACTTTCCATGTCCTTCTAAGAACTCCAGTCCATTTCCTTAGTCATCACTGATGACTGAAAGTTCCCTTCATCCCCACCCTGCCTTCTCCACTTGCACTTCACCCATCTAGCTGCCCTTCATTGCACCTTCTCCAGTTCCAGCATCTCCACTTCTACGTACAGGTCCCATTCCACTGCTGCATATTCCAATATCGGCTGTGCCGTCGTGCCATAAGCCATTTCTTTCACCTCGCTACTTGTATCTTCAGTACTCTGCAAGCATTCCCAAAGCTCTTCTGCCCTTTGATGCCACTCTTTCTACCGGTTTTTTTTCTTTTTCCATTCAAAATCTCCCTGCAATACTACCCCTAGGTATTTAGATTCTGATATTTCCAGTAACCCTGAATTGGCCAAGTTCTGTTTGGAGACCAACCAGTACCAACTAACAAATTAACATATGATGGGCACTGCATGTGTGACTGACGTTCTAGTATTGAGGTAGATATCAATTTTGTAGAAATCTAGTGGACCAAGTTTGTATACTCTCAGCTCTGTTAGTACTTATTTGCAGCCCTTGCTTTATGCCTTTTAGATTTGCTAAGATACAACATAATCCAGACTTATCTTCCATTCATATTACTTACAGCTAAAGACAACATGATCACCTAGCCCAAATTACGTTTGAACATAAGTTTGCAACATCTCAATTTAATCAGAATTTTTTTTTTTTTTTCTCAAAAAAATTAATTAAACTATCAATGTTTAAAATTCAAACATCTTGCAGCAATTCTTTAATATATATGATTATAGTACCTAATACGTTATTTAATTTTAAACATATTTTCACACGTGTCTGTCTTTGACGGTGATGGTAAGATTTCTGTTAACGAAAATGTTTGACTTAAAACTTCAGCCTTACTTATGTTGTCATGTGGCCTCCAATTGGCTGTCATCTGACCATGTCACATCTCTCCGCCAATCAGTGATGCGTATTCGAAAATTCATCGATAAATCCACCAGTGGTTGATACACCGGTTGAGGCATTTTTCGAACATCAGGTTGATTATTTGCACTGTTTTCATCTGCTTTCAGACACATATTAATACCATTTCACTCATATTATAAAGAATTCATTGTCTGAATTATTTTGGAATGCTTAAAAATTACGCGTTGTGGATATTTTTAACTTTTATTTTCCAGAGAAATCATTCGAAAATTCATCGGTTGATGTTTTGGTGTATATCCACCAGATTTTCAGGTTGGTGGAACCGATGGATAAACTGGACTCACCAAACAATTAATTTTCGAACATCCGGTGTACATCGGTGGATGCACTGGTGAATTTTCAAATACACGGATGGCGAGACGATAGACAACTATAATGTTTTCTTTCATACATTTGTTTAGTAAACCTTCAATGTTTTATACCTCTAGGGAAGAAATGAAAAATAACAAACTTAGAATACTGAAATATTTTCTAGAAACAAATAAAATATACTTACACGTGATATCTATGTCAATAACTTTTGTAATAAAACTGAATTTGGAAATTATATTAAATGAATTGGCAACATAAGAAAATACTGTGTGATCATATATAATTATAATATCAGTAACTAACTGTAAATATAACCCCTGAAAATCTTCAATGTTACGAGTTATGCCATTTTATATGATTATCGAGAGCTCTAATTTTATACCTCTGGTGGCTGACTCTGTTTTATTTAGAAAGTAATAAATGGTCAAGCTCTGAGCAAAAAGATATGAATGTAATTAAACAATTTGTATAAATCCAAGTTTTTAAAAATTAACCATTTAGGCCCACTTATAATTTTGTAGTTTATATTGTTCTGAGCTGCTCTCTTGTAAGTATGATCACGTATTTTGTTTTTTCAGCACTTTTAATAATATTATGTACTTTATGGTTTTACCATGTAATTTCACAGATTATTACAGCTCTCATATCTATTAATTGTTTCATGATGTAGGCTGAATAAATAATGCACACTTGTAACAATTAATCTTTAACTACTGTTTTGGAATTTCATCCCTCTCCCAGAGCACCAATTTTTGAAAAGCCACTTAACTGGACAAACACACGCTAACATGTAGGCCTACTAATAAGTTTGCAACTGTAGATTTGTACATTTAAAATAAATATGTTGTTGGGCCTACTTGTGGCTTTATAATGAAGTACTTCTTCTGATAACATTTTAGCAGCCGTGGCCACTTTAGTGTGCCTGATTAAGAATGTTGAAATTGACTGTTACCGAGGATCATTTTTCTCTTATCAGAGTCGACAACATTTTAGGCTCGTGCGTCACCTGTGAGGCTGTATTGCCACCCGTGGTTGTTTTCAAGGGGGGCTGCTATACAGGCAAGGTGCACGTCTGAAAAGGCCTATCCGGGCACACTGTACTCCTACCAATGGTTGGATGGAATAGCCACAATTTTATAATTGGTTCTGTGGTTGCTTCATTACCACGTGTTCCAAAAGTTCATGAATGAAAAGGACTGCCTGATCAAGCAGCTGTGCCAATTTTTTGATGGACGTTCAAGTCACGTGAGTTTTCGGATATGTACCAAAGCTTTAAAAAATAGTGTGACTCTTATTCGCTTGCCAAGCCACTTGACTGATAAATTGCAACCATTAGACAAATGTTTTTTTTGGCCCTGTCAAAACCAGTTGGGACATAATACGTTTGGAGCATGGTGAAAGCAACATGGGTCAGAAAACGGGTCGTTTGTCCAAGTGTTTGTTTGTACAACTGTTGGGAGACGTTTGGCAAACTACGATGACGTCAGGTAACATCATATCAGGGTTCCGAAGTGCTGGAGTTCACCCTGTCGACCGCAAGAGGTTTCCAGAACACGAATTTGATCCACTTGACCTAAGACATTACAATGAGAGACAGCTATCAGAAGCTTGCCCTGTTCCATCTCGCAGCTCTGAAAAACATCCATGCCAAAACAATCTCAGCCATCAGTTCACTTAGGTCCAACCTCGCCTTCCCCCATACAAGCTCCACATTCCTCAACAACAATAGGTCTACCTGTACAAGAACCTGTGCCTTCAATATCACCAGATCTGTACGCAAACCACTCATCTACAGATAGGCCTACTTCCTCACATGTACAAGTCCCGCGCTGCATTCTGCCATTGAGGTATTTGCTGAAACACTGAGAAGACCTCATATTCATGAACCAGAAGATGCAGTACCAAAAAGCTCAACTTGAAAGGAAGATCATACGCCGACTGAAAATGATGGAAGTTCTGACAACAAAAGCTGTGCTGGAGAGAATGGAAGAACTGAAAAAATCAAGAAAACTTCAATAAAAGAAAGAACTAAAAAAATGGAGCGTAGCGCAAAGTAATGAAGAAGAAGCAAAATGACACGTGCACTGAAGAACAGAAAGTCATCCAAATTGGGGATTCAACACTCCTCTTCAGAAGATGAACTCTCTATTTTAGATGTGTCAGCCGATTCCTTAAGCAATCTTGTAGGGTTGTCAGAAGTTGACTATTTAGTACCTACAAATTAAAATGTGACTCCATGGAAGTACGCCCTCATCAGGCTTGTAGTAGGTGTCTGGAAATCAACACGTTATACGTATGCATGTTGTGTTCACGACGTAATCTCAAATGACAATGAATTAGAAGATGAAATTGTGGTTATTTCTTTAAAATGTGAAGGGTTGGCATCAGAATTTTCTGTTTTTGAGAACGATGTGTTTACTGTAAGCAGAGACCAAATTGTTGGAGTTGTGCCAGAACCAAAACTAATAGAAAAAGACAGAAAAATAATATTTGTGTTTCCTGGATCTGTTTCTGTTTTTAAAAAACCTTAGGCATGAGCATTACTTATCTCATTTTTGTTAAGATTCGTTATTCATTTGTATTATTTGGTTTTTTTGGAAAAGTTGCAATTAAATTTGAATAGAGCCTGCTGATACAGACTGCTTTTTAAGGGTCGACATGTGTTTTAAATTTGTCTCAAATCTGTAAACAAATAAGTGTGTATTGTATGTACTTTTAGTATGTTTAAAAGTAAGTTGCGATCAAGGTTTACCAATTTCTATTGAACTAATACAAGTATGCTAAGAATATTAATAGGCCCGTAGGTGGTTGACTTGTCTTGGCATGTTGCAAGGGGTAAAACCAACCACCTAAATTTCATCACTTGGAAGCTGTCACATTCTAAACACAAACACATGTAGTTGTTTTTACCCCAGCCACTGTATGGAGACTAAACCAAGTGGTCGAAAATACCCCGGTTGCTGGTCGGAACTATCCCAAATTTTCAGATTTTGTCTTTTTCACTAGTGTAATTCCGACCACTAACTTCCCACCACAGCCATTACACCTAAGCTCATACGCTCACATAAAAACATAATTTAAGAACCAAGAAAGAACCTCAGTATGTATTATGTCAGAAAAGTTTTGTTTTGAAAGTTTGAAAAAATATTTAATTAATATTTGTATAAAATGGTTGGAATAACCCCACTTGACCCTGTTAACTTAGCTGTTGAGATAAAAAAATGTTGGTGTCGTGTTTGCTCAGCACGTCCACAGTTTGGTCTGCGTTGTGTGCAGGGTGCGGAGCTCCACAGCTGGAACACGTGGGAGGACAACCCCGCGGCCGTCGTTTCCCAGAAGGACCCCATCCAGCAGCAGATAGAGCAGTACAGACAGCAAGCAGTCAGGAGCAACTCTACGGAAGATGATGTCCAACCAAATTTCTTTGAGGTAGGATTCTTGAATACTTGTTTGGTATTGTGATGTTGTTCGCTGGTTTAGGGAGGCTGCTGTGATTGGGTACTTCTCCTATACTGGAGTCACTATAGTACAATGAGCACTACACAACCGCCCAAAATGACTTCAACGCACAACAAAATTTAATATTATAATTTATTCAGTGTTCACAATACCCCGACAATATCTGCCCAACAAATGTACTTGGCTGGTGGAAAATTCTAGAATGGTGAGGCACCCATATAATACCTACTATTTACTGTATGGATCTCCAAATTAAGTGAATGATTGTTTTCATTTTGACAATACTGTACTTGAATACATATAATAAAGTATTTTAATAAAATTGAAATTTGGAGTGGAGACATTTGGATGGCTCTTAATGTTGAGGTCTTGAGAACTGGTAAGGGTGAAACGAGGTGAGTAACGGCTGTTCATGATAAAGTGAGCACTTTTGAAATCAACCTTGGAAAAAAAATTACTGCTCCTGCCTGCATACATTTCTACGGGCCCACTGAGTGACATTCACCCAGTAAAGTTGGTAACGATGGATGGAAAGTAGTTCCATATCTTAATGTCGAATAAAAAGTGTTAAGCAACCATTTGTGATAACTTACGCTTTCTGTTTTTTTAATACGTCGAAATGTAAAACTGAGTAGATTTATAAAATATTTACTTTTCTAATAATTTCACAGTTTCACTTGACCGAGGGATGAATAAAGTGATGATTATCATGGCAATGTTAATTTTACACATGGCAGAAGAATACACAACGTGCATACAAGTATATCTTCAGCAGGGCTTTCAAAAGTGCTAATTTTACCATGAACAGCCTGTATGGAGCAACACCAGAATACGAGGGTGGGGGAAATGAGAGATCCCTGAGAAAACTTGCCTGTTAGCGGCATCGTCCGGCACAATTCTCTCATGCAAAAATCTGGGAGCGACCCCGCTGGGAATCGAACCCTGTTTGCCAAGGTGTGGGAGGTGAGCAGTATGACCGCTACACTACTGTGGCCCCTGAACTGAAATGTGATATTGGCATCAATTTGGTTTGTTTAATTTAATACCGTAGGAAAATATACGTGGAATTTTGCTTTGCGTTCTTTGTATAGTGAAAAGTAGAAATTGAATCTGCTTCTGTCGTGCTGTTCTGGGTTGCGATTTTATGGTGCTGACCTTGCTTCTTATTGGCTTTTGGAAATTATTTCTGATTTCGGGGTAGTCATGTCGTGCCTATTGTATCTCTGACAGTGTTGGCAGTGCAGGTGGCTGGTGAGCTCTGATTGGTTGCTCCTCTTTGTGACATTGCAACCTGCTAGCAGTAGTTGTACAGTAGTTGGTAGGTAAAGTTGGCCCAACTTCAACATTTGATGGCTGCTGAACACAACTACCATTGCACGCAGCATGTGTGTACGTGTTTTCAGATGTCACAGAAACATATGTGCAGAATCACAAATGACTTTTAGAGAATTTAACCTTTGTTATAAGCCAGTAATTTTCCTATGTATGATATATTCCAAAGTTACTGTAAGTTCACTCTGATAAAAAGGCAAGTAATTACCCTAGATACTGGATGTAACAAAATTTGATACCTACTTAAATTTCCAGAGATGTTAGAATAGATGAAAACAAGTATGTTTTATTAAATAACTATAAGCTGGAAATTGATGATTGAGGTACATTTTTACATGGTTGAGAAAGAAACCATCACATTTCAATTTAACAGTATTCCTTAACAAAAACTGTTCGAAAGTGCAGTCTTCTGTTTCAGTACAAGCTCTGCAGCGATGTGCCATGGCCTGTCGTGCACGCGCAGAGATCCCAGACACATGCTGTATGGTGTAAGCAGCTACAAGCACCCAAGAGATTAGCTCTTTTTCTGATTCATTTGAAGTCTCATACACCAGACTTTTTAAATTCCCCTGGGGTTAGGTTAGGAGAAGGAGCAGGCTGTGCACTGGACTGTTGCCAATCAATTGCTCGCCAAATCAGTAGTTTAAATTAGAGTTGTTCCAATGCCATGTTTTCCAATACTGATACCTATACCCCGATACTAATGCCAGTACCAATTCCCTTCGCAATGAATTTTTGTATTCTTGTAAAATTTGTTGTGTCATAATTCCGTGCAAGGTTAATTTGTTTATAAACGTGAGCGAACAAATTATTGCACATGTGATAAGATATATATATATATATATATATATTTTAATGTGCAGTCTATACACACCGAAATACTGCAATTTTTGTGTTTTAAAAAAAATTAACCTGTACTAATGTTTCGGCCAGATACCATAACAACTCTAGTTTAAATGCTCGTAGGCATTATGAGAGAAACATTGCGTTGTAACCACAATCAACTTGAATGTATAGAGGAATGTCTTTGAGGAGCTCGGGCAGTGTGTTTTCCAAGAACAGCAAGTAAAGGTTACCATTGAGACAAATTATCTCCAACAGTACCTCCCACATGTTAACAACAAATGTTTGTTGGTGGTAACGGATGGAACTGGTTTGATGAAGGTTTTCATCTACCCACAAGTGTTGGTTGTGTAAATTGATGTTCCATCTCGGGTAAATGGATCCTCATTGGTAAACAACACAATGTCCAAAATGAGGTTGTATAGCACAACTCTGCAGGTGCCGATGACAAAACTCAGCCAGATGAGGATTGTCAGGAGTGCTTGCACTCCTTGCAGTTGAAATGGCTGTTTGGAAGGTTTCGGCATGAACAGCTGTTCATGCCAAAACCTTCCTAACAGCCACGTTATCAACATGCAGTTGCTGTGCAACATGTCTTGAGCTTGTTGATGGTCTGTTCTCAACCTGTTTCAAAACCTCTTCACAAAATACTGTGTGCTGGTGACCAGCGCCAGATCTGAGGAGCTAAAAAGTTAACATTGCTAAATTGATACTGTGCAGTCAAAATACACTAATAACCCATGATCACAAGTACCCACTTTGACAAACTTACTTGCAGTAAACCTGTTTTGCATAAACTGCGATCAATTGTATCAAACATACATACAGTGGGTTTGCACACACTGTCCATGATATTGCTCCACATGAAAATGTGTAGCAGCTCTTTTATTATCATTTTATATTCCATAACCCAAAAGCATGTGTGTGTTATTGCCTAATTGTGGTTTCTTCACACATTTTGAACCAAACCTTTGAAAAATTGCCCCATATTTGGTTGTTTCCTAAGTGTGTTATACATCACAAGTGTTTTATACTTCTGTTAATTAGAGATGGGATGATTGTTTTTTCTCGATTATTTCTCTTAAGAAGCTCAAATTCTCGATTATTCGATTCTCAATTATCTTAGTTCAAGAAAAATTGTACAATTCCAAAGTGCACAACAATAAAAACAAATGATAATGAAAAAATGCAGAACATCTGCAATTCTAATGTAATACTCAACATTTCTTGCTATTCATTAAAAATTGAATGATTTTTTAATTTTCTAACCAAAAATTACTTTAAAACCATTAAGTCATAAACTATTAATTACATTGCAAGGACTGTAATGGGTAATTTTCTTTTTACATCACAAATACTGCCTTTTGAAATAAATTAAATGGGAATTATAAAATGTTTTAATATTTCCCAGTACGTGCACTGAAAAGCGTCCAAGCGCAAATTGTATTTATGTAGCCCTTTTCATGGAAGTTGTGTTTTGTACTGCAAAACGTTATTGAATACTTCACAAAAATTGACCGCAAATGCTTTAACTACTGGGAATATGAATGCCGTATTTACCTAAAAGGAAGATGACCCTGAATCTAAGACGACTCCTTAAAAAAATATTTTTGAGGGAAAAGTATTTAAACATGAATTCAAGACTACATCTGTGAAGTGCTGAAAAATTATTTAGGTTGAAGTATTTTTCCATTAATTTGTGACAAACCCTTCAAGAAGAAATGCTATTATATTAATAATATGATGCTATATTTGATTTGCTTTTAAAGGAAACCTAATCACAATAAAATAGGTTGTGTCTAACCTGGCTGTATGGTAGCAGCATTTTTCTTACACTGTAAAACTTTTGTGGGTGTCATATACCTATTCGTGACTTGAGCCGTTTTGCTTCCCAGCAAAGCGTTTCCTCATTACGACCACCTGCCTTTCCTCTTTACAGCGACATCAGATAAGGGACCCTTATCAAAGTTGACAGGTACAGTCTCAGCATTACAAAAATACGTACAACCATAGGAGACACAGTATTTAAGCATGAAAAGCCTTTGTCAAATTTCGCCTAGGTTTTGAATTGAAGGCGATTCCCGAATTGTAGCCGACCCCTCGTTTTTTATATTCCTTTTTTGTCAAATAAAAACTTGTCTTCCATTCCGGTAAATACAGTACGTGATATTCCTTTGCGTCCGAAACTACTGTTTCTAAATATCAACATTCACACTTCGAAAAAAATCAAACGAATATTCGAAAATTCAAAATATTTCTGTTTGACTTTGAATCGAATACGAATATTTAATTATTCGAAATGGTATTCGAAAATTCGAATATTCACACAGGCCTAATTATTAAACTATGAACTTATATTTTGCAATAATAATCGAAATAATCAAAAATGAATAAATTCATACTTCCTCACGATTCTCAATTATGTTGATTACAGAAAAAATGGAGGCAATTGAGGGATTGAGAAATCGAATTTCCCACCCCTAGTTAATATAAAAGTATTTATTTTTCGTTAAACTAAACTTTTCTTGTATTTTATCTATATGTGACATGTTCTCAGAAAATGTACCTTAGGGGGGAAATGTAAGTTTTTCAAGAGGCCCAAAAAAAGGTTGAAAATGTGAAAATTATCGTTTTCTAGATATGAACAACACATACTGAGACTATAAATGCTACAAGGGTGTGACTTGTTTCATTGAATTCCTTGTATAATTGTCTACAAAAACAGCCCAAACCCGAAAATGGTTTTTTCACCCTAAGGTACCTTTTCTTATAATGCATCACATATGTTGTAATATTTCATTTACAATTAAAAAGAAGAAGAAAAAAAAAGGGGGGAAGAATAGGCCTGTTTGTAATGCCTAGTAAGAAATACTGTAGTTCTAATGTCACATATTCCGCTGAGTGTGTACAAATTTGTGGTGCATTGTCCATTTTGTGTAATTTTCTAGACTTTCTTTGCATGAGGTGGAGGAATTACCAGAAAGAACTTTATTAGCAGAGCTTCAGAAGAGTTGGAAACTGTACATACAGTAATTATCAATGGACTGTAATTCAGCTCATGTATATGGTCCCCTTGCACTGATCTAAACACACAACAACACTGCATGTATGTTGTTACAATACAAATCTGGACTGGCAGCAGAATACATTGCATACTATTTCATCACTCCTCAAAATGAATGACAGAATTACTGCATGATATCACAGCACAGACATTCCACCATTACATGGTTTGTTTAATGGAGTGTTTAATTTAATGAAGTTATTTAACAACAAATCATTTGTTGTGGTCCCTTTTGGTATTCCATGCATTTTGAATATTGTATTTTATTTTGGGATGTCAAAGTCGATTGCTCGTTACCCTCAATTATTACAGGTATCAAGGAATCGTGAGTCGATTGGTTAATTGTTATAAATTCTCGCCCACCTTCACATGATTTTTTGAGGTATGTTGCACAGCAACAGGACTTTGGTTTTCCAAATCGACTGAGCCTGTACCGAACTTGCATGCATTGACCGGAATTATCCATTCAATGATGGTTCGACTATGAAAGAATTAAGATAATAAAGTAGAACCTCGATTATCCACGATAATACAGGCGAAGAGATAGTCATATAACCAAAACTCACGGTTAGAGTTTTTCTTATCTTGTTGGCTGCCATGTGGCAGACAGCTATTATCAGTATTTGGCTGCCTCATTTCACTCCAACGTTACTCTGTGTGGCGCGGCTTTAATGGGAAAACTGCACTCTTTTTTTTGTGCACTTTCTGATATGAATCAGTACTACGTGTATACTGTTGCAAGAATGCTACAAACGAACGTAGAAATCTACAGCACGAGGTAGTCAAGATTGAAAGCAATTTTTTTTGTATTTACCTTTACAAAAAATAGCCATCTCTTTTTTCCAAAAGTGGATAGTGTTAAAGTTTTCAATGTACTGAGGATTTTTATTTTCTAGCGATGTGTGGAATTATTTTCCGTTGACGTAAATGGCACAAAATTACGCATTTTGCAGTTTGTGCTCTGCAAAAATTTCACGTAGTGGAGTTAGTTGCAAAACTAGTAAATTGAGAAAACATGATAAGTTCAAGAAAATCCCAATAATGGTTTTTCAGAAGAGCTTTTGGGCAAAGATGTGTGTAGCAGCAAGTCAAGTGTCCCTGCAACTTAAAATGTCTGGTAGGAGTATTTTCATTTAGCGATGCTAAATGAAAAGTTACTTGTATTTCAGTTTTATTACTGAATAGCATCAATATTTGTATACATATTGGTTAGCTTCATAAGTTGATCTAAAATATTGCATTGAGAAGTTGAGAACTTTTGTTTAACTTTTTTGTATAATACTGTGTCTATATTCATTTCAAATAAATCATAGATTTATCGAAAATTCTGATATGAACTTGTTAGGCCTAATTAGATAAGTCTGAATGTTACATAAATATAGGAAATAACTTCACTTAGCAAACTAGAAAGTCTTTCCTATAATTGTCCTTGAATTTGTGTCTGTCTGATTTTACCTTTAAAACAAAATTTGAAAAGGGTACATTGTCTGTAGGCACATGTTGATAATCACTATATTCTAATTTATGGTATCGGAATTGAGTGAAAGGTTTTGCAGTTGGAATCGAGAATCGGAATCCAGAAAAATTGATATTTTGTTCTGCCACTTCCTTCAACATCCCGGGACCATTTATGGCTACACCACTCTCCCTTTCTCTTTTTTTTTTTTTTCCCCCCCCATTGTTTTCCTTTATTTTGAAAAAAAAAGGGAGCGCTATGCTATACATGAGTAAATACGGTAATAACCTAACTCCATTGTCTACAACTGATACTAAAGTATCGGCCCAATACAGATACATTGGAAAAGTTGAAGTATCGGCCCATACTGATACTTAGTATCAATATTGGAACAACTCTAATTAATACTATAAATGTGAATATAAATACGGCATGGAAGTTATCTTAAATTAATGTATATTTCAGCCAAGACAAGGATTAAGTATTATTTTGCTTTGCATTTCATACTAAGCAAACACATTTCCATGATGTATAAGTCTTCTCTTGGGGAAATCATAGTTTCTGGTCTGAAACACAGAACAAATGTTAGATTATATTAAATTTTCATTGTGAAATTATGGAAATTTTATTACTACTTGAAATTAAGTGTGAATGTTAAGAAAATTAGTGTATGTGAAATTTCCGCGGGCAGTTTACGCATGTTTTAATAGTTTTTATCCATTTTACTGATTGTAAACTTTTAAAAGTTGGTAAGTTTGCACCAGTTAATGCTTATTGTGTACACAAGTTCGTACGTCTTTGTTGTGCAGGACATGACTCCTCAGTTTACAAAACAAACAAAACTTTTGCTGCGTACGAACGATGCGAAACCAGCCGGCTGGGGTGAGACAGTGTCTTCTCGACTAACATTGGCTGTTGATCCAGTTTTGTGCAGTGTGAGTATCTTCTGGATGTCATAATATTCTTAAAAATTGTTGTGAAATGGGGTAGAAACTGTTCATGGTTGATCAATTAAATATTTCTTTGGAAAATGACACCACCTCTTGTGCCATTTAAAAATTTGTTGGTATCCTTCCTCAATATTATTTTTCAATGTTAATTTACTTATGTTTATTGATTTCTGGACATTATTTTTGTTCATATAGAGATTCATATGTAATATTAGTGAGATTATAATTTGATGGGTTTTACTTATTTAATTTAATTTTCTTGGATTTATAAATTAATTAACATCTGCCTAGATTAAGGTTGTGTGGTTAAGCCACAAGTGAATTTTGTCAGCTGCACATGTAATTTTATACCATATATAATGTTCTACCATGTACTATGAAAGTGTGTTACAGTTACCAGTTGACTTATACATCTTTAACGTAAGATAGATGTTGGGACACAAATAGTTATTTTACTAACTTTTATAGTTAGAAGAATGTAATCAGCCATGAAAATTTTTATTTCCATTTTTGTTATTTAGTTTGGATATTGTAAAAAATAAGAGATTAGTGGATTAGTGAAAATAGTGAACCTTAAGAATGTGTTGCTGCAATAAAACTTTCTCTTAACGTCCTCTGGGTTCTTATCTTTCTATATATATATATATTTTTTTTTTTTTATAATTCTGTAAATTCAATCTGTAAATTTAATAAATTAGTAAGCTCTTTTACCGTTTATGCTTAGTTGTCACTTGTTTTCCAGGATGCTAAGTAACTGCTTTGTTTGGTAAATATTTTGAGATTGTATGGCAGCAGATATTTCATTACTGTTTACTGAAGTTGCAAACCTCAACTACATGTGTATATTTCAGTGTAGGTATTGGCTGAATGAAGTCAAATTTTCAGTGAATTGGGAAAAGTAGTTATCAATTAATACAGTTATAATGGTACAATAAATGGCACCAGAAATGCAATTTTTTAATGCACTTAACAGTAAAAATTAATTTTATAGTTATTTTGCTTTGGGGCTATAACACCAGAGTAATTCAAACCTCTTGACAAATTTTCCTGATTAATAAGCCCAAAATTCTCAATCTCATAAGAAACTTCATTAGATAGTTTTATTGTATTTTTACAAGATGCAGAGGTACGTATTTGAGTTTGTGAGGGATGGAGGTCTTAATAAAATAAAATAAATTATTTTGTTTTTATATTATTTATAGTGCTTTAAATACTTGCAGAGCTATTATTTACAACATAAACTACCTTAATTTACTAATACTTTTGTTATTCACAGTAAGCACAATATTTAATTTCTATCTGAATTATGATCGAAGTCCTTATCACTGCCTGCATTGGTTACAGTCGCTTAATTCACACATATTCAGTCTGTCTAATGTCATCATCCCAAATGTCTCTCGCTCTCCACCGTACTGAGCCTCGCTGGTTACTCTCATTGCCACTCATCACTTTGCTGGCTCATTACTTTGCTGTCTTTCAACTCGTGGTCCAGAAGGTCCTACAACACACGGTCCAGGCTGTCCTGGTCGAGAAGGTTCCCTGCATCCCGAGTCTCGCCGAGAGAGGTGGGGCAATGACTAGAACATTCTTGCAACAATAACCCCGGAAATTCAAGCTACTCAAGGACGGAAGGCAACACAAGTCTTGATAGGCTTATTCCGGCAGTAGCACTCCTTTGTAAATCTCCACACATTCCTCGGGTTATTGCTCCTGGCTTGACACACTCCTTTGCTTGCTCGAGCGGGACGATGCAAGGGAAGAGATGCGGACCAGCAGCATGTAACAATACCATTTATCAAAATAGTTATTTCTTTATTTTTATTTGATAAGTAGGTATAGTATACTTACGAATAGTTCATATGCAATGAGGTAAAAGTCACATGGTGATGTTTATATTCAGAAGAATGAGCTATAGGTTGGAAGTAAAAAATTTGCAGGGCTTTAATGAGCTCAATTGACAGTGAACTGCCAACAAATTTTTTTCTGCTGGAATTTGAGTGTTTTGAAAGATTTTAATTGATGTACATTGTAGAAAATTCATGCAATATTATACAATTAATTCAGTTATTGTCTCTCTTATAGCTGAAAATATTTTTTGGAACTTTGTTCAAAATAAACATGACTTTTCATAATTTAACACAAATGAGTACATTTAATTGCTTTGAGATAACAGTGAGAATTATCTATCACATTGGTTTGTATTTTGGTATGTAGCATCAATTAAGATATCATGGTTTCACATGCTGTTAAGTACTAAATTCTCCTCTTTCATCTGTGTGTGTTAAGTTGACAGTTTATACATAAATGTACTTGTACAAATTGAAATTTTTATATTAATAAGTATACCAGTGAAACCATCAGGTTTTTTGTAGCTAAGTAGATGATCCCCTCTGTTCACAAGACAACATTCCTAGGTAATTGTCGAGATTAATGCCTTTTCGGGAAAAATGTGGGAAGAAATTTTTAAATGTTATTTTCAAGCTGAACTATTTCTTCACATTCTATACTTTCAATCTACATACAAAAAATATTCCACTGTTGAAAGGGCTATAAATAATACATAAACTGCTGGGTAAAAATGTAAAAATATTTATGACAATCCTACATACAACAGAATTGCTTAGCCAAAGAAAATACACTTTTAGGTAAAATAGATCAAACAGCCTGACTTTACCAATTTACATACTATCTATCTGTACTGCAAGTAAAACAGCAAGGTCACAGACCATACACAGTGAATTTTCCACTGGTCAGGTTAAATTCATATGGCATGTTGAAACTTTTTTCTTAAAAATGCTGTACCAATCAAACAGAACCTAACCCAGAGACAATCAACACAGTTATGATATAGGCTAAAAAAATTTAGCAGACTCGCCTATTTTAATGCAAGGTTTGACATATTCAGTTGTAGCAAATTCATTAGAATGTTTCATAATTTTAAGGAGATGAGTAGTGTTACAAGGAAGCCTGAGGGGCATATCTGAGTTTGTGAAGGATGGAGGTCTTAATAAAAATAAAATAACTAAATTTGATTTCTAATTTAGTATTCACACAGCTATTATTTACAGCATTAAATTATCTGTCTCCACCATTACTCTTTTTATTTAACAGTGAGCGCAATATTTAATGTCTATTTCAACTCTCATTAACGTCCTTGTATAGGCGCTTACGAAAAGTCACCCGGTTAACTCGTTCAGGTGAAAACTTTTACTCTGTGCATTCTCACTCGGGTTAACTCGATAAACTCTGGGCTAACACTGCTCGACAGCAGGGTAAACTTGGCTCTAGCAGACGACACACATGAAACGGTGCGTAAATATGTAAACATTGCAGCAACAGAAACGGACAAGTAAACGAAAAAATAAGTTTTTAAATCTGGAAATGATCAAAACATGTAAAGTTATATATGTTTAGCTGCTTTGGCCAGTCATTGTAGCCCAGATATTAAATTTTATACCTAACTGAGACGGAATACAAAGGTATTGTATTATTGCAGTACTGCTTAATGCAACGTTTTTTTTTACTCTTCTTCGTAGTTATCATCATCATCGTCATCTAGCACAGTATTTAATAACTGCACTAAATATTCTTTGAGTTCCCGCCATCTCAAACCAGAGTTGCTCTAAAACGTTCAAAGCAACCGGGTTAACCGCAAGTGATCGTGTAAACCTGGTCATGTGACCGAGTTAACCCAGTTAAATTTACCAAGTAATATAACTAGGGTCAGCAGCACGTGCTGCAAAAGGAATGATCATGTCTGCTTACTTTTTGTAATAGATGCACGGTTTGCTCACCTGCCATTCAAAACATTCCATCGACTTGTTGCCCCGTTATCGTCACTACTCTGTCTTTCTCTTCCGCCCGCTCCCCCAGTACGGGCCAAGGTTAATGGCGCAGACCAGTGACACGTAACAGTAGTAATTATTAATTACCAAACAGTAGTATTCTTGGTAGACATTTAGTGCATAAATTGAATTATGTTTCCAAAGTAAAACTTTCACATACCTCTTTATCACTGCTAAAAAAAAAAAAAAACTTATACTAAACTATAGTACCGAAACACAAAAATTACCTTAACTGTTCAAACACCTTAAAAATTCATCACAGACTGATTTAACTCCACATGTTATAGATTTTAGTGTGAAAATACATTATACATCATTTAGGTAGAAATGAATACCATCTTTGAAAACAATAAAATATAGGAAACTTTTTCTACCCTAACTGCAAACTGAGTGCTTAGTACCAAAGTAAACTGTTCCATTAAGAATCATGCCGTGCTTAACTGGATAATGCGTAGATGCTGGAAACCCAGGAAGTTATGGAAAATCAAAAATTACTAGCATAAAATAGTGATTTTCACTAGTAAGTTACCTACCTGAGATAAGCAATATTACAAACTTTTTCCTTTTTTTTTACTTGTCTCATTATTATGCAATACTTTTCTGTATCTTCTATGACTATGCCAAATTCTGTATTATTTTCTATTTGTAATTGCCCTGGCAACTGTTATCAAATCAAATTCAAAATCTCATTCAAATTCAAATCCAGTAGCTTTCTTAGCTGTCTTGTATGGACTATGTCCCATGGAGTGTGATATAATAACAGCCAGTGCTTGGTAACATGCCCTAAATAAAACCAACTTCCCATATATAAAAGCCTGTATCAGCTAATTGTGTGAGCAAGTAACATGAAAATGAGGAAAGGAATCCGAAACAGACCAACCAACACACAATAGACCATGACGTGGATGGGATAGAATTCATAGTCAAATCTCTAATACCATGTTTCGGTGTGTATAGGCTACACATTGTTTACAAAAAAAGACTATAAAAAGTGGGGTGCGGCTTATATAAAAAATATTGGCATAACAAAATTTTTTTCGAATTTTTCCCCACAAAACATGTTTAGAAATTTGTCAACATACGGTACCTTTTAATGTTTTAACTCTTTTAAAGGAAGGAAGGAATTAGAAGGAAAAAACTTTACTCTTTTGCAGTTATTTGTTCACTCATGTTCATAAACAAAATAAGCTTCATCCAGCACGTGTCAAATGTAAACATGTTGGAGCTCGATGATAGATGTCGGACATGAGAAAATAATTTATCTGCTGCACAAAAGAAAGATATCTTATGTAGATTGCACGCCCGCCGCAGCTCTACAAGTGCACATTGATGAGATGCCATTTTGTATAACGTGTTGCTGTGGTTTTGCTTTCTCAAGTCATTTTACCACCTGTGGAATAGTAATTGCGCAATGTATATTTTTAAACATTGCAACATAACACAAATTTTCTGTCACTAATATTTCTTAGGGGAGAAATTAAGTAATTTATTATGTTTGTACGGATTCGTGACTTAACAATATTTGCAGGAATACAAAAATTTAGTGCGGCCTATACTTGAAATGTTAACTATTCCTAATTTTTCATCAAAAACTTCTACTGCCGCCTATACACGCCAAATTTGGTAATCTGATTTTACGCATTAATGCATGGTTCCTGTTCTTTTAAACCCAAAAAATTTCAAGCTCTTTCAAGGACTCTTTAGAACATTCAGGGAACCAAAATTTGTAATGCCCTAGAATAAATTCAGACACTGCAAGGAAAATTCATAAATGACAAACTTTTAAGGCAAAAGATCACAGTTTACCCTTTTACATATGAAATTTTTCAAAGCACCTTCCAGGGCTGTGGTGGCTGAGCGGTTAGCCTGTTTGCCTCCCACCAATGTTAACCGGGTTCAATCCCCGCAGCAGGGGCAATCCCGGATTTTCACATTTGGGAATCATGCCAGACAATGCTGCTGGTCGGAACATTTTCTCGGGGATCTCTCGTTTCCCCGCCCTTTCAATCCGGCGCTGCTCCATACTCACCTCAATCAACCTCATCGGCCCTCAAGACCACGCTGTTAAGAGCTGCATAAATCTCTTCGCTTGCTCACTCAAAACAGCTTCTCCCTACCCCCAAGCCAAATTTTTACAACAAAGTGCCAGGCACTGTCAGTAATCATTATGAGTAAATATTGTGAGAGAAACACTTGTCACTAAACACTAAAACACACTTTCTTCCCAGCATTCTCACAGGATCTGCTTGAAAACCCAGGGAAATTAAATTCAACGCACATTCAGCTCCATTGTGGGTACAGCTCAAAACAACACCCAGACAGGATGGCCAATAATTGAAAGTAGATTGTGTATGTTGCCACAACTGCCAATAATAATCGTACACAGAACAAATATTTATTGTTGTATACTTTTAATACAATTCAAGGACTTTCAAGGTGTGTGGAAACCCTGTAACAAGTCAACAGTCTGTATGTTTAACATATGATACTATGTGTTAAAATAGTTACATTTATGTTTAAAATGAAATGAATTTATATAATATTATTGTACTTTTCTAACTGGTGTTATGATCACTTTTTATTCATTAGCGTTAATTGCCCTGTTCAAATGTTGGCATCTATTATAATACAAAGGTGGAGCTTGCGTTTTATACCACAGGGCTTAATTATGGTAACTGGAAGACTGTCCTTAGTTTATGATAACATTCTAGGACAACAGTTAGTAGTAAAAATATCTGTTAAGGTAAGAGTAATGAACTTTTCCCAAAATTTTGTGTGTAGGGAACATGGTAGGCATTTTCCAGTGGGAACTTTGTTGCCACTGCCCTCATACAGAGCCGTCCATAGGGGTGTGCAACAGGTGCGTCCTGCACAGGGCTTCGCGCCCGGAAAATTTTTTTTTATAAAACAATATTTTAAAATAACATTTGTTTGGTTGTGAGTTATATATTCCATGATAAAATTAATATACAGTAGGCCTATTTAAACAAATTCACTTAGGAAATGTAAAATGTTAGGCATGAGGTATGGGCCTCACTGTATGCACCAACTAAGTCGTTCATGCATGTACGGGTCAGGGAACTGTCCCGTGACCCGAATGACCTGCTTCTGCAAAAGTAAACTCAACCCTATGTGTTTGTCATGTGAAAGTGTTCTGTTCCCCTGAAAGCAGAGTCTCACATATAAAGGGAAAGTGTTATCTCCCTTAAGCTCCCTATAAATAAAGTGTAATAAACTTCAGAGTGCAAAGCCACATGGTTCACGTAATGCTATTATCCATTGACTTGTGATGCTCTCACATCGTAGGATATTTTTTTACAGTGTTTGTGTTATGTATATTTTGTTTGAAAAGGGCATATTTAAAGTTTTCAGTTTTTGTTAATGTGTAATGTTAATGACTATGGCAGTTCCAGCGTCCGCCATGCAACATGTCGAAATTTAAAATCTCAGTCATAATATTAAATTGTTTGTTTAATAATATTTTGATTTTTTGTGTGTCTGTATTAGTGTTATATGTCTTATTTTAATTTATAATAATTTTACAAGTGTTGTGCTAGCCTGTATGGACTTTTCCACTTAATTTCATTTTCTCCAAGTTGCATAGCTACAAGAACTCGTAACTTTATTTAAATAATTGCTTACGTCGAAATTACTGTAACAATTCCTCCGAACCTGTTGCATGCTTTTAAATGCTTGTCTATGTATGCATGTTCAAGTGTATGTATTCTATAATTTCCTTCGGTGCTGATGGGAGATATCCCTTAGGTAACGGGATCTCTGAGCCACCATCTTCAATCTAGTTTGTCGGGCCAAGCAAATGCACGTGCTTCGCGTCACAGGGGACTTAAAACTTGTTTGTGTGATCACTGTAGCTGCAATAGTAAGTTTATTCATTCCCGAATCTTTTCATTCACTTTTCTCCCCCTGCATTTACACTCTCATCTCCGTAGCCTCACAGCCCCATAGATTTTTACACCTTTAAATTCCACTCGCACTTAACAGTGTGCCATGCCCACTTGATTCGAGGGACGTAGTGTAGTGTATTGTATTGTACGTGTGATACTGCTCTGTCGATATACACAATTCTGATGGACCTCGTCTTATTTCTTTTCATTTATAATATTTAACGTATCCTAGGGATCTGGCCCACTCCAGAAACCAACGTGCTCACTATGAACAGTGTAATTGTGTAACAGAAACTTTGCTTTAAATCTGAACTTTATTCTGCATTAATGTGTGCTACAAAGGGAACTGCCATATGGCTGTCGACCTGCTACTGCCCTAAGATACCGTCTCCTCGTGCTCATCCGTGCCTTAGATGAGCTGGCACCCTGGGAAAAACTTTAACATCTTTTCTAAATTTACAGCCATGCATCAGGGTTTCTTTTAAATATGGCGTACTCCGCCCCTCGCCAGCAACCAAGCCACAGTATATGGTGCCGCAACTTGTGGCGTGAAGACGTGTGTTGTGTAAAAACTAGCACCGTGGCAGAAAAATTCTTGTTTCGGAAGTTCGCCATTGTTCGGTAAGTCACATGGAACAGTGAAATGGCCACAATCCTGTGTGCCTACCAACCCCTTATTGTTTGGAGAGCTGGAGGTATCCATGACATCATCGCGTGCCTGAAGCCTGCAGTGGGTGCGTGGTACGGTCCGGCCATGTGCTGACCCTACACTCCAACAGGACAGGTCTACTGGTTTCGTTCCCGAGGGAACTCTTCACGTGCGTGGGTTCACGTACAACCATGAACATCAGCAACATGGAATTTCTAATGAACATGTGGGATGCCGAGGAAATATGTGCATCATGTAGAAAGACTGTTTTACTAGATCCGTACAAGAAATTCAACCTCGAAGCCAACATCTGCTGTTTTGTTCCAGAAGGGAGAGGTGTGTTGTTTGTGCTGACATTAATATCAACAAACAAGGGAGCACATTTCACCTTTCTTACTGCAGATGCCTACTTGGGACAAGTGAATACAACCACTGATAAACGCATGTGGATTCCCTTGAGTGTTTATAATGTTGCAGTGATGATACTGCGGTATCACGCAATTTTGTCAGCATTGAATTTGTCAAACTTTCAGATGTACAGGATGCCAACTGAACCATAGAGCTCGCCACACTACATGGCAAAAGCAGTATCATTGGTGTTACTCAACTTAACATAAAGATTAGGGACGTTGAAATGTATGTTTCTGCCTTAGTCTCTAAAGAAATTAGTGAGGATATTATCTTTAGAGTACCTTGACTGATTGATCAAGACGTAATTGTGGAGATTCCTGAAGATAGAATTCGTCTAGACAAACAAGTCTGATGTACAGTTTACAACCTAGGTAGATGAGTAGAGGTTAATGTATGGCCTGAACATTAGATACCTTTCACCACAGTGTTCCGGCCGAGTACCATGTAGCCTTGGAAAACATCTTGAACGAAAGTAAAGACTTTTTGCACCGTCTGACCCGCTCAAACATACCACTGTAACCAAACATGAAATAAAAACAATCCACAATAATCTACTCTGGGCATCTCCTACAGACTATGATGTATATCACCTGAAAGTCACAAATAAACAAATTGCGGAAATTATAAGCGATGAGGTAATTGAACTGTCGGAGAGCAGATACAATTTGGCTATCGCCTTATCATGAAAAGGATGGAGAGAGGTGGTTTTGTATTGATTTTAGACCCATAAACCAAATAACAGACAGCACCCCACACCCATTTATCAGTGTAAACACTGCCCTGAACATCTTGTGGAAAGTGAAAATTCTGTCATCTTTCAGTCTGAAAAGTAGATTCTGGCAGATTTCAGTAATACTGGAAGACAGGCACAAAACTACTTTTATGGCCTCGTAAGGCAGCTGATATTGGTTCTGAGTTATGCCCTTTGGGTTAAAATGTGCCCCGTCCACTTTCCATAGTATGATGGTGAAAGTCCTTGATGGAATATTCTGTGATTTCGCACTGGCCTACTTGGACAACGTAGTTATGTGGTCAGAGACATGGAAGGACCACCAGCGCCATCTAGCTATTGTTTTGGAATGGCTCGCAATCAATGGCCTGACCTGTGCCAATCACAATTGTAACATAGGGTAAACTAGCCTAAAGTACCTCTGCCACCTTGCCGATGGAGAAGGGAACCGCCCCATGCCAGAACAATTAGTGATGATCCAAGTGTGTCCAATGCCCACCATGCGGAAAAGGTTGCAAAAATTCTTTGGCTTAATAAACTGGCTCAGGCAGTATATGCAAGATTTCGCACTAATAACAGCGCCACTCAACGAATGCCTTTGAGGAAATCAAGTATCCGAAATCATTATGAGGAATACACTCTTGTGGTGTATTATGGTTGTAATTCAATAGTTGATTTGTGATCCAATATACAGGATATCAGATCTGTATTTGGTTGTTGTTTGTGATGACTGTAACATTATTATTCTTGCTTCATATTTGCATTTCTTTGTCATAATTGTACTGCTGGAATAATGGTGATGATATTACTGTTTGTTTGAGTCAATTCGGTACAGTTGTTCTGATTTTATGAGCCAGGAAGGTATAGGTGCTGTGTTGTTCCAGTATAGTGACAGCCAGGAACATTGCATAATTGACTACTCTAGTGCCAAACTCAGCAATATTGAAAAGCCCTATGATGTGAACGAATGTGAATGCTTGGCGATCATCTGGGCCGTAAACAGTACCATGTTCATCTGGAGTACATGCATTTCACCCTGAGGACAGATAACCATTACCAGTTGTGGCTGCACAAAATGGGTGAGGTGCATAGCAAATTAACAAAATGGTCACTATTGCTACAGAATTTTGACTTTGCTGTCAAACACGTACCTGGCAAGGATAACCAGCTGGCCAATGCCTTGTCACGTTCCCCGAACGAGAAAGAAATAGTGGTAGACTAGGAAGAGTAGGAGACTGTGCTACCTCCAGTAAACAAAAACCAAGCCAACTAGCAGAAACATGCACAAACGATCTTTGCGTGTTCGTACTAAATCAACAACAAATGTCTGCAGAGGTTAAAGAGAGAAAAGCACAGAGTGAAAAGGAAGTGTCGGAAGGTTGGCGAGTAATCTACAACCGTCTATTGAAACGCTAACAACAGACGGTCAGGTTGGTGGTTGCCTCTGCATGCCGTGCACTACTGTCATTCATGTTGCTCATAACAGTAGCCTGTCCGGACACCCCGGTGTAGCACAAACTATGCGAAGCATCGCATCATCATATTTGTGGCCCGGCCTCACAGAAGAGGTTAGAAATTACATGCACAACTGCCACACTTGTAATGTTTATGAAACATGCAGATTAGACGGTACTGCCTAATAACAGCCGAGGTTACCACAACGCCCCTTCGAAGCTATCACCCTAGATCTTATGGGTCCGTATCCACGTTCATCCGACAGAAAACGTTTTGTACTGGTAGTAACTGATCTGTTTACACATTGGTGCAAACTGTATGCATTTTACTGAGCTCGCGCGTATGCCACCATTGCTGCTACTTATATAAAGGAGTTTTTCCCCCGCTGACTATATCCCAAGACGCTCCTGAATGACAATGCCACCCAGTTTTCCGGACCGTGCTAGCACAGATTGCGTACAGAATGGCACGTTGAACATCACACAACTGAAATTTACTGTGCACGTGCAAATCCGACTGAGCGCCGGAACCAAGAAGTGAAAGCGCAACTGCACTTACTTATTGCCACGCATCAGGGTTTCTCTCAAATCCGGCATATTTCGCCCTTCAATAAAAACCAAACCACGTTATCATATTGTTTGTATGCTGTACTTAGAGGCATCTGTTTTTCAGGACAAGTTTTGTTCCAAAACACTAGTTCAAAACCACTTTGATCATTGAATTGTTTGAATTGTTACATGTTTTATCTGTCTGATTGCGAATCACAGACAGTCAGTATCGGAGGCACTTAATTCTGATTGGCTTACTCTTCTAACAGACTTTCTTCACACAAAGACAAGCTGCCAAAAGTCAAATGATGTCTTGTTATACTATTTTTTTCAAAAGGTAATTGTATTGTGGAGAGGGGAGATTAACTAGTTTGGAAGGGAAGAGCCTCAAAAAAGTTCTTACAACTGGCCTCACTTTTGCTAGAGATGGCACTGCCCTCATATTTCTTTATTGCTTCATTCTGCACACTGGGTTCAATTCGCAGTGGGACCACTCCTGAATTTTTGCATATGGGAATCATACTGGACGATGCCACTGGTCAACTGGTTTTCTCTGGGATCTCCCATTTCCAGCTTTACTCTGTATGCTCCATATCCATCTCATTTCACCCTCATCAGCTCTTAAGACGTCATTGTTAAGAACCACCGAAACCTCTCCAATACACTCATTCCCTCAAGGGGGCTGATAATCTTCAGTAGGTCCTAACTTATCGAGACCCCACCCAGGATAACCCCCCCCCCCCCCATGCACATGTTTTTTTTTTTATTGATGTTAATTAATGTTCATGCGGTGGGTGTTGGCTGGACAGTCGGCAGAGCTGGGCACGTGGGAGGAGACGCCCGGCTGGGAGGACCAAACGCAGGAGGATTGGGATCCAGATGCCATCCTCAAGGAAAAGCGGAGGTTGGAGCGGCAGCGCCGGCTCGCACAACAGCAGCAGAAGAAGCAGGAGAAAGAGTTGTCGAAGATGGGGCGCGCCCCCGTGCTCGGGGCCAGGATCAGCTGATGCTAGGTTCACTGTCGTTAGCCATCACAGCGTCCTAGTACTCTGGTGGTCCATTCACGGTAACTTAAATTATACCTTGGTAGCGTAGTCAGGGATCTTTAAGGATGCCAGCCACAGAATAAAATACTGTATTTTATATTTGTTCAAAATACCATTCAAGTTGTAGACATTATTTTTAAGTACTCTTTACTCATTTGAAAACCATTTAGATCACATTGTTGCATCATGGCATGTCAAAACAATTTTATTATTTTTGAGATATACAAATAAAATAAATACAAACATGTGCATAAATTTAACAATGCTGGTGGAAAGGTCACCTCTTAATTCATTTTAAGGTACGCTTATTAAACCCTATTTTACAAAATAAATAACAGCCTGCTAACAAATCTGAATTACCGGTATGCAGAAGTTTCCTTGTTTTAGGCTATTTATAAAAATTGCAAAAACGTTTAGTAGCACGGCATCTGGAATTAACTTGAGGTATGTATTTTTAATTTTGTGTGGGTGAGTTAGTTTTTAATTATTTTTATGTTGCAATCTAAATACACGGAAATAATATTTGTAACTAATGTCTACAAGATGAACAGTGTTTGGTACAAATATAAAATAATGGACTTTTTTTGGTGACTAGGACTTTTAATGGGAAATGTTAAAAGTAGGGATGGATCAAATAACAAAAAAAATATTGATTCCGATACTGATTATACAATTTAAATATCGGTTCCAGTATTCGGTTCTATTTCGAATACTTGCCTTTTGTTTGCAACTTCATAAAACCAATGCAGTTAAAATTTATTAAATGTTTTATTAAACCTACAGAAGAATTTAGCAATAACAAAGTGTGAAGATGAGATTTAATGTATATAGATAAACATGTTGTATTAAATTTATTTAAAGCTTTTATTTTAAAAAGTTAGCATCTTCACTCTATGTGGATCTAAACGGTTTCTTTTGGAGTCGCAAATTAATCCTGCAGTGCTGAAAAGTCTCTCACTGCAAACTGTTGCAGTTGGGACACATGAGTACTTTTTTGAAAGTGTCTCTCTTCTCCAGTATTCAGTAACAGAACAATCAGGTGTCATCATTTCCTCACTAAAATATGCCTTTAATTCTTCTGCTATAGACCGATGATCATCTTTGTCACTATTAATTTTAGAATGTGCAAACTGGTTGGAATATTGGGACCAAATTGGGTTTCCTGTACCTGCTTGCACCTGAGTTTGACCAAGTTTGCTTGAAGATGACTGGGAAAAAAAAAGATTAGTGTTAACATAAAAATTAATTAATTTGTAAAATAAATTAATTTTAAAATTTTAGAACAGTGATCTACCAAATGCTCAGGACTTTGTAGAGTTGATGCTTCCTCTAACAATCTGTGTTTAGCAGTATCTGCCTTTGCCTTATCTTTAAAAGGTGTTTCTTTAAAGCGTGGATCCAACAGTGTAGCAGATGTTAGAATGTCACTGTTTTCATAATTCTTAAATCTTATCTTCATGGAAGAGTACAAGTCATTTTTCAGTCCCTGCAAACCAGAACCAGCTGGGGCAGGTTTTTGTAGCTCAGTTTCAATGACATTGATAAGAGGAATAACCTGAAATACTAACAAAACCAGTATCAATCACTGAATGGCATTATAAGAACATTACAAAACAGTGCATAAAATTTATTTAACACCAACCTCTGCAGCAGTCACATGATCCGAGCTGATGTGGTTTGTTACTGAATTGAATACATCAAGAATAGAGATTATGTTTTCGATCAAAGTCCACTGACAGTTGGGCAGTTCTGGTATATTTAGCTCTGCACTAGCTAACAGAATAGACCTCTTCTGCGGGTACAACATCTTGAGCATGTGCAACGTGGTGTTACATCTTGTGGGTTCCTCTTGTGGATAAGTCTATGCTGTGCTACTCATGCAGTAATTTGACACGTCTTCAGCACTTTGGTGGCATGTGCAGAGTGCTTGAAGTGACCCACTAATTTCCTGCATGAAGAAACCAAGTTGTTGATTATTTTGTTGCTGAAGAAACCTTCCATGAGCACCAGCTGCAAGGTATGTGCTAGGCATGCAGTGTGATTAAAAGGTAACAATCTAAGCCAGCAACAATGTTTCAGGCATTATCTCATACAACAGCCACCACTTTCTGCCCTAGTCCCCATTTATGCTAAACAGAAGTGAGAAATTTGGAAATTTTTTCAGCTGTATGGCTCACTTCGGGGAAAGGCACAACAATCAGACTTGGGTGCTGCAAGACAAGTTCCTTATTTACATATTGGGCAGTCACACTTGAAAAATCAGTATTCGCGTAGAAGTCCATAGGTCTGTAATTATTGCAACAAATTCTGCCTCAAGTAGTTGACTTTCAACATTTTTGTCAGCAGAATCATACATAGTTCGAATAATTACATTGGTCAATGTTTTTCGAGAAGGCATTGTGAAGCGAGGCTCAAGGTGACTGATTAGTTTTGTAAAACCTCTGTTTTCGACTATGTTGAGTGGCTGGCCATCCACACAAACCATTTTTGCAATAAGATGTGTGATTGTCTTTTGTCATCATGTTTAAATCTACTGGTTTTATCAATGACTTGTGTTAATGTCTACTGCATTGGAGACTTCTGATACTTAGGCCCCTTTTTGTGGCTGCCCATTTCTGAAGTGGCAAATGTAGACGTACTTACCACGTTTGTCAAATGGGACACTCCCCGACTTGAAATAACCTCGGTTGCAGATGTGGAGGCCACGTGCGAACAAAGAGCTTTTGACATATCTTGTACAGATTCAACTTTAAGTCTCTTTGGATGTTGCGTTTTCAAATGCTTGTGCAGATTTGATGTTGACTTACAAGATCCTCGCGATATACGACTTTTGCAGTAATTGCAAAATGCATATTTTCTGTCCATGCCATCAACAATAAAATGTACCCAAACAGATGACATTTTAATAATTTTAGAATTCAATACCTTAAAAACCTGTTTGTCACATGCTAAACATTATTCACGTATCAAATTTAGAAGCACTCTCAAAATAAATTTGCATACTCTACTCCCAGTATGTTTACGTTATTTTCTCTCGTATAATCCAACAACGGAGACAGAAATACACTAGAATGCCATATTTAGAAGACGTACACATAGAAAAATTATGATTCAAAGCTAAAAATTCAATGCATAAATATCAGCCATTTTGTTTTGCTCAATGCTGAGTGTACTATCTTCTCTGTATATATTTATCTATGACATTTCTACCACGAGATTGTTTACATTTTGTCTCGTTTAACTGATAGAATATACTAAACTAAATACTGTATTTGATTAAACGCCTGTCCTTAAAAACTGCTTTTGCTAACATTGGTGTTAAATAAACTAATACTTGTTTACTTTTTACTGGTGAATTAACCGCAATTTTTGTTTGTTTTGATTAGTTTTTCATTATAGTTATTTTTGTAATTGCAGAGTTTTGCCTTAACTAGATTAATTTATAATGTTTCGTACTAAGTGTATCATCATCTCAAAATATCACAAAATTTATTGATGTGTAGAAATGAGAACCAAGTATTTGTTGAACCTAAAACCGGTTCTGAGTCAAATTGCAAGAACCTGTATAAATTTTAACTGAACTGACCCATTCCTAGTTAAAAGGAATGAGAATCACCATGGGAATCTCAGTATAATGCTAAGTTCTGCAGCTATAAAGCGTAAATGCCAAAATATACTATTCCATTGTAATACAATAATTAAAATTTAAAGTTAACTGCACACATTGGTTTTTATTCTAGGCTATAAATTGGGCAGGAGAGGTTTAACTCAAACAAATCCCCTGCCCCGTGGCTACGCTACCAATTGTAACGTTACAATATATAAGGGTTGTCCAGCACCTGGAGCTTGTTAGGGAATTTTTGTCTCTCCAGACATAGGTGATAATTAGGGGAATGTTTAGTCATTGTGTGGCATTTTGCATGGGTTAATATTGTTTGTGTGAGTGTGTTGCAGTTTGTCATGTAAAGCATGTAATACAAAGCAGCCGTGCAGACAGGCAGCCTTCTACTACTTTTGTACAACAGACATTCATGAATATATGTTTGGAAATCTGTTTCTAGCCATGTCTGTAGAAGTTTGTTCATCAGCCATTAAATCACCCCATGGGGAGGGGGGACACTTACACTAATACCATTCTTTACAGTTACATAAATTACGTACAGTGAAACTCTGTTAAGAAGTTTTTGAAGGAACTGAAAAATAATAATATTTATTAACCAGGATAACATCTATAAAGGCTCAAATTACACATGTATGTATAGACAAGGTGAAAACTTAAGTGGGAACTTCTTAACATGGTTTCACTGTAATTGTCGGTAATGCTGATCAGTATGGTTATGGGAAGGGCAAGCTCAACAAAAAGACTGTAATAGTTGACAGTACCGCTCATCATAATCAGATTGTCTGGATGGTACTTTAGAATGTTAATTTGCAAAGTATGAATGTTTAATGTATGGAATAGAGGATTGCATATACTGTACTGTATATGAATACACATACGGATTGCATATACTGTACTGTATATGTATTCATAAATTACATTACTTATTATGTTGCCAAATATTATTTTCAAAGGCTGATGTGATCTTTATAAACCATGCTGATCTTGTTTTATTCAAGGAAAGTGAAATGTTTACCACCCTTGTATTATATTGAGTTGAGATTTTGTGGAATAATAGGTAACGCAAAGAGAGGCAAGATTTTGTAATCATTTTTCAAGTTTAATTTCATTTTTGTAAATACTTGAAAACATTAGAAAAATGTTTCACAACTTTAAGTTTTTGTTGCAGATGAATTTGAGATAGTGCCTTATTCAAACCACAAATCTATATAGAGTTTTTATCACTTTAAATATATCATTAGTGCATTTTTAATTTTTTTAAACTGATTTACATTTATGGTAACCAACTTCTAGTACATTTAAATATACAACTTTTGGGATTCAGTAGTTTTTGTTGACAGGCAAAGTTTGATTCTGTTACACATTTTATTTAACTAGTTTGTTGCTGAGTATGCAAGTTAATTTTTGCTTTATCAACATAAAGTATTTTTTTATTGTGCTCTTTCGGTGTGTTTAGTAAAACCAGGCAGTTAAAATGCTTTGCAAACTCCCATTAAAAGTTGGATGAAATTCATGTTAGGCTGAAATTTTATTTAGTTAAATTTTACTTTATGTTATAATTTATTTCAGAATTGCATAATGGATTAACATGCATAGTTTATTGTACACTCTTGCCTCTATACAGACAGAAGAAAATTTTTACAGGACTTACATAAAGTGCAGTACAGCTACCTACCAGTATTTGAAGGTTAGGTAATTTTTCCTGTTGTATAAAACAAGTGCTAACACACTAGGTGATAAAAATTGTTTTGTAGCAAAATGATTCAGTTTACTGCAAACGGACTACAGTTGACTCTCGATGTATTGTTATCTCATGTATCGATAAATCACATCCACCAATCTTTTTTTGTTCCCCGGCAAAATTCCTAAGTGAATAATGTTAACATAAACAGTTTGTATTGTTTATCGCATGATGCATCAATCGTAGTATATTTCTTGTCCCTTCACCTAATATTTCCCCAACTATCATTTTTAAGCGGGTTGTTTATGCAAAAGTCTAGTAACTGGATGTGAAAAACGTCACGCATGCCATTGTTTATCACTGCTCTGTGGCGCGCTGTCCGCCTTCCTAACATATCTATCTGACACTGCGGTGTGAGAGACTGACTTACTACTTCCCCTTACATGCCTACAAGAGAAGAAGTGGTTACCTAGCGCCCTCTTTCTGTTTCTCTCAGCCACACACATTCCTCCCTCCCCTCACAAGCCTACGAGGGGGGAAGCTGATCTCTAGCAAAAGGAAAAAACAAGTCTCTTGGCTGCGCACATTTGCCTACACATGCCGGCCATGGCACAGAGCAAATAAACTGTGCCTGGCGAAGTAGAAATTTTATCAAGATTATGTGTCACTCAAAATAGTTGCACATATCATCACTTGTATTTCAAAGCAAATGGTTTTGCCTGAAAATGTTATGCAAAACGTTTTAACAAGGAATTATTATTTGCAAAGATGTTTTCTTTTGTGATTAAAGGTTGTTTTTTCCCTGTAAGTTTGGTGTTTCATTGTATATGGTGTAAAATTAACATTATTTTAAAACTTAATATTTCTTTAACTGAAGGGGCAGCATCTTTGCGAATAAAATTATGTGCCCAGAAGCATATATTTGACCTCCCCTAGTTACCAACAATTGTTTGAACATCGGGCGATTTGTATTATAAGTGTAAAGTTCATTTTTAGTAACTTTGTGTGGGGAAATCGGAGGATTTATATTGATTTGTTTCAATACATGTGTCTTTTGAATAAACTGATAATGTGTAAGGGCCTATTTGACACCTTTTGCCATCTGATAATGGGTAGGTAAGCTAAGGCCAAGCCGAGTGCAGTGAAACACTCATGACAGGGAAAATCAGAGGGCGTGGTTTTGAATGATTAATTATTAAAGACAGCCAAGGAATCAATTATAATCGCCTTATATACGCATTTCTGTCTGAAAATTACGAGTTTTCTTTGCGGTAAAATTTAATTAATTACTTAAAAAGACAGACATTTGCCACGGGCGCAAGATGTCGGCCCAGGCAACAAGTAGCAGCGTGGAGGGGTAAACCTACCGCCACCACCCCTCCATCAACAACACCGAGAACTCACTGCCACATCGATAATTTCTCCGTGCACCCTTAGCTGATAAGAGTGCGCTCGGGATATTAAAAACTTGACTTGCATTCAGTGTCGTATTATTTTAATTTTCAGAGGGTTTGAAAGTTTTGGGTCCTTGCATTTGGTGTCTTGATTAAAATCAATTATATACAGTATTTAAGCTATTTTAGATGAGCTGTTTTTGTATGTATTATTTACAATAATACTTATTTTTTTCTAAAATTCCCATTTTTTTGTATTCATTTACAGATAATGTTCAGCTCTTATAAAACTTTGTTGAGTATAATAAGGTTAGAAGTTGTATTTTATTGATGTACGTGTCAGAAACCACATCTACTGAAATCCCGCACGTATGGACAATTTTTGGCAGTCCCCTGAATAATGATAGATTGAAAGTCGACTGTAGTCTTATTGCAGAACAAGGCATGTGCAATATTCCAGTGTACGTGAGCTGATTATCCAGTAATCCATATAAAATGGACTTGAACTAAGAAGTGTGCACTGTATAGTGTTATCATATGGTTAATTAAAAGATTGTAGATGTTCAACAGAGGTGTATTTTGTTTAATGTTTATATAATTTTATTTTTAATGCATTTATTTACTAAGTAAAAAATACTTCTAAGTATAGGAGAACTCCCAGAAGAGTTATTTATGCGAGAATCATTGTGAACGTGCTGGTACATACAACTTTTACAAGCAAACTACTGAGGTGGGTAGATTGCCTTTTTCTTGTATATATTACCCTTGCAACCTATACCAATATTGCACGAAGAGGAAAAACTGATTTAAGTCGGCGTGTTCCAAGTTCAGAAAGTCTGTTAAAGGGCCTGCCTGGAGCTGAGAAGTGCAAGTAGCGATGATGAGACTGCCATCACCACCAGGTGCAAGGCCCTGAATTGGCACGCAGTGTTTCTGTAGTGCTGTGTGTACCTTTGGGACTTCTAGCTGTAACCCTATAATTTAATTGGAATCTGTAGCAAGGTTCAACGCATGCCCGTCAAGTATTTTTGTATTTATCCTACTTAAATATTTCAAATACAGGTATTTGAAAAGGCCGCTTGTAGCTATGATGTTGGAGAGCTCTGAAATGGTGTTGCTAAGGTGCATAATGTCTTGAAAGCTACCAGCAGGCGTATTCTGAAGTGTGTGCTCTTTTCGTAGCTCAGTATATTGGGTGCAAGTTTAACAGTTTCGTAGGAAAAATCCTGGACTTTAAACACACTGCAACACAGTTCAGGTGCCAAGTTGAAGGGCCCCTTAAGTACTGCTGTGCAATGTGTTTTAATTTTTACATCAGATCTTAAAAATTAGTTTCATAGTCATAAGTAAACCCAAGAAGTAGAGGTTTCATCCACCTCCAGACTAATGTGGAAACTTTAAGAAACATTTAAATTTTTTAGGTGTCTGCAAATATTCAGTACCTATTCCGAAATCTTTAAAAAAAAAAGTTACGTTGATGTATACAATTTTGAGATTTAAATTATATTAAAATGCTTATTGAATATTTGTTTATTCGTGCAACAATAAAAAATGTTAGTCTATGTAGTTCAATTGTTTTAATTTATTATTACTTTTAAACTAAAATTACTGCCTACAAAAAGCTGTATATAGGCTGTTGTAAACAGACTCAGTGTTGGGAGTATCCTTATATTTCCCTTTTGTTCTGTTCAGGATATACTGTAATAAATAAAATGCTGAAATGTTAATACACGTTAAAATCTAAATGAATTAAGTACCTTAAAAAAAAATTTTTTATTAGTTTTACACAAGTAGATAAAATGTTTTCTGTGTGTGTGTGATTTTATGTTATATATATATATATATATATATATATATATATATATATAAACTCTAAACCTTTATTTACTTCACTTACTTCTCAGCAATACGACTAAGCTTGTTACATTTAACAATGTTTGGCGTAAATTGCTTTGTCTTAATCAAGCTCACAAACAGTTCTAGTGACTTATTTAATTAATACAAAAGTTGATTCTGGAAGATTTAAGTTGAAAGCAACCACCAGAAGTGATATCAAATTGTCTCTAATTTACCACGGCCTATGTCTCATTCAAATACCTAGCCCCTCTTCACATTTTACTAGGGTTTTTTTTTTTGCACTTACCACTGAAAACTCTGAAGATGTTCAATGGACACACTGGGCCCCATCAAACCTCGCTGCTCTGGACCTGCTTTTAGAGGCATCCGTTAGCCTCCTTTCTTCCTGCTGACCCCTATGTTTAATTGTCATCTCCAAAACAGAGAGCCTCGACTGCTTCCTAGAGGCCTCCTTGTTGCTGTGACCGTCACAACACACACAAAAAAAACACACACAGTTTCATTTCTTCCCAAAATGTTATATTACCTTAATGTTACTAGTGAGAACTGCTGAGATTGTACAACCTCCAAAAAAGGAAATATAGCATTTTCGGAAATGTCACATGCAGAAATGTTGTGCACTTCAGTTCAGTTTCTCTCAACTGTGGCATTCATAAACTTCACATTGTCTAGGATATGTACTGGTGGGCCAGTTGACACCTTCAACCCCACAGGGTATCAGGTAGGTAAGATTCTGCCTCACTCTCGCACTACTACTAAATGCACAGACACCCTTGCAGGACAGAAAGCTATCTCAGACTTAACATCTGTTGCTGCGGGCAATACGAAGATCCTTAAAACTACCATCTTACTACTATTGAAAAATCCTATAATAGCAGAGTTAAAAAAAAAGTCTAGGGGGCAGGGAGGGCGGAGTGAGACTACAAAAATGTTCACTGACACCAAAAGTAAGTTTCACACTCAGTTTTAATATGTGTCTACTCAGTCTACAAGGTCTTTATAAATTTTTATCAACAAGTACTCAAAAATTATTCATAAGATATTAAAAATACACCCATAAAAAATCTATCAAAAATTCATTTCATCGCAAAATAGTTTGCCAGCAATTTGTATGTTTTCTCTCTATCGTCCTGGCAGGCCTGACAGATTAATTTGACAAATCACGCAAAAAAGGTTATATAAAAGTTACAATAAAATAATTCTCATTACTCAACTGTTGCTAACGGGTGTGTTTCGGAAAGTTTATTTCTAAGTTGCAAATCCCAATGGTTCATTTTCCAAGACGACACTCACGATCCAGAGGGGGGGGGGGGGGATTCTTAATCATACTTGGTGGAATTACCTGAGCAGCGGCACTAAACTTACATGCCGTACGTAAGAAACTGCAGCCGAAGATCGAGAAACAGCTCTGATGCAAACCAGTGGCCCTCCAAGGCGGCAACATCGCGCGTCCTAGCAGAGTTGCAGGAATATGCAAAAGCGTAAACTTTCTCGGCCCTAGGAATTTGATGCAGAAGAAAATAGACCATTTTGTCCACGTCCCGCAGCAAAACTGGATGCCGCACTCTAACCACAGGTGAAAACATTACAGCTCTCTCAATATTACATGTTCGCAATTTTCCAGTCACAACAATACTTGAGGCCACGGAAATTATACAAAGTTACAGGTTGTGCATCACAGAAATCTAGTTTGCCCAATGCCACGACCTCCCCAACAAGAGACATAATTTTCATTTTCGGGCGACAAAAAATTAAAGTTGAGCAAAGTTACACAAGTCACAGGCACCCAATATACTATGAATGTTTTTAATAAATCAAAATACATGAGAGCCGTAAAACACAATTCTAAATCCATACAGTTAAGAGTGGTTACCGTTCTCGATGACCATGCGAGCCCCATATTGCCACTACTCACTCCTGACATCATTGTATCGTCCACCACCTAACTTGACACGTGAGTTTAAATGATGTTGCCAGCCATATAACTTAACACTTGCATAACGCATCGCCAGAACGTTTTTAAGCAAACTTTTCAAAATCCCTTGATGCTGATGCGTTAATGTTCGGAAACTCACGCACAGTATCTCGCTGCAGTTTTTCTGCTCAGCTAGTACATGCCCGTGCGTAGCAAGCTCCAACACCTGACTCCATGTAACGTATTAGCATAGGCTTTTCACACTCACTCTTTGCCAATACGCATAAGTTACAATTGGAAGCCGACACGCCGCCCCTTGCAGCACCAAACTCCTGAGCGCCCTCGCGCGACATGCTCAGGCGAGCGACTCTTTCAGGATGCGTGCATACAACTACCGCTAACATCCGCCTGGTCGGCACTGGCCAGGGTGACATCATGTACTCCCCAACCACACACCCTAGCAGCGGCTTTCACAACCAACATACACAAGCACAAGATAATAGCTGTAGCTAATATGATAAATAATTCACAAAATACAAATTTTGAACTATAAAATATGCTCATAAAAGTTTGGCCAAATTACTAACATTCTTATAGAAAGATATCGCTGATAAGCCAATATAATAATAATAGTAAGACCGATCTCAAAAAGTTATAACACGTTAAAAAGGAAATACAAAATTGCCAACCCTGGCGCATAAAATATATCAAGGTGCTGCAAAAATTACGTGGCGATAATTTGATCGCCATGCAGTTCTGCTCTACCACCTTCTAATAACAGTGCATAACTGCATAGCTAAGAACTGGCCCACCAATACATCATTAAATTCAGATAGATGCCTGGCCTAAACATAAGATAGCCTCTCTGCCACATTTCAAATTTCTTGCCTCACCATAGGCTGCCTCCTGATCTCTAGATTCACTGTTTGCCAATCACAGCTTGCTGCCTAATGAAGCTGGCCTAGCCAGTGAAACTGTGTGCGACCATGCATCTGCGTGGAAAATACGTTCATCAGACTTAAGTTTGTGTGTGTCTGTCTGTCTACGAGTGCCACCCTGCAAGTACTTGTGCATTCTGTATAAGTTTTATAATGTAATTACTTACAATGGCTCACATTAATATTCGGCCACTGATGACTTATCAGAGTTTCATGGCCTTATGTTACATTAAAAACGAAGATAAACATAAAACATGTTCCACAATCATTCTCATGTGCTTTAAATGAAATATAGTGGTAACCAATAACTGAAATGAGCAATGCAATTTAACAAATTAAAAGATTTTGTCTTCCCATGCTGCATAAGTATGCCATTTAATATTCGGCCATCATCATTAAACACAAACATAATCCTCGTAGAGTGGTCATTCTGTTTAATTATTTCTCGCAGGTCTTTGTGGCATACAGTTGACTCCCTATCTATCGTTATTCAGGGGACCGCCAAAAATTTTTCATAAATGCGGGATTTCTGTAGATGAGGTTTCTGACATATACATCAATAAAGTACAACTTCTAACCTTATAAATTTTATGTTGAGTATTTTAAGAGCTGTACGTGATCTGTGAATAAAATTTAGCTAATAAAAAACAGTAAAAATGGGAATTTTAGAAAAATTATGTAAATAATATATTAAAAAACCATTTCAGCTGAACTCGTTTAAATAAAAAAAATAACGCCACAAAATACTGTATATAATTGATTAATCCAACACCAAATTCAAGCTGACAAAAAACTTTCAAACCCTGTAAAAATAATGATGATAATATGACTGAATGCAAGTCAAATTTTTAATTTCCCTCGCACAATCAGCTGAGAGCCTGCGGAGAAGTTTTCGATCGGGCAGTGTGGTGGCAGCGGGAGGATTACCTCTTCACGCCATTACATGATGGTGACACCTTCCACATGTGGCAAGTAAGTAATTAATTATACTTTACTGCAAAGAAAACGTAATTTCGAGACAAATGAATAAGGAGGTTACAATTGATTCCTTCACTGTCTTTAATAACTAATCATTCAAAACCACATCCTCTGTTTTTCCCTGTTGTGAGTTTACACTGCACTTAGCTTGGTGCTTATCTACCATCAATAGATGGCAAAAGATGTCGAATAGGCCATTACATTTCATCAGTTTATTCAAAATACGCGTGTCTATTGAAATAAATTAATATAATATAATTCCTCCGATTTCCCTGCAAGAAGTTACTGAAAATGAACTTTATGCTTATAATACAAATTGCTCGATGTTCAATCAATATTTGGCAACAGGGGATGTGAAGTATATGCTTTTGGGCATATAATTTTATTCGCGAAGATGCTATCCCTTGAGTTAAATAAATATTACGTTTTATAATCATGTTAATTTTATGCCAGATACTATGAAATATCAACCTTCTGGGGAAAAAAAAAACTAACCTTAATCACAAAAGAAAACAGCTTTGGAAATAATAATTCCTTGTTAAAATGTTTTACTTATTTTCAGGCGAAAACATTTGCTTTGAAATACTAGTGATGATAGGATGGATAATCTTGATAAAATCTCTATGTTTGCCAGGCACACATTTGCTCTGTGGCTGGTGTGTGAAGGCTAGCCAGCACAGCCCAGACTTGTTTTTCCTCCTCTTTTCTAGACACCAGCTTCTCCTGTTGGAGACATGTGAGGAGAGGAAGGTGGCTGAGGGGGAGAGGATACTAGGTCGCCACGTTTGTTGCTATAAGTAACCACTTCCCCTCTCAGAGGTGTGTAAGAAGTAGCAAGCCAGTTTCACACAGTTGCACCATGCCACAGTGTAGACAGATGTGTTGGGAAGGCAGACAGTGTGCCGCAGAGCAGTGACAAACGATGGCGCACGTGACATTCTTAACATGCAGTTATTAGATGTTGCATAAACAACCAGCTTAAAAACAATTGTTGTGGAGAATATTAGGTGAAGGGATCCGAAATATACTTTGATTGACGCGATAAACGAGACAAGCGGTTTATGTTAACATTATTTTCATAGGAATCTCGCCGGGACCATAAAAAATTGTTGGTGGATGCGGTTTATAGACATATGCAACAATACATTGAGAGTCGAATGTATTAGCAATTACTTTCGCGATACATTCGGAACCAATCTCATGAGGAGGTGTGTTAATAAATTTGAGACAGTTGTACAAAAGCCAACTGTTGACGTGTTCCTAATGCCCAGTTTTACAGCACTCTTTTGTGGTTTTATTTCAGGATGTTGAGATAGTTGTTTCAACACGTACTGCCTCTCCAACACCTGTTGAAGATATTATATCACCTCATTAGTGGAAAGCTTCTTTCTAGGTACCTTGCCATTTTATTCTGCTCTTCTGATAAATCGTTTGGTGATGTTATTTTCGCATTCACTGAGTACCTCCGTGGTAAGTTTGTAAGCACTAGTTTTAAGATCCTTATTTTCCCGATTATTAGACGTTCTCTGTTGGTTTCTTTGGCTGTCTTTACAGTGGACCTCGGCAGATTCATGTACTCTACAATTTCTCATTGAGATTTTTCGTTTGCATGAAGAAACTGACACATGATGGCCTTAGGAGTAGAAGCTCATAGGCAACTACTAGGTTTTTAGTTACTTGCGAGTAGCAGATGTTAGAAAAATTGGGGGTGTTAATTTTGGATTAATATGATACAGCTACTGCCACATTTAGTTTTGTAATATGTATAGCGTGTGGAATACAAGTTTTTAGAAATTACTTGTAATACCTGGTATGTAAAAAAAAAATTTTGTCTAGGAGGATATTCAGAATGTGGGGTATAAGACTTACATGATGGATTCAAAGTACATTGGGAAATGTGGAGTACCACTCCCCATCATCTTCCACTGAAGAATATCCATGACATTTATGGTAAATCTGTCCCATAAAACAGGGTATTTTAAGGGTGTTTTACAACAAATGATATGCATAATACAAATTCCCATTTATAACAAATTTATTGTAAAAATCTTTAACAAATCTGGGCACATTCCCTTACAATTATTATTAAAGCATTATGTAATTTCATGCCACCTTCTGCAGTTTTGCCACTTGCACTCTGCCGGTTTCACACAATTTGTGTCAAATAACCATGCACAAATCCCCATAACAGTAGAAGTAGTAAAAGCTGCAATCAATTGTGGACATAAAATTGTTAAATTGTATTACAGCCTGATGAGATGCATACAGCTACCATACACCCTCCATGCCATTAACATTACTTACATGTGGAAATAGACTACCCGTTTGAAAATCAATCATGTTCAGAACACACAAATACAGCCTTAATTCTCATTTTATAACATTTCTCAAACTTTACAATCACTGGATAACATGATTTTATTTTTAATCTGCTAATACCTTGTGTTTCCATAATAGTTACAGGGTCATTTAAATAATTTTTATTTTAGACATATAGTACATCACGTAGGGTTTCAATAACCTGTAACCAATGGTCTGCTTTCCTTCACACATGCAGTGCAACTTCATTAATATAAACCTCTTTAATACACAGTGGTCTTCTTTCCCCGTAGAGTGAGATAGAGAATGTGATATTATTTTGTATATTTAATAAAAAAGATTTGTTAATTTGTATAACAAGTAATGTAATGCCATATCTTCGGTTAAAAAGAAGTTAATAAGTTAATTTTTTAATTACACAAATTATTACAAAATGAAAACTCAGCTTCAGCGAGTTCACTGTGCATGTACTAATGATGAGACTTAGATAGTGGAACACAAGCATCAAACAAATATTCAAGCAGAAGGCATTTTCCTACAGATTTCACATGAAGCTCATGGGGTAGTTCCCAAGACCTATGAGAATTTTTTTGTAACAATCATCCAGAATGGTGTACAAATATTATTTAACGCGCACAACAAGCACTCTGGTACACCAAGACTGCATTAAATGACACCAAAGAAAAAGCACATCTCACTACACAATAATAACTTGATACCTTGAAAATAAGAAATTCTACTTGATAAAACTTTTTGGCCTTTAATTTACAGAATACATGCAAAACGTGTGAATTGGCTTATGAGCTTAAGCAGTACCTGAAATACAATGGAATTGTGTATTAAAAGGCATAAGAACACATATCCAGTATACCAAATTGAATTTGTGTGTTCTCTAGATATTATATGTAATAAAAACTAACACAACCATCACTAACAAATAAGAAACTTATCTATTTAAAATTACTGTATGTAATTCATATTGTTTTCAAGTCATCAATAATTTTAATTGAGATTCTTTTCAGAGTTTGTGAAATTAGATATTCAAAAACTCTGCATTCTAAATTATGCTATCTTAAAAACCGAGGAAAAATGCTTTGACTAAGCATATTTAATGCTTACAATACGTACAGCAAGCATACCAAGCGTGTTTAAGAATGATCAAACAGTTCACAAACCAAACTTAAATATTTACGTAGCCACAAATTTGCTGAACTACTACGATTGTGTATGAAAAGGGTTGTCTAATATAGTGCTACACACATGCCAACTTTAGCAGTATGGAAAACTCTACTTTTTAAGAATGCACTATTTTACAAAAAACCAACAGACTAGGTAGAGTGAATCACCATGCTTATAGCTCACAATAGGCACTTTCAGTGAACTTAAGTTTGTTTGGACTGGATTTGGTTGCATGGTTCAATGGACAAGTCGTTCTTAGAGTAGTTTGCTACAGCACTATTTGTGTGCTAAATCTTGCAGGAATTAGTTAAGATATCCCCCAAATAAGATGCAAGATCTTTTTTTAAAGTGGTGCTGTCTCCCAAAATGTACTGTAAATTTCAAAGCTCACACTCTCAATAAGTATATCTAGCATACAAAGTTGTATAAAATTTGTCAAAAGGATCTATATTCTATGGCATTCTAACTTAAAATACATATATGACCACCATTTTGAGATTAAGTAACAAATCATGCTGTAGGACCCTACAAGTACTCAAGTAAATGAGACTGTAATTTTGCAAGGCCATGAAAAATGCAATAAAAACGAATTAAATATACATTTGTGAGTCCACAGCAATAAAATACATGGGTTGTGGTGGTGTTACTCGTAATTTACATGCAGCGAGGAGAAAAACAGAAGAAAAAAATCTGTGGCAGTTGTGATTTCCAATGAGCGTGCAGCATGGTGCCTGAAGGAAATGCTGACCACGTGAAGGGACAAAGGGAGTAACTGTTCTACACCCAGTTCCCCACGTCTAGCAACCTTGCCTGGCCATCACGTGCATAGCATCAAGTCCGACCAATAACAGTGCGAGTTACACACACCCACAGCGTCCCCCCTTTCAGCTAATTGTCTCGAGATTGCTTTGCCTGTTTCCTCGGAGGTGGTATGTATATAACCATCTCTATGGGAATAATAACCAATAAAAATATGTCATGGTGGCCTCAGACGTTAAATTTTAATTGTGGTGAGAAGTATACATGTTCGGTAGTCACATGAAAATGTTTAGCATAAGCAAAAGAAAAAAGTAACCAGGGCCTCAATAGTGCTCACTTTACCATGAACAGCCTATACCATTCTGGAATACGTTGTCTGATTTTTCTCAACAAGCTACTGGAAATGAACTTTGTAATTGTTAATGTGTGTCTGCGCCTAATGTTTACATTTTATATTTGCGATTAGGGGTGGTCACATGTACCGTTATTGAGGTACAGTAGGAGCCCAGAATACAGCGGTTTGTTATAAGGCAGGTCAATTTATTTCCCAGGCCTGACTAAATAAATTAGCCAAAAGCATGAGGTATTTTAGACATGTGGGTGGTCGGGATGTACACAAGTCAAGAGAGAGAGAGGGCAACGTCGTGTTACAGTGGAACCCTACTGTAACATTTCTCAAGGGCCCCAAGAAATGTCAGTCTTATCTAAAGGGAAACTTTATAAGAGGGTAATTTTGTATTGATAAACATGTTTGTGGCCCAAGAGAGAGGGCAGCTTATTAAGCAGAACACTGTTATAAGAGGGATATTATAACAGGGTTCCGAAGTATCTATTTGAGAGAGGTCAAATCCAGAGTTAAAAGTTGTTGACCGGGATTAACTTTGCGGCAGATGTTTGTTTTTTCCAGTCTCTAGGAAAAACTGGATTCACCCCATCCCTAGTTTATTCCAACAAGATACCATATTTGTATATTTAAAAGTTTCAAACAGGTAAAAACTAATATGGGGGCAGTTTGGTAATTTGTGTTCTGTAATTTATCAACTTTGAAGCAATCAAAATGCAAATTACAAAAACAAATCATAGATTTTGTAGACAAACTGGGTCACGTGAGCATTTTGTTAACAAAAAGTGCCAATTATAACACTGCATCTTCCCTCCTTGACCTACTCGTCCAGCCTTGCACCTGCTGCTGTAACACTACTTGCTTTTAGGTTTAGTTTCTGCACGTCTCTTTCTCATCTCCTCCTACAGAAAGATTGGGGGGGGGGCACCATAGCAGTGAACAACACGGCCCTTGGTAGAAAAAGTTCATCCTTTGCCTCGGACATATGGTATTTGAGTATTTCTTGCTTTGGTGCTGGTCTCTCCTTCACCACCCAGATACGTCACTCCCAGAACAGAAGGGAAATCTATAAAGTGGGTAAGTGTTATGTTCCCAAAAAAAAGTGGCGTTATATCGGGCTTGTACTGTATAATCTTGTTTGGAAGACATGTGCATATTGAATTAAGATAATATTTCATTAATACATTGTCTGATTTTCCCTCATGAAGCAGCTGGAAATGTAATTCACACTTCCTACCGTGACTTGGCAACCAAAGTTTACATTACTTTTTTGGGACAAGGGGAGTTCATATACGCCCTATGGGGTATACACTGTTAGGAAGATGTCTATCTAAGTTAGTTTCATACATAAACATCTTCCAAATAGTGTTACTTTTGCAATTAGTGATAATTAAAGCTGACTTAACAGCAAAAATGCTATTTTAATGCAATTTTTGGGGTTTTCGGGAGTCAAAATTGGTCGGAAACTATTTTGCAAGGTTATTCTCAGGCACCGAAAGGCCTTGCAAAATCGGGGTTCCAAAGAGTTTTCCAGGTGGTATTATCGTTTAAAATGGCAGGCCAATGAGAACACAGATTTCTAGATTTAATAACAGTGTGTACATAAGACTACACAAGAATACACAAGTGAAATAGCAGTTAATACCATGAACTCCAGCTGCACATGCCAGCAACATGGCACAATGCCAGTCGCAGATCAACACTTGGTAATTGAATGTACCATGTGGCAACCAACAGGGGATTTTATACAGTAGCCTATCAGACACAAGGCCTGCCCTCCCATTCCTTGTGCAGCTAATCAGTGAATGGGTATGCTTATATCAAAGAAACTGTCGCACCATTTTGCTTCTGTGTTACAACTGTTGCCACTCCAACTTTGGCATAAATCAGTTGAACGAATGCTTTCTCACATACGTGACTACACTCAAAACAATTTAAATAACCATCATTTTCAAAATGAATCAAAAAGTATGAAAGTTAGGAGTTCTTACTAAATATGTACTACATACAAGCTTACAGAGTTAGGTGAAAATTGATGCAGGGGTTCTTAAGTTTTGGGGAAGGGGGTGAGAGAATAACATAAGTTAAATTTTAAATTATACACACAACAAAGATAAATTATACACACAACAAAGACCAAATTACACACACAACAAAGACCAACATACTTGTGACATTGGACATTTTTAAGTTAGTTTTCACACCACAGAGAGGTATTATTTATTAGCTCTCCATTGCAGTTTACCATATATTCTTACTGCAATATTCTCTATCTCACTGAAGCAGAAAGTCTTCCACTATGTTATGTGATTGTGACTCCAAACATGACTCTTTTGCACTCCAGTGTGAAAAGCCTACAAAAAAATTAAGCACACATTTTTAAAACAGGCACACACAATTTTAGCACATTAGAATGTATAAAATTAATTACCATGCATACTAAAAAAAAATTCAATATTTTTCTTTGCAAATCTGTTAAAGTAAAAAATCATATTATAGTAATATGTTCATGGCTGGGGCAAACTAACTATTTAGCACTACCACTGCAAATCACCTGCAGAGAAGTTTCCAAAATTAGGCAGTACTTCATACTGCAAAAGAGGGCATTCAGTTGACAAATTGGAAATCACTCTTATAACCAATAACCAACCCTCTTCCTCCCTCTCTCTCCCCCCCCCCCCCTTTTTCCCCTCTCTCTCTCTTTATGACTTCTTCTATCCTAAATAATTGTGGAGCAACTAGTAACTCAGAATAACTGCTAAGCCTCTTTGAAGTCTTGTTTGAAGGCGAATAAAGAACAAATGCTGAGACCAGAAATACTTTTAATGTTAAAGAAAGAAAAATGTGTTGAAAACTGAACATTAGCATCAGTGCATTGAGAGGCTAATTCTTTTTACACATGTGCACGTCTGACTTTTGATTCCCAGTCTATGTGAAAGAAGATAGAATTTTTCTTTACCCATTTTCTGAAAATTTGTAATTAAATTTGATGCCTCGCCTAGTAAATAGAGTCTATTGCTGTCCGGCAACAAAGACTTTTCCCCTAATTAACTATCGATTGGGCATAAGCTGGAACAGTGAAACAGAAACTCCAAGCATCGCACTATTCTCTCCATAGGCGGAGCCAATTCACTGGTTGTGGAATTCTTGGGTGGTGTGGGGAGGAGTGACGAGACAGCGGGTGGTACACGCCATGAGGTGAGGTGGAAGAAGGTCTCTGTAGTATTGATGGTGGCTCCCCTCTGACATGCAGCAGCTACCATTTTACATGTACACCCTGCTGATCCTATGCACTGTTTCCACCAGGCCTCCAACCAGTACCAAAGCCTGTCTGACTGCTTTCCCACACCCAGCCCGATGGTGAGGAGGCAGAAAGATTAGAGGCAGAACAGACATGGGTGATAATGGGTTTACAGTACGAGGGGGGCACAGTCTTACGTGACCAATTAAGGGGAACCAACTGTTGGTGGAAGAGCGTGGGAGGCCTCCTATTGGGCAGCGATGTCCCTCACTGTACGTTGCCCATGTAGAACGTATCCACATTCCTCAGTTATCAAAAGAAGAATGGACATGGCTGGCAATTTTTTGCATTGGAAGAATCACATTTCACGTACCTACGAGTTGCCTACTATAGACTTCCTGCGAGTGTGTTGGCTGGGCAGAATGTCGGCGGCAGATGCCAAGTACTACAGAAAGGGACAGTAGCAGAGTTGGGCATTGCTCCGATGTTACTTCTCAAGTTGGGACGTCACCACAAGATCCAAGCCAACACTTGAAAACTAATCACATTCGACTATATGCCTGAATAGCAAAAGAGAGAGAAAGGAGGCACATCCCATGCCCATTCCTGGGAGGGTGTCTGTGGAGCTCTAGGTCGAAGAGAGAGGTAGCTGGAAACAGGTTGGGCAGCTAAGATGTCAAGAGTGACAAAAGTAGCCAAATTGGAGTATGAATGTCTATTGCCTTGACAATAAAACACACATATGTAGCCTATACCCTGATTATGCTTTAAGGGCAAAACCTAGGTACTAAAAAAAGGAGCGGGACAATCTCAGAAGACACGGTATGCATGGGGCAAGGGTGACCCCAGACTATCGGTATTCAGACTCGAGCGCACGGTATATCAAGGTGCAATTAAGAATGGTGATGCATAGCTAAGCAGATGATGAAGGTTTCGGTATGCATCCAGGCAGAATAACGTCCTGCACAAGCGCTGTGAGTGTCAACTCTGAACTAAGGACAGCGAATAGAGGGAGAGAGGAGAGAGGGAGAGAGAGGGAGGGAGAGAGAGAGAGGGAGGGAGAGAGACAGACAGAGAGAGAGAGCGAGGGAGGGAGAGACAGACAGAGAGAGAGAGAGAGAGAGAGAGAGAGCGCTTTATAATCAAATTTACTATTTGCATAATGTGAAACTTTGATTCACTCAAACAGATGCAACCAAAAAAAACCATGTGTACGTTATCCTCTGTTGAGTGATCAAATATCAGCATCTGCAAAACAATATATTGATACTATTGATTATAATAGCACAGTGTATCGGTCGAGTTAACACAATGCAGTATATGGCTGCTGTAGACAAAGACCCGCATTCAGGAAATAAAAAGTTACATCATACACACAAACGTTACAACTATACACAGTCATTCTAATTCCTGTACATCATACCCATACGTACCAATATGCTTGTGGAGGAATTTCAAAATGAGGTGAGTATTAATTCTGTATGCTGTTACTGGGTCCAGTTTCTTCATGAGCCAATTCAACCACAATCCTACAAAATGTGGTGTGTCAGTCTGATGTTCATGAGTTGTTTTCCTAAAAATAATAAACTGTTTTAAAAAAAAAAAAAAAAAAAAAAAAATAATTTTGGCAGATTCCTAATTTTACAAGAACTTATTTACTTGCAAAAGCTATATTAAAGATGTTATAAATATTTTTATAAGGCTTAACATTTCATCTACAGTCGAGTCAGAAATGGAAGAATTTGCTTTGACATTTTAGAGCATCCGGTCACGGCCTGCATTAAATAACCATTGTGGCTATTGCGTCAAGGGATTTTTCGAAAAATTATGGAAAACCAAAATCACAAGAACTGGACCCAGAATCCAAACTGGGTCTTCCATAATTAGTGTTACCATTAGGCCATCTTACTCATAATTTTTAATTCACACTTACCGGATTGTGTATAGTTTTCGTTCTGCCGTATTCTCCATGTAAGCCTTCATTGCAGCAACATTGCTCTTGATGTGAAATGTCTCAGTATTTAGAAACAACAGCGGCTGTTTCACACGAGCTGGCAAGTCTGCCTCATCTTTCAGAGGGAACATCCAGGCGTCCATAATAACACCCAGCCTGTTGCACCACACCATCGATAATACACCACATTTCCCACAAATCATCATTGTAATTTAACAAATATGTATCATACTGAAACTGAACTCACTTGAATCGAGGTTCATTTCCTAGCGTTAATAATGCAGTGGCTGCTCCAAATGAATGTCCCATCATCACAACATTGGAAAAATCTAACCGACCCTGAGAAAAATATATTCACATTAACCAAGGAAATTTTTTATCAGGTTTATTGTTTTTCATTTGCTTAAAATCTAACAATTTATGACAAGTTAAATGAAAATTAATTATTTATAGATTTTCAAAAAATTTTAATATATGGTAAAATTCCACTTTGTTTTTTTTTTTTTTTTCAAGGGACCAGGAATTTGGAAAAAATGTAAATGGGACTAAATAAATTGGTGTAAAATCAAGGTATGTAAAAAAAAAGGGGGGGGGGGGGGGGGGTTCAACTGTATTACAACAAATATCCAAAAACAAAAAATAACTTTTGTACAATAAAATTTCTAACTTCTAAAAACTAAAAATCAGTAAAATTGGAGATGTGCTGTGCTGATCACATAAAAATTTGGAATTATTCCACTGGCACCTTCCATGCTGCATTGCGGGTTCAATCCACAATCAATCCATCCAATAGTTTTGCATGGCAAGATGTGGCTAGGACAGTCAATTAGCAATGTGTTTTCTTGGGTACTTCAACTTTCCCAACCTACGTCTTTCATTGCTTTCCAGCTGTGGATGTCTCACTTTGTCCCACCAAAAGTTGACTAACAAGGCCTACGAGAGAACTCACCTTCCTCTATATGTGGTATAGTCCATCCTAGTTTAGGTACTTCCAACTTTTCTGAAGCCCTGCCGAAGTTCTACTTCCAGGACATTCCTCCGCCTCATGCAAACAAAACTTGACTGAGCGTAGAAAATTACACCAAAAGGACAGAGCACCGCATTCATGTGCACTCAGTTTAATAATATTTTTGCATAAGGGCTACGTCTTCTTAGGTATTACCAACACACCTTTCTCCCTGTTCTTATTCTTGTCAACTATAAATTGAATATTATAATATATAGTTAAAATATAAGTAAATGTTCAGTTTATCCAAAAATGAGGCATGTTTACGTTAACGTAATTATAAAACGCTTGTGATAATATGGAATAAGTAACCAAACACATACATAAGGTGATTTCCAAAAGGATTGATTCAAAAAGTGTGAAAAAACTGCAAATCGATTATTATACAAATATGTACAAGTAACTGCCACAATGCTGGGGAAAAGTTTTTTTTTATTGTGATATGATTACAGAAGACAGTTGCCTATAATGTCTCTCAAAGGCATTCCCACATAAAGACGAGTGCCTTACTTTTGGTTTAATTTATTCCTCTCCCTCTCCTTTAATGGCATATGCTACATACAGTATTAATAATTCTGATTTGATTTCTGTTTATAAAGTATGTTTGAGTAATTCATCTAACCCCAGTAACCCAAGGACTCCACTACTTTGTAGAAGTGAGCCACTGCATCCTAGGAATGGTACAGCCTTAAACTTGCGACTCTCAGCCATGGAAATTTTCCTTCTTTTGGCCTATGATCCAAACTTCATTGCCTCTCCCAGACTCTTCTTTCACAGCTACAATCATGCTTCAGCATCGTTAAACAAAAACTTCACTTCAATTATAATGTAAAACACTTCTGATTTTTGAAAATGTAATCAACTCTAGAGCATTTAAACTAATAACCTTAAGATATTAACATATGACGCTGTGCGCAGGTTTTATGCTCACTCCACTTTGCCCCATCTGAGCCACGTTAACACTTTGGGCAAATATTTTAAACAGTACTGGAAGAGACTGGGCACGTACCTACAGGATACTACTCACAATGAGAGATAATATTACACACACTGCCGTCCAGTTTGTACTGTTTACCCTATTCCAAGCAGACATCACATCAACTCCCTGAAGAGAGTTTGTACTGTCGAATGAGCCACCGAACGCACCGCCCAAGGCCACTGATAACTCCACAAAGCACCGAGGGAGTGTGCCACTGGTACTAAGGGACGATAATACCACATCAGCACTCTTCAACCCTGGACTCCAGCAGCAGAGTTTATCACACCTGTACCCCTGGCCACCACCTGTCCAAAGTCCAGCAAGTATAAATAGCTCTGCGAGACTGCAGAATTTGAGTCTATGTTTCCTCCACCACTCTAGACAGGACTGGAGGATACCACTGGCGGTTCGCACACTCTGGTACGCCCGCAGATTCCACCACTCTCTTCCAGCCACTTTTGCTTCTGGAGGACTGGACCATCAGCAGCTCCTGAAGACTTCAACTGCTCCTTCCTTACCACCCCTTGGTATCAATCCCATTAGTAACGGTTGTGACAGTCCCTTCAGCACTACCGTGCCCACTGGACGGTGATGGCAATCTTCAACACTACCCTTCTGGTAATCATCCTCTGGCTCCTTAAGAATAACAGGCAGATAGTTAGGGCCAGTGATAATACACTACCTAGCAACGTTTATCGCCTTATATCCCCCATCAGGTCTAGAATGGTCACCTTCACCTGGCTGAACGTAGCTTAATAACTTTTGTGTCAATTCAGGTTAGTGTAGGCTGTAGTAAAGGGCCACCATATTTTATTCTCACCAAATAAAACATGTGTTTCTAAAATTTACTTTCTGCGTACTTAATTTCCGAGTGTCACTGTGTTTCCTACGTAAAACAGCCCGGCAGAGTGAAGCTGGCAGAACACGCTATTTACAGCCAAATACATACCCATTAGAAGGCCACCCTTGCTGTGCCCCAGGGGACAGCACTATAGGGCCCTAACCACTCAAAACTCCACCAGTGAATCAGCCAATCAGGCTATTCCATACTCCGCCATCGCTCTTTATGGTGTCGGAAAAGAGGTGAAATCAGCTTTGGACGAATTTACCCCTGTGGATACCACACCTAAGTATCCTGTGTCGTGCAGCTTGAACCAATCCGCCGCTCTGTCCACCGGTCTCTACGGGGCCAGACAGAAAGAGCAAAGGGTACAACTCTCGCCTGTATGACCTGCGATCCTTACATGTACACAGTAGGAAATCTGAGTCGCCCGTTTGACTTTTGTGAGGCAGTATTTGCTCCTAGCTCCTATGCCGTGCATCCGGAAGGGACGTGCATAGAGGAGGTTAAGAAAGGCATCTTACGTCTCCATAAATAACCGGAATTGTGAACCTATTCCTCCATCTGCACTTAGCAGTATTTCACCACAAGGCAGAGTTCTCACCGCCCGCATACATGAGAGGCCTAACCCCTCAGAATTACAGTCACCATTTTTCCCGTTATAAATTAAAATCGCAGGTACACCACACCCACTGACAGCGGCTTTCCTATGAGGAGAGGAACCTACCTCCCTTGGGGTCAACCCATGATTGGGCACGCCACCACTCCTGCAGTCAACAGCCCACTTCAAGCCACGAGTCGAGCAAGAACATTTCATGCCCAATGGAAGTCCATGGCAGCCATCAACCATCACCACCACTGAAGCAGCACCCCCAGCAAGCATCAGACCACCAGGTAAAACAGTGAATAAGTGCCAGCCAATTTGCAGGGCCGTGACAAAAGGTCAATCCAAAAGGTCGCCCGACCTGTCTTCGCCAGCGAAGCAAATTAAAGCACCTCCACGTTTCTCGTGATTCTGGCATCATGAAATATAACCTTGATGTTGACCATGGCAAACACCTTCTATTATAGCCGTCACATAACCAAAGTTTTCATGACAATTTTTCTCTGACATCATGAGTCAACCATATATTGACGTTTCCCTAGTATAAGAAATTGAGAGACTGGCGACAAGTCAAAGGTTTTTTTTTTTAGCACCTAAAGAGAGGCATAACTTCTTCATTAAACGGGAACATATCAATAGTTAATATAAAATTTGTTACTTCTTTGTATCTGGTATAATTAACAAAATTTTCAACCCAAGTATCTTTAATGGATAAGATACTTCAACCAACAGGTGGACAGGTCCCCTATACAATTTTGAAATGGCTCAATCATTTAATTAAAGTCAATGAATATTTTGTAAAAGGTCAATGAGGAATTTAACTCTATGTGTGATGTCCTTGAATTAATGGCGGATCAACACAGTCTGGCTGTTTTTGTTTGGTGTTAGGCAAGACACACCGGGTTACTGTGGCTTGGCCTTACTTAGTTAAGTACCTGGGCCTTGCCGGTAAAAAGGATGGGCCGTGTAGTTTTCCGACTAGGAATGAAATCGGTTACCGCGAGTATCGCCTTTTGTCCGAGTGGATTTTATTTTACCTCTATATCTAGGTCACAGATAGCTTGTGGAGGCTGCTGACCCTGCTGTGACACTGGTGGTGGCTGACTGGAGCTGACACCGGGACCTGGTGCACTGACGGGTCATCTACTGCGGTCATTGCTGGTGGCTCTGATCCAGGTGTTTGCTCTACTATATGGGGACTTACTCACACCTTAGAAATGTGTTACTAATGGAGTTGAGTGTTCTCTGAAGTTTTAACGGATTTTAATCAATTATGACAACACGCTTGAAATAATAATTGGCACTTGTATAAAAAGTGTTTATTGCTGGAAGAAAAAACCTGGTAGTACGTACTACCTCCTATCAAGCAAGAATTAAATGGAAGTTAAATAACGTTAAGACAGGTGAAGGTAACCTGTTTCTGAACTATGGAAGGTAGAAAATTAAGTGGTTATGCAACCAACTCATTTCAGCTCATTTCAGCTTGTGGAATTGAGCGTTTTATTTTACTGTGGGGTAAACAGTACAATTTCTCTGCATCTGTAATAGCCCCTCGCACAAGGGCAATAACTTGTAGGCACTTCTGGAAGATATTTACTGTTTAAATAGCACCGTTGGTAGCAATATTTATTTAGGTTCGCACTGATGAGACAAAATCATATTAGTAGTTGGAAAAAGATCTCACACATCAAATTTGCAGTTTAATGCTTGAGATATTTTTTCAATTGTTAAAAATTTGATTATTATTTTGCGCAATTGAACTTGACTCTAGAAAGCTGTTTTGATGCACGCAACTGTAGTTTGTAGAAATCAGAAAGCTCATGAATATAATGGATTGCTATCCTCAACTGAAAAGCTGGTAAATAGTTTACATTATATACTTTCCTAATAACCACTAGCTTTAAGCATACATTAAGGCCTTACGGTTGTTCTGATGATGAAGGCTATGTTTATTTTCTTTGCAACTCCCTCTTTGTGAACCTCTGAATACCCAGTACAATCATCGCTTCCAAACTCTTTATGAGGAAGAGAGGGGGAACATTATGCCAGGGTTATTTTAGTTGGTCCACTAACAAACGTATTTTACAGACTTCACTGTGCTCATTACTGTTGATTTGTTGTTAATTTAAAATGCCCAGAGAATGAGCATGTACCAGAATCGACATGATTCGATTCACGATACCTTCAATCACTTTAAAGTCAACAGTATCGAGGAATTGATTTTGACATCCCTGTTATCAACGTATTTAACAGTTAAAACATAGAAGTCACATGGCAGTGTTCATGTTTACATGGTTGTAGAAGGATACATATTCAGTGACCAAAAGTAGAACTTTAGCAGAGCTTCAGAAAAGTGTAAGGTAACCATGAATGGCCTATAATTGGCTAGTGCTGATCACCTCGAGATGGTATCTACTTTTAGATACATGCTACATTTGGTAGTTCTTGCCAAGAGAAATGCAATGTGCAGTAACCAATAACAGGCAACAAATTGTATTTTTTGGCCAATTTTCCTCAAATTCAAAGAAAAAATTTTACAGTTACTCAAAAATGAGTTATTATACAAATATGGTATAGTTAAATAGGATTAAAATGGAGAGGTTATACTGTATTTTGCATTCTCAACTCCACAAGGGTCTCGATGATCAGAATGCTGTGTACCTTGAACTGGTCGAGCTGGAAGCTAGAAGGTAGAACACTGGGATCTGCAGTTCCTGTGTTCAAAATTTCCAGAAGATCCAACACATTCTTGCAGTCAACAGCACGACTTTGCACCTTAAATACAAACATGGAATAAAAATCACCATTTTTCAACACTAGTTTGGTATTAACATCAAACTTGAGAAAATGGTATTGGCCAACATAACTGGTGAATTCAGAAAAGTTGCGAGTACCTGATTCTTACGGACATGCAAGTGTCCCAGTCCAAGGTCCACTTTGCGGTAAGGAATCCACGTTGGCTCATTCCCGACTGCATGCTCCGGAGACTGGTAGTAGTAAGTTGTGCAGGCTGACTCATCTCTGAAATAATAGTGCCCCTCTTACTCTTCTTCTACCACCCTCCTTGCCGAAATTTTTAATCATCCTGTATGTAACATTACAGGGGACAATCCAACACCTTCTACAATGGGTGCTGCACATGAAAAAAGGGGCATGGGAAGGTCATTTACTTGGCACAGAAGTGTGTAGAAGAACACTGTAAGGTTTTATATTGCTTCAATAGCATTTATACCCATATACGACCAGCACATTTTTTTCTCAGTTTAAAATGGATTTCAAAAATAGGGATGTAGGTCTTTTATCATTAAGATTTTGGTGAAAAATCTAGGACTTAACGAGTGAGGAAAGAGATTTGAGTGGCTCTTAACATCAAGATGTTGAGAGCAGATGAGGATGAAGCGAGGCAAGTCTGTAGCATCACCGGAATAATGGGACGTGGAAAACATGAGATCCCCGAGAAAACCCTCTGATCAGTGGCATCAACCGGCATGATTCCCACATGCGAAAATCCAACAGTGACCCTACCGGGAATTAAACCCGGTTCGCCTAGGTGTATTTATAGGGCTGAAAATCATATTGTTCATCATAACATTAAACTTCTTTTACCAATGAGTGCATAGCTATGGCAGGGATAGTGGTGGTATTTGGAGTGACACACTTTTGGATGATCGCTAGAATGACATAGAGATGGGTGCAGTTGCGTAGCACGTGATAGGATCCCGGAGGCGAGTACGCAGGCGTGCCATTCCCCTTACGCTCTTCAACCCATGCTGTGTTTGTGGGTTGAGTCCTTTATGCCTTAAGCACTTTCTGGTAAGGTTAATATGCATTAAGACTTTTTATAAACATATTCATAATTTCCGAACCACTGAAGCTGTACTCATCAAATTCGTAACATATGCATCATTCCAGATGTAGGTGAGAGCAATAGGGTCACTTTTGCCTTACACAACTGCACCCATCCCTATGTCATTTTAGCATTAATCCAAAAGTGCGTCGCTCCAACTACTAGTGGTTGTCAGTCACGTGATAATACAAACAAGGCAGATAACTCATGGGGGTGGGGTGAGAGGGGGACATTCAGGCTAGTTCGCTAGCATGTGACAAGCCCAGCGAGCGAGCCCACATAGACAAATTAAACAGTAATTACATTTAAAAATTAATGACAAGTTTATCACTTAAATCTCTAATTTGGTTGTACATAATTGTGTTGAGCTCAGACTGTACTGTCAACTGACAGCTTCTTTTATCAGCCCAGCAGGAAGCAACATATGTAGCTTGGAGGTAAAATGGCCTATGTCAAAATATAATGCCTGCCCTATTTTTGAGGTGCAAATTTTTCTTAAAAACATGGAGGAACTATTCTGATTAAATACAGGGCATCTCATGTCATATTTTGTTAATTTAATGTATGTATAGCTTGTATAACACATGTTTGCACCAAAACATTGTTTTTAGCACTAAATATACAGAAAATATTCTATGTTTAAAACGTGGAAGTGTATCTTAGCATGGGGATGGGTGATACATGAACAAAAATGGTAATAATAAAAAATGTTCAGTTTTAAAATAATTTGATACATAATGGTACTTTACCAAATAAATGTATGACTGATCAGAGCGACCCTGGACATGGGAGATTTGAGGTTGTGGTGGAACAGGCCAATATCGGGAAAACCCAGGGTGGTGTGCAGTTGTGAACTCCTAGCCAGAGGTATGCAATGTCATGTGCAAACAATGGTTCCATTTAGAGCATGGTGCTGTCAATTGAAGTAAATTCCTTCCAATGACATTCCCATGACACGAGAGAGAGAGAGAGAGAGAGAGAGAGAGAGAGAGCGAGAGAGAGCGCGAGAGAGCGAGAGAGAGCGAGAGAGAGAGCGAGCGAGAGAGATATATATATGAATGAATGGTTTGACACCTTTCTAACTGCACTCCTCTGAGGGTGGTTCACAGCTACTCGACATATTTTTTGTGGTAGCATATAACGCTCACAGCAGTAATTCCCAAACTTTCAATGTTTTCCTACAGAATGTAAACACTTTCTTTCTGGTCTTTACTGCATATCAATTGTGGGACTGACTCTTTTAGTTCTGGATTCTAGGACTGAAATACTATGTGAAGGCACTGTTATTTTTATAATTTTACTGAGCTTTTTGAAGCAAACAGTGAATCTGACAAAGTTATATTTGATATGTAAACTCTTAGTTTTTTTTACAACTATGGAAAATAACACCTGCATAAAAAGGTATTTACTATATTTGTTTAATAGCTTTCATTCACTAAGATTCCTCAAACAAATAATTTATAATGGATATACTTATATGACAATTACAGGCAAGACAACTGTTTATTACTTCCTTATTTCTCAGCTACGATAGTGTTGTCATTGAAAGGGCATTTAAAAATGTGCAATTATAAATTTTCACAATGCAACTTTCACATTAATTTGCTTTCCTTTGCAATTTGGTGATCCTGGGATGTAGAAAATACTTAGCTCTAATAAAGCTTTCTCTTTCTATAAAGGTTTTTCATCAAAAATGCCAATAAATACAATAGTTTTTTTTTATTATTGATTTTCACATATAATCTCCTTTACCTATGCTCCAAGACTGCTACCAGGAAGCCACGAGATGCCAACTCGGCGCTTAGTGCAGAGTACAAAAACCTAGCTGCTCCTAAACCATGCGAAACTACTATAACTGGCATTTTGTCACTGCCCATAAGCACTGGTGCCTCCCACATTACAGGAATCTTCTTGTCACCTGCAAAAGAATACGATCAAGGGGTGAGTTCCTAGACACACGCATCAAGCAACTGTAGTGAAAGAGGAAGGGGGAGTGAAATAGGGGGGAGGGGGGTAGAGGTTTGAGACGTAGTGAGAAGGGAGGAGTGGTGGTGAGGGAGAAAAGGGGGTGGCATGAGGGGAGGAGGGGCAGGCAGGGGCGAAACAAGAGGGAAAGATGGGTAGAAGAGAGGAAGGTGGGGTAGGGGAGGAGAAGACGGGGAGGAAAGAATATGTTCTCAAATAAGGTCAACTTAAATACAATTTATCATATCATTCTCAGTTATATTTTTGGCTGTGGCTATGTACATATATGTAGAAAGACTCCACTCCTTAACATGTGTTACACGCTTCATTAATGATCTCTCAATTGTAATAATAATAAATATAAAGAACCATTTCAGACTCCACGAGTATGGATCATACCTTTTCTACACAGTCATACACTGCTAGCCATCAATGTCAAACACCTATTCCATATTGAGTATTGTACTATTTACTTTCCTGGCAAACGAAAAAATAAATATTCTGATCCTGCAGGTCTTGCTATAACACCATGGTTATATTTCTAAAAATAAAAGTTTTAAAAAAAAATTAACCTTGGTATTATTTTTAATCCATTGGTCAGTTTCTCGTACCACTACAAGGCAAGCTTCATTTACTTATAATTTTCAAAGCTTAATTCATTAATTAATAAAGAAAATATCACAAGATACACCAAGCTAAGCATGCTAATAAATTTCAAAAATCTATATACACACAAACCACTTTAACAGAAAATATTATACCAAAAATTTGTACCACTATTAGTTGTGAACAGGATAGCGCATCACAGCAAAACATGCACAAGATATTAAGTACCAGCATCAAACAGATAAGCATAAAACTACCTTGTGAACATTGTACCTGTTATGTTTAGTCTGCGTTGGTGATCATCTGGTTTCATAGGTTCGGTTACAACTTATTACCTTGATTAAAAAAAGTATTGTATTTTTACTGTCTCCTACAATTTGCCAAATTTTACAAGGTCAGAGGTAAAAAATATATAATTACAGTTACTGTGCAATAAATGTTGCAGCAGTAGTTCTACTCCAGAAAATGACAATGTTAACAGGTGTACCTGTATCGTGTAAAACTTAAGTTTAAAATTTTTTCAATACTTACAAATATACTTATGCTGGCCAAATTTTGCCCTCTGGTGGATTTCAGTCTGTCCTTGATAATTCTAGGTTGCAAAATATCCACACTTTACGTGGCATAAACAAAAAATTTACGCTTACTTCCATAATACGACAAAGCCAGTTTGAGTACCAGCTTCCACAAACTCAGGACGTGTGCAAACCCTTCAACATACTTCTCGCTGGGAATCCACGGGATCCAGCTTTCCTGCAGGGGGGAAACATAAGAAGAAATAACATGCAACAAAATTTTAAGTATACATGCAAGAAGACTTAAGTAAAAAATATAATTTCCAGACCTCTGAATTCTCTGACAAGGATGAAGGGTAAAAGAGTCGAACGAAACACCCTTCACTTGTGTACCCGGTCATGACATCCACTGCCCCGGGTACATAAGGACCTGCAAATAATAAATTTATCATAACTACATTACACATCAACGTACTTTATGTAAACAATTTTAATACTGCTAAATCTAAAAAAGCGAGATAAAACTTTGAAATTTAATCTTAAAGCATTAGTATAAAGCTGGTAAATCAATGCGGCCCTCTATGATTGCTATCACTCGCACTCTGAGAAGCAAAGTAGTGCAGATTTGCATGATTTCACTTTTATAAAGCCATTTGTGGACATATTTGTAATTTTTCGTGCTGCTACCTTAAAATCTCTGCAATCATCAGAGCATTCCTTACTATCACAAGTTATGATATGTGGGCTACTGTGAATATACCTATGCATGTATGCAGTAACAATTCAGCATGATATAATATTCTGCGGCACGATATTGTGTGACCCTGGTTGTGGAGTTTTTCCTCGTTTATCGAAGAATGCCCTGGATTACTGACCTGGGCTCTCGGTTTGTTGAACATTCCAGATGGTCACCCCGACAAGTGTAACGGGCCTCGTGGCCAGGAGTTTTTGAGTTGGAGTAGCTGCATGGATGACTGGCGGGATTCCGAGCGAGTGGCGTGGACAGCTGTGGGAAAAGGCAGGTGGTGACTGCGAGTGTCAATGTATTTAAGGACGTGGCTGGAGCCTGGACATTGGATCAAGTGCGTGAGTTAAAGACATTATAACAGATGGAAACAGATTGACTGAACACATGCTAATAATGGGTACAAGTTAATGAACTTCAGGCAGTACTCCGAACACACCACAAGGAGGAGATACTTCTACACCTCAAGAAATTGATTTAGGGATTGCCATGGAAAACAGCATGCAGAGGTGTATGAACCAAATGCCTGTCACGATGGGACAAATGCAGAGTAGTATTACAAGTTTACAAAGTAATATCAATGAAGTAAAATCTGATGTACAGAGTAGTATAGAAAGTGAATGTTCTAAGGTCAGGAGAGAAGTCACACAACAGGTAACTACAACGACTCAAGCACTAAAGGAAGTAAGTACCAGATTGTAAATCACTGAACAACAAAGTACAGTGAATACTACACAGATTAGGGCATTGGAACAGTCTTTAGAAAATCTAACATTTCAAAACGAGAAGACACAACAGTTAGTGCACACTATGACTGAACAGATTAGTGCAACACCAGAACAACTGAACAGGAATATTGGAAGTGAGGGAGCATTCTAAGAGACAGAGGGTGTATTTAGATACTGAGTTGAGTAGCCTCAGTAATCACCTAACACACACCACATGGAGAAAGTGCAACAACATAACAGACAGGAATTACAAGCTTTAGTGGAACAAGTAACGAAAGTTCAACAAGAGGAGGTGGAGGAGGAGAAGAGGAAACAGAGTGAGCTGGAGAAGGTTCCTACATTTCAGACAGCAATGCACTCACTACCACCAATATTGCAAAGTGAAACTGTACATTGTGAGGGCAATCACACTAGTAACAACAGTGGAGTAGCCAGTCAACCTATAGTTACACACACTAGAGAACAGACAGGTGACTCGCGTATGTGCATGGAAGGGCAAAGCAACACCCGCTACTTACCTGCAGTGTTGCACCACCCAGCGCAACACTGTTCTAAAGATTTTCCCACATTTCATGGAAAAAGTCAGGAGAACCCTACCACATTTCAAAAAAAATTTGAAGAATATTGCAAATATGTTGGACTGACAGAACAAGATGTGATAAAGTGTTTGAGTGTAGCATGCATGGGAAGTGCATTCTATTGGTGGGAGATGGTAAAACCTAAGTGCAATACCTATGAAGAGTTCAAAACAGAGTTTGTTGAACAATTCTGGAGCTTGCAGATACAGAGAAATCTGCGAACACAGCTGAAATCAGACCATTTTGATCCGAAAAAGGGTAAGTCTATTGAGGAACACATGTGTGTCATGTACGAACGTACAAGAAATTTGGAACCACCAATGTCAGATAGTGAGTTCATCAGTATGATACTCACGCATTACCTATGGGCTACCAGAAACAGTGGACGACCATCACCATCACCTCAGCCACAGAGTTCAGAGACCAACTTATCCACTATGATAAGACAGAGAAGCAAATGAGAACACAAGCAAAAAATGAAGGGACGCAAGACCGGCCAAGACAGCCACCTATGTACAACCACTGGCCAAGTCGTGGTCAACATGATCAACAAGGACACCAGAGGCCGAATGACAGTAGAAACGTAAACATATGCTTCATGGGTGCAAGAGACGTAAATAACCAATGGAGGAAGGAATTTCAGAGGTGGATATTGAGGATGGAGAGGATGTGGCTCTAGGTCATATAGGGACCAAGCTGATAGAAGAGACTTTGGAAATAAGGGAGGTCGTAAGTCCGAAGGGGATGACCAGCAGATGTCAGACATGGGAGGAGGTCCCCCGTCAGACAACCTACCCAGAAACCAAGCTCAATTCCAGAGGGGTTATAGGTCACAATGTTCACCACCACATCAAAGGCCTACAAATTCAGTCCCACTGCAGGAACAACAGGGTAATAATTTCATACTTTTTCCCACAAGTACAAGAAATGTGGCAACCACCACCAGTAACTAACGTAGTAGGAAGTAAATGGCAGAACTGGCCATGTGTGGAGTGGACCAGCACAGTTTGCAGGCTGGCAACCACCACCACCGCACCAACAAAGTCAAGGAGAAGGTGGTGGGAGTAACGAAATGTACACGTTTCCACATGAGCCACTCGCTGGACAATGTTCCGAGCCGCTGGACATAAACATTCCACAGTTACCTGATGTGTGTGATGAGAGTATGTTGTAAGAGAATATACAACAGGTGGTGCAGAAATTGGTGAAAGCACACAGTGCAGCAGAGAGATGCAAAGGGAAATTTAAGGCATTTAAAGTAACTAAATTTGAGATGGGAACATTAGTGTTGGTAACGACCAATCCCGTTAGCCAGTTTTGGGTGAATTTATTAAAGAAGCTATTTAATTTGTATGATGGAGCACACGAGATCTGTGAAGTGTTATGGTTTGAGGAACCATACTACAAAGGAATACCTAGGGAGGTACAGTGTGGCATCTCTAAGGTTATACTATGAACCTATTGTGGTAGGGCAATGATGTATGAGATACATCAAGTGTGAGCTATGCAGCAGCTCGTAGCATAATAAATAGGAGGGGCAGTATTGAGATTGTACATTTAGCAGTGAGAAAGTCGCAAATCCTCGAATAAAAGGGTTTCATGTGTCTAGAATAAGTTAGGTTAAGTGACGTGCAGCTACGTGATTCGTCATGTTGACGAGTGTACAGCAGAATGCATACGCGAAGTGAAGTTATTATGCCACAGCAGATGGGTAGTTCCTGCTTAAGCGCACAATAATATTACTGATTTGTGACTATGCACGCTGTTTTTACATAAGGATGTATGTGAAACCCCACCTGACACTACGGAGCTTGCGTATTTATTATTTGTTTATCACGCTCCAATAGAGTTGTAGATCAGTCTACAAGAGACGTCAGATAGTACTAGTTGGTTAACCTGCAAAGTTCACTCTACACACAGATGTATGCGAGCCAAAACATTTACTAAGAATAGTGATGATAATTAATCAAGTTGAAGTACCCGCAGTTTTTTTAGGAAGCAGAATTTTCCTTTGAGATTATTTCTCCAGGAAGTTACAGTTGTTTTTCCAAAAGAAAGGTTGCCGGAGTTGAACAAATTTGTTGAGCTGGTAACACTGCAGCACACTTTCTCGTTTTTCGTATCCAAAAGACAGAACACAACACACTTGACACACACGTGCTCACATACACGTTGTATGACGTAAACTTTGTAAACACAAGTGATTTGTTTCACAACGAAAGGAGTACGGGCATAACTCATTATGGATAGCATTTTATTGAGGAAAGTAGTCTTCTATTCTTGTTATCCCTGTCCTATGTTGTACGCAAACAGTTACACACACACTGCGGCGTCATTTTAATATCCTTTAATTTTAACACAGGGTCAAAGTTGTCTAACCATGCTAAGATAGATCAAGATTGAAGCAAGGTCAGGTCGAAGAAGATAGTGATAGACTATTACGATGTATTGGTATTATGAGATTTAAATAAGTGGTAATCTTCTTGCAAGTGAAGAATACGTAATGATTTTAAGGGCCTATGAATGTGATATAGTTATCAGTAAACATGGATGTCTAATACGGTCGATAATGAAGTCGTAAACTGGTAATATCATGATTTGATATTAAAGTTAGCAAACACAAACTCATTAATTAACATCAGAAAAGGAGTACACAATAGTATTGCATCATTCAAAACAATGTCGACGTATTCACCTGTAGTGTTGAAGTGAAGCGAAGTATGGTAGTCAGTGTATCCTACAGTAATGCTTCAAAGTTGCTTCATGATGCTGTGTGGATATTTGCTTGTACATGAGCTGTACAAACTAAGTTGTTGCAGTATCCACAACAGTGAGGTTCCAGTGATGGAGGTGCAGCATGGTTATTGGTGTCGGGATGACCAGGTCCCGACAGTAACCATAAGTTCTCCAGAAGAACGATGAAGCTACAGCATAATGGTTGAAGACACGCCACAGCTTCATAATGAACTTCAAGCGACGCTATAGCAGCGTGGCGTACTACAAATCTGATAAGGTGCAGATGCACATGTGCCTCCCTCTTCATTCACCATCCTGTACATCCTGACCAGCCGTTCAACTTTCCTCTTGTCCCTCAATGAGCTCCACCCCATTTCTTTCATCATCACTGATGGCCTATAGTTCCCTTCTTCCTCATCATCCTGCCCCTGCCTTCTCCATCTACCCTTCACCCATCTTGCTGCTCTTCTCTGCACCTTTTCCAGTTCTCGCACCTCCACCTCCACATAGGGGTGCCATACTGCTGCAGCATATTCTAACATTGTTCATACCATTGTGACATACGCTTTCTCCCTCACCTTCATCAGTAACTGGATTGTGTGATGGTAATTTGTATGTCAAAGAGAAGGGTATAAACGACGTGAATAACATCAGTATGTTTTACTTTTGGTGGCCAGAGTTGGGCGATCATATGATCTGAGAGTAGGTTGGATAAGAGTGTGCATATGTATCCCAATCTCAGGAAGAGGCTTTTTAAAGATCTGTCTGTGATTGGCTACATATGTACGGTGCCAAATTTAGAAGGTTTGTTCTTGACCCTGTCAAAAACGGTCTCTCTGGGTGATGGCTTAGTTGAAGGTGGACGTGCCAGGAGAGGCCGTCCAATATCAGTTGTATTTTTGCAGCATAAATAATGAAACTTCATGTAAAAGTGCTTAAGATATGTACCTAAGTTAAAGTATTGGCCAGACAAGTATAAGAAGAGGTCTGAGTTCCAATTGAATAACATAACAAGAAATTGACGTGATCGTTAAATGTTAGACTCTGGCAGGTATCCAGGTCTCATAAATCACAGTTGTTTTTTAAATAAAGTATTGCAATTTTCTTTTTTCATTAAATAAATTGATTCCACACATTTTCTTCTTAAAGTAGGACAGACATTTCTTTTTTTTACCTTCATTATTTATGTGTGATTGTTTTAAAAGAAGTCTGAACTCAAAATGACAGTTGCAAATGTATTAAATCTAACAGTGTTACACCCATTAGTGTACCTTGAGTTGAGACTTGTGAAATTTAACCTACCGCAGCTAACAGGAATAAATATATTCAGAACATTTTGAATAGTAATATACTTCAGTTATTTGTACAGTTAATGCCAGTGGTAGGCAGTAATGATGACAGGCCTAGTGTGAAAATAAACATTTTGTTTCAACCAAGAATTGTAAGGATTTTAAATAATTAATTAAAATTAAAAGGAAAGTATAAAATCTTGAGTGTATTTCTTTAGGACAGCTGAGTTGTATAGGAGGAAACAATCTTTTAACTGTTCAAATTTCAAGCTGATGCACAGCTTGTGTTTTGTACGACAGGTTTTGACATATTTGGGGGAAAAAAAAAACACACACACACACACCCTCCACACTGTTCCCACCACACTGTTCCTGCCACCTTGGGTGTGAAAAGATGAGGGGAACTCACACTCGTAAGTGCAGTTTCAAAACAGCTGACAAGGAACCACTTATACACTGTTCTCAAATATTGACTGATGTGCACATGTGTAATTTTAAGTGGCTAATTACAAATGAACTACCATTAAATCAGTATACAATATTTAATCTATACACATGGCGCCCAACAAATCTTAAGTCCATGGTAGAATCCATACGCAGTTGATGCCAAGAGTTGTCACACATTATTACTGCTCATAAACACTTGTGGAAACAGCTGATAACAGTAAGGGTGTGATTCTAGCTGTATACTAGGTATGTTGTACAATACTGTTGTTTATGAAGTAATGTGACATATATGTTGTAGTATTCACCGCTTCTAGTGTAAATAGTGTATGACTGGCTACAACCAAGCTTACCCCTCAACGAGAAACACACATACAATATTATAAAATAGTGGCATAGAAGTGTTCGAGTGGCCGGAGTGATTGGAACAAGCAAAGGTAAACAGAAATCTAAACAATTCTTACATGCCCTACACGGCCTTGGCACCAGGCTTATAGCAGTGAGAGCAGGAAATCCAATATACTGTACTTGTCTTACCAGTGTGTTGTAGTTCATATGGAAACATAAATTGCAGTGTGGTGACTGAACTCATCAGATATTATCTGGATTAGCAAAGGCACTAGATATGAAAATTGCCATAGTTAACATTTCCCATGCATCTGACGACAGGATATCCAACTCAAATGCATTAAATTAAATCATTACTTCTGTGTTCCTGACCACTTCTATGAAACACATCACCAGTTAGAGTAATTTTTACCTGACAACCTACAATGATCGAAGTCATGTGACCTTTTTAAATCTCTTTACTATATCTGAAAACAAAGCAGTTGATAAACAACATACGAGACACTTCAAATTTCAATAGTTGACACACAATCGAAAAACATCTTACAGCAAAAATTCATCGTTACGAGAAATCACACATAAAATAGATCCTTTTACATAAACATAGCATGAAACAACCCTTACGTAAGACACAAGACAAAATTCACTAAACAGAACTTAGGCACAACTCAGATAAGACACATTGCACTTTTCAAATAAGAAGCATGGGCATAAATCAAACATAGACACTTTGTGACAAATGGAAGAAAATACTGCAGAAATAACATATCAAGTTTCACTACAATAAATTACCCTGAGGACACTACTAAGAACACTAAAAGAACTACAGAACTAGGGAACTGTTCTGAGAAGAGCCAAACTTTCATTGCAGTGTATAGGATTTTGCTGTGGGACATTGAGCTTTGCAACAAAATATTAAACGAATAATTACATTTGCTTTATCTTAAGCTCAGACTGCATCTCTCTCACTCAGCAAGGGTAAGAACTCAAAATCAAAGAAACTTTATATGAAACGGCTCTCCCTGCACACGGCTTAGCCAACAAATTAAATTATATTTAATGTGCTGCTGGATTATTCCAAAAGAAATTAAGCACTCGAACATTTTGTTGACTTCATGTGTTGCAACATTAAATTGTTCAATTTCTTGAAACCACATTTTAAAATTCATGTTAGCCCACTCAGAAGTAGTTCTTACATGGAACGAACTTACTTATTATCGTCGACTTTATGTGACGTCTCCGGCAATTAACAAGCACCATGGATACGGACGGACATCCTGATGATACCCACGTATCATCCTCGGGCAGGAACAACAACATACTGGGCATCGACTTTCATTTCACACATCATTTCGTACATCTCGACCTAGCCTGTGAGCTGCTGAGCGCGGGAAGTCACAGGACTCCTACTTACATACGGAAAATTACATCTAACTAAAATCCGGGCACATTTCTGTCCGAAACCTCGGACCTAAAATATCTGACGTCTGAGCTACATGACTGCCAGAGGAAGAAGGGCAAATTCGGGGCTTACACGCCCACGTCAAGCGCAGTTGTGGAAATCCCAAATTGCATTGTTATCAGCTCAACCAAGATTGGCCGATAACAATCCAATTTGAATTTGTCTCCTTCCCGGTTTAGCGCACGCAGTGTGCTTTCCGAAAATCCAATGTAAACAAACAATATGTACGGCACAAAACATTTTTTTTAAATATGCCGATAAAATTATTATATTAGTATATTCAAATAATAAATTAAAACGACAATTACAAGTTTTATACTCCAGTCAATGTCATGGTAAATAAAAGTTAGTGTTCATATCATGCACCAGAAAAACACGTGTCACTTAGCAAAACAAAATAAAATAAACTCTGCTCAGTTCAGAAAGGAAAAAATAAACATTTAAATGTAAATATTTTGGTTTGCCATAGGTCTCCAGTGTAAATAAATAAATCTACATTACAACAAACATGCTTACATTTATTTAATGAGGATATGTAGTGACAAATCACTACAATGTAAGGGCCCTGCTGTCACAAGCATATACACACACTACAACTGACGTACTTTTGCCACCAGTCATGGAAAATGGAGTAGGCCATACCAAATTAAACCAAACTTTATGATAGTTGAATCAGAAGGGGTGGATGAACCAACGCGAGGTTACTTAATATTACATACTAGGTATCTCATGTCGGCACTCTCTCCTCCTGTAATCACATATCGTTAAGTTAGGTTAGATTTCCTCGCATTTAACACTGTTAACGAACTCAGATGACATGCAATTTACATCCATGTAATGTAAATATTGTGACCCCCTAGTCGATTCATGCTCAGTGTAATTAGTAAAATATTATTTAACGTGGTAAGAGAACTTATATGAAATGGAATTTACGTACATTTTACGTGTTTTCCCCCGCATTTCCCTGATCTTTATAGCCCTCCCCACTATCACATTTTGTAGTATCTAATGCTAATAATGTGTGCCCCTAGTAAATTTGTGTTCTCTGTAATAAGTCTTGCTGATTTAGGCTATACCATTTCCCGTGAAAATTTATTTCGTTTTCAGAAAAGCCCCTATTCTACACAATTATATTCATTACTAACAAACCTACGCGGGGCTAAATCAGATTCCTTAACATACTTGTTTACATCTGTAGCATACGCATGATGCTACATTTGTGTACGTCAATGTTTGCCGTGTCAAGGCCATGTCCCAATTCGCCGAGAGTACTCTCTCGTTCACTCTTGACATCAGAGAGAGTCCTCTCTGCGTCCCCCAACTCCGAGGAGAGAGCGCGAGAGGGAGAGTAAGTGATGATATTCACTCGGTACTCACTCTCGTACCCTCTCTGGCAGCCATGTTGTTTTCAAGTCTAACTTCAAATAACCAGATTTATTTTTTTGTTCCTAAAGCAGTGTTAGAAATATTTTGTCGACTTAATTTAATCATTGCGATTGTGAAATGTGTAAAAACAGCGATATTTATTCAGTTCGATATGGAACATAAATTATAATGCTGTTATGTTCATTGTGACTATATTATTAAATACTGCTGTTTGCACATAACAATTACGTTTTTAATCATGCAAAAATCTAATAAATTAAAACAAGTTACTATTCCATAAAATACTGTACATTTATTTGAGGCAAGTTAAAGGTTAGCTTAATTTAATTTTTCACAAATTATAATTTTTCTGCCACAGAAAGAATGCCGCAGGCTTACACAGGGCACAAGTCTCACTCCACTAAAGTGAGCCAGTGTGTGCCAGAGTGGGAGTGGCGGTCTAAAGTACTCGCGTCTTCGCACCTGCTATCCAGGTGACTTCTCCAAAAATTGGAGGAAATAACTTCAAAACGATACTGAAGTTGTCCACTCATTGCGTGCAGCAAGTTAGAACCTACTGTGGCAGGGAACGCAAAGTCATATCGTAGCAACAACATTGGCGTACTACGGAAGTAATGTATCCCGTCAAATGAAAAAGTATAAAAACAGTATGCACGTACCTTCAGGCAAAGGCAAAGTTTTTGAGTCCCACATCAACCACCCCATGGCTTGTAATAATTAATACTCCAACGTGGCAAGCAGCTCACCACACTCCCTATCTGCTGATTAAATAATTTCATGACACAGCACGTCAGGGTTCACACATGCAAATGTTTAGGTTCCTCTATTATGTATACAATTTGGCCTTCGACAGATACGCAGCTAACAACAACAAAAACGCGGTTTATGAAGATACGAGATTAAAAAATTGTTATTACACTATAATATTAGAATTACCACAAAGTATTTTTTTTTTTATAAAAGTGCGTGTTATCAAATAAATTTTCAATTATATTGAAATGTTCTGTTACTAATTCTAACAAAATGTGTTTTTCATGACATGAAAAAGTTAGGCTTCACTGTTTCCTTAAAATCACAATGCTTCCCCGACTTGCCATACTTTCTCGATATTATTTCTCTATATGAACTCAAAGCAAAATCTCTAATGTTTAATAAGAGAAAATCGCGATTAAGTCAGAATATTGAGATAATTTTAAAGAGATATTCTTTACTGAGATTAAATTCCTGGCTTCAGCCAGCTACCAATTTTCGCATACCTGGTTACACAGTGCACTGCACAGTCAGAGAACATTATCCCGAGGTGGTGTTGCCATTCTAGTGCGATCTGGCATATCGCACTATTCCCGCTCTACATGCACCTCTTCTGGCTTGAAGCAGCAGCAGTCAGAATCACTGGTGTGCGTCCCCCCCCCCCCCCACCCCCCTCCCTTTTCGGTCGTACTCGTTTCATCCTCCAATGAAGTCCATTTCCAACTAATATTAATTAATAACTAATAACCTCACACTTGACAATTCCATCATTCTTGCTAGCGACTTTAATAGCCAGCATATCGCCTGGGGATGTCACACCACCACTTTCCGATGTAAGGGGCTCCAAAAATTCATTCATGACAATTGCCTCACCTTTGCTGCCTCCAACACTCCCACATATCATCCATCGAGACAAAATTTTCACCCTTCCATCATTAATTTATACATCTCTATGCCCAATCTTCAGCTGTCTGGGACCACTTCTTTAACTCTTCTTTATTCCGACCACTTACCAGTTCCCACGACCTCCAATCCCACTTTTACCGAGCCACCCATAAATAAATGTCGCTATAACTTCCGTAAAGCAAACTGGAAATTGTTCAAGGCAACTTTGGATGAACTCATTGACATCACCAAGATTCCACATAATCCCGAGCAATTGGATCGTACAGTCGCTCATTTCACCGAAGCCATCAGGTACTCGGCTGACACCTTCATCCCACGTTGTCGCCCCATTCATCCTGGGCTTCCATTTCCTCCAAATATCAGAGATCTCATTCACAGACGTAATAGAGCACATGGGAAATGGCAACGTTGCTGCACTGCACCCAATTTATAAATATAACATACTTTCTGTAATCAGACACGTTGGAAAATTTATTTATGGGCAGAACAACTCCAGTTCCAAAAGATCTCGAAGCTCTCTCTACAGTCAGGCACAATCTAGGATTTCATCCGGCATTTTCGTGGCTCTAAAATCAGTATGCCTCCATTCCAACATGCTAACAGGTCTCTTCGTGCATCAGATGGCAAAGCTTCTGTTCTAGCCATACATTTTTCATCAACTTTTCGATCTGCCATTCATCCCACAGGTAATCCTGGCCATGATCTTCTCTCACATACTTTCCTTCCACATGCCTCTCCACCGGTTTATGGTTCACTCTTGACCTCGCCAGGAGAAGTAGCCAAGGCCATCGGCCACATTAAACCCTCTGTAGCTCCTGGTGCCGATTATTTTCCTGCTTCGCGCATACGTTCCCTAACTCGCAAATCCATAGTTTTCTTCACATATCATTATCATCTGTCATTACCCAACCACGGGGAAGAAGGCCATTGTGGTCCCCATTCCCAAACATGGTTCTCTCCCTCATCAAATACATTCTTACCGATCTATTGCTCTTCTTCCAATACTCTCCAAAGTAGCGGAACGTATACTGCTTGCCTATCTCAACACAGAAGCTTCCCGACTGCACACACTACCTGATACACAATTTGGGTTCCGACTTAAACATTCCATACTACATGCTGTCGCTGCCATAGTAGACAAGATTGCTACTGGTTTTGCCTTCATCATCATGCTGTACTCATCGTGCTCGACCTTGCAAAAACATTCTATTCCGTTCATCATCCTGCACTCCTCACGAAACTCCACACATTATCCATACATGAACGACTTATCTCTGTACTCCACAGTCTTCTTTCACATCTTACCTACGCGGTCCAAGTGGACGATGCCATGTCACTGGACCATATCATTACTGCTGGACTTCCTCAAGAAGCTCTACTCAGTCCCACACTCTTCTCATTGTATGTTTCCGATATCCCTACCATCCCTGACATATTAGTGTTCCAATATGCAGACTATACAGCTCTCCCCATGACTCACGTCGAAGTTCAGACACTTGCAGCATGCGCTCAAATCAGTCTCCGCACCATAAGTGCATACTTTTAAAAATGGGATGTTCTCATTAACCCCCAAAAGACCGTAATCATGTTCCTCACCAAGCGACAATGACTACCACTGCCCCCACCAGCATTCATGGGCCATCATCTCACTTGGTTTCCCACAGCTAGTTACTTAGACGTACATTAAAATCGTACTCTAACATGGCACCATAACATCTCCACCATGGTTGGAATCACATCTCCATAGCAGTTGGCAAAGCCAAAACATCATTTAAAGTTCTCCAATCACTCCTCACCTCCACATATCCTTTACCACTCGACACTCGGATCAAGCTCTGGCAGGCTTATATCATTCCTATTCTAGTCTAAGGTAACGTGGTCTGGTCGTACATTCACCCATATCCATTCCAGACGATTGTCCGAACTTTCAACGCCTGCGTCCGTCGCATTATCGCCTGTTCATGACTCACTCCGAAAGAACACATCTACCAACTCGGTGAAGTCGAGAGTCCAGTGGAGACCATTCGCCGTCAATCTGCCCGATTTCTCGCCGCCCTCTCTGTTGTCACCTGAACCCAATCATCTCATCCATCGCCGACTACAACCCCGCAGACCTTCGCCCCCATCTTCGTCTTCTGAACATGAATCTCGCCTAGCCATCGTAACACCATCGTCTCTACTTCCAGATTACCTAATTCCACTCATAATTTGTGACTTGTGCGGGAGTGAGCCCACATGGGGTACCTTTGAGTGGACATCATGGGAAATTCGTTTTAATTAAATATGTCGATTCCTGCACCTCACTGTAATGTTATGCCATGTGTTCCTACTCCCTCCTAGTTTTAAGATTTCTGTAGTGTTTGTGTCAGTAGTAAGTATTGTTTTGTCTTTTTCCCAATTATGTCTAGAAAGACTTTTACAGGTACTAGAAAGACCTCTAAAGACACTTACAAGGTATTGTATTATGTATTATTTTAATTATTGTTCTATGTTTACCAGTCGATAAGCTGCACTGTTTCGCTGTAAATTTCTTGTTTGCTTTGATAAGATTAGTATTGTTCATTTGTTCGTCATTCTATTTCATGTCTTTTGTTTACTGTAATTATTGAACACTAAATTGTGTTCCTGTACTATACGTTTATAACTCAATTTTCCTATAATTGTTTTTTTTTTATGTTGACATTGCAATTATTTTATTGTATTATTGAATTTATGTTTTGTTAGTTTATAAAGTTTGTAAAGCAAGAACTAAGTTTAATATTTTCTAAATGTATCATTTTATGATCAATTAAATTTAAAAAAAAACTGTGATTAAAGTATTTGGTTCATTGAATATGGTTTAAGTTCACCCATGTTATGATGGATTTTAGATATAAAGTCCCCCTATTGTAAATAATGATCACACATATTATTATTGTGTTGGTCATGTTAAATATAGTTAGTATATGTTACAATTCATTAGTTTAAGTCCTGATGATTACTTTTAAGAATTTCACTGTAAGCTCGAAGAAGCACTTGCTGGAGCGAATTTTAACAATGTAAAGCTAGTACACCTAATGTACTATTTCTTTATGAGCTGATTTAATACCATTAGACCAAAAAACAATCCGATTCCAATCATAATTTGGTTATTTGAATCGATTCAATGCATCGAATAATTCTAATTTATTTTATAAGAATGTGTTGACGCTTGCAATTCTAAGGGGGAAAAAAATACATTTTCACAATCTGTCAGCATAACAAAATCGATTATGTTTTTTTTTTTTTGTGTTTGCAATATTTTTGAATTTCGTCAATTTTGATGCTTACTATAAGGAAATACAAAATAAATCTATACTGTGCTAGTTTTGTAAACAGAAAGGAAAACTGTCATAAATACCTACCAGGCTTAATACAATAATTTACCACCTACAGCTTGTAGAAATGAATTATATTAATGTGGCTGAAAATCATGTGCACTACCTGTGCGTAAAAATGTTGTACTAATACAGAAACTGAAGAAGGTAATATTTTATGTTAAATTAATGTAATTTTATGTCAAAAGAAGAATTTCTTTGAGAAAAATTACAATTTATTTGTTTTTCAAATTAATTGAGTTATTTTTCCAGATTTTAAAACAAACAAGAGAAAGCTTCACTCTTGTTTTAATACCAGGTATGATCAAGGTAAGGAGGAGGATCTCAAGGTACTGAAAAATGCGAAGTGTAGTGATCCTCACTTCTGGATTCTGCTGGCACTGTGGATGTATGATGAACGGATTAGAATGCATCATACCTTGAAAGCACCGCCAAGGTAAGCTTTCACTCCTGGACCAGCAGCTTCGCCACCACTGTTGTAGGTTCCAGATGTCTTGTGTTTCCCAGACCGACTGATTATTCTGGGTGAAGGGGAAAGGGGTGGCTCCCCCGGTTGCTGGTCCCTGCCTTCACCCACAGATTGGGGATCCTGGTATAAGTGTGGCACGGAAGAGCAAAGATGGAGAAGGTGTCATGACTGAGCCATCTCGTTTTCCGACACAATCGACGAGAAGCAGGGATGGCCCTGCATCCAATTACCGCTGTCAGTGCTGCAGTGCTGGTTTGCCTGCACTGCAGTATTGCCAGTAGCTCAATTTCAAGGGTGCCTGCGCCCACACAATGACTGGCATTGGTGCGGGGGTTATTCTGTCCCCAACAATACACACCATCTGTACTCTCATTTCATTTCACCCTGCATCAAACCAACAGAAGTCTTTCTTCCAAAACTAACAAAAACCCTAACTTTATCCAGCTCTAATCATGTTAAAAGGATTTTTTTTATCCTCCACGACTGTCTCATAGGTTTTCCACAGCCTTCTCCGCTTTACCTGGTTTGCTATGCTCTTCCATCTGGACCTTTCATCTCTCAGGGTGTGCACATGGCTACAATTGTGGCCATGGTACTAAAACCCTGCTTAGCCATGATGCATGCACCAATCATAATAATTAAACCATACAAAAGGTGTATAGGCTTCCCCTGAGACTCATTCCATTCTCCAACCGACTTAGCCACTAACATGCAAGCCAGAGGGGACACCGAACTGTCAAGGTGCTCACGCTAGCTTAGCGGAATTTTGGGGCTCGCCAGAATAAAACATATGTAAAAAGAGAGCAGGTAGTCAGACGTAAAACATGCATCACTCTGCTCCATGGTGGCTGTTCGAGGCACGCATGTGATTGAGCTCATCCTCACACCATGCAGCAGTCTTGACTGTCACCTGCTGCAATGTTGCCAAATGTCCTACAACCACTGGCCATCCTCTCGGCACCGGCTCAATGATCCGACCTCCCACCTGCTACAAGCGATTTTTTGCTGCCCGCGCAGGACAGCAGTGCTCTACGGTCTGCGCCCACCTCGACTGCTAGTGTTAACTGCCAATTTCAACAAACATTGCTGTCAAGTGCCACATGTTGTGCCAACATTTTTAACATTTGAATTAACATCTGCTATATATTTTTAGCTGTTGAAAGGGTATCTTTACTTCATTAAACAAAAAGAATTTTTGTGAATTTGCAAGAAATTTATCTGCGAAACATCAGTAAGATCTCCATTTCTGTAAATTATTACTTAACATTAACTATAAACGATAAAACGGAGATAGTATTTGCCATATCTAAAATATGTTTTGATTTATTTGCCAGTGCCTGTTATGGCACCAAATAAACATATTCATAACATTATTCTAATATTCTAAATGGTTTTACCGTGGTTCTCAGGAATTAATGTATTAATTGCCTTTAAATAAAAATATGTTTGGGGGTGCCTTGTTTAAATATGTAATAACATTAGAAATCATTTTGGGAGAAGGCGATAGAACATGAAATATTAATACAGAAAGTTGACGTGAGCCGGGCTCCCATCCCTTAGACCATTTACCTGCCATCAACAACATCTGCAACGAGGAGGCACACTATACTATGTATGGTAGCATGTCGGTAAGCTACACACCATGAGGGCAATATAGTGTAGTTAGTGTCGTGCAAGTGTATGTTGCAGGTACACTGCAATGAACCGAAGGGCAGTGGCCATGTGGTCATATGTGCTCATCACAAGGATACCGGAAGTAGTACTATGGGTATTATTGTTTCCAAGTTATTACATAGAAAGGGCTAGAATAATGACAAACCATCACGTGTGTAAGAAAGGGCACTGTTAATAAACTTGTTAATGCTCTATACTCATTTTAAGGGTTTTTTCAATTGTTTTGTCAGAGTACCCCTTCACGTGTTCTCGCCTACACCTCATCTCACATATTTTTGCACAGAGTTTATATTTTTGTTAATTATGTACTGAATATTTTTGACATTTTATTGTATGTGTGAGTTGGGTTAGCATAGTTTTTAACGTGCGTGGTGCCAGAAAGTAGTCCCATGTGGAATGCTCTGGAAGCAACTCCTGCGAGCACGCCATGTAGGTAAGACAGTAGACACCAAAGGCTTAGAGAGGTCGGTCGTGTACCATTTGGTTCTGCGCCCAGGCAGCATGCAACGTTAGTACCAATAATTTTTCACTCCAATAGCTTATCAATCTTCAGAACCTTTTTCTTTAGATGCCCAGGAAACCGCATCTCACTTCCCCAGTGCTTGAATCGCCTGGGGAAGCTTAATTCTGCACCACAAGTCATGCGTGGGTTTTGTGCCAATTTTTATACTGTTTTACTGCTGCCAACCGGTCCTTGTCCGGCTTGTAATATGTAAAGTGTTGTCTTCGGGGCATGTTCAACAAGTTCCTAATAAATATCACTGTGTAAATTGGGTGTTTTTATTCAGGTAAGCCACAAGGTGTTTCAGGGTACGGGTTCTTACAATTACCCGCCAATTTGCATGTGTGTTAGAAATTTTTTTTTTTGTTTGCAAGTATTTCAGTCTAACATAGCATAGGGGTGTGGATGCCCTCAATAATCCACCATGTCATATGCATACAGTAGATCAAGATTCATCAGAGGAGTGCAGCATCATGGAAGAATAGCTGCCTTTGGCCTTTGGCAACACGGCCCAGTGAGAAGAGTCTGCTCTACCACTTCACGGGACTAAGTCTGGTAGTGCCTGGCGCCCCGGGTAAAATACTTCATCAATTTCACCTCACCCAGACACATCCACTCCTCAAACCTCTAATTTTTCCTCATTTTAATTTGGCTCCTGGACCACCATTCATGAACCACATCTCACAGCACATGGACACCGTCAAAGTAATAGCAGCACACGAAACATTGACAGTATTAGAATCTATCACTGTCTGCACACCTACAGTTGATTCACGGTTGAGTACCTTTGAAAGCCCTGCTAAATATCTACTTTCATTCTCATTTCTTATCCTTCTGCCACATGTAAAAATAAGCCAAGAATGCAAGGAAGGAACCAAAACAATGAGCTGTTGATCTTTACCGTTGCACCCTAGTAAAAATTATTATTCGTCTACCATGGTTCAGTGCTGTTCGGGGGCACTATAACTCCTAACAAAAAGAAAAAAATAATTGCTTGTTACCCTACAATTATTCTAATATGTACAAAAAATAAGTGCTTTATTTCTGTAAAAGATATAATTTTAAAACACATAATTAGTTGGAAATATTTTTTTCGTAATCCATAGCCAACTTAACCGGGCACCTGATTCTCGAGTGCTTATGGTAATACGTACGTAGATAAGGACGGTGATTTTCTTTCAAAGATTGATTTCAAGAGTGCCCCTTTTATGTGAACGGCCTCTCGCACTTGTGCGCATACCTCATAGTACTCTACTTATTTAAAAAATGTAGTTATATTTCTTCTTGTCAATGTTAATTTATGGGAAACTGATTTTTAAGAAATAAAAACCATGTATTTCTGTGGACAAATTAATTTTCCTAATAACTTTACAAAAATGAACATCATAAATATGTAAGAAGCAAAACTGGACAGCTGTAAAATTAGTCATAATTTGTAGTACACATTAAACAAATAATCCCGGTGGGTTTCAAATTTATTTTTAGACTTTTTATGAGCAGTGTAGTATAGTTATTTCCGTGCGAGAACCGAGATAAACTTATTATGTTTGAACTGATGTTAATGTCAATATCACTTATACAAAAATAATTAGTTACCAATATCAAATTTCATTCCAAGGACAGTACAACTTTTCTGAGAAACGGTGCTATTTTACAATTAATAAATTTGGAAACAGCTTCATCGACAACTCAGAAAAATAAAATAAAAGCCATACATTACCACAGTGAACAAACAATTTCATTTACACATTTTTGGTGAAAACTGAAACATTTTTGACATAGTTTCCTCTGCCGTACAACTCTGTAATAATGAGTGAATGATGGCAACATACACACATGTACAAGATTGTATATTCTATGCACACAGCCTAGTTATGTATCGTACTGAAATGCAAACTACCTAATCCTCTCAAAAAGCCTACGGGAAGTCGATTAAATATAAGTACCTAACTGGAGCTTAAAATTTATATTAGAAGTTTATTTCAAAACAAAAAACTCATTTGTTTACTTCATTAAAATATGAAAATTCGTATGTTTCCTCTTCATATTATATTCGTTTGCCATTTTTTAATTTAAGACAAACTTCGTATAATATACCAAGATTAAAATTGCCCTATGATAAAATTTCATACTTCCCAAATAACCTCTGTTAGATTCTCGGCAAAATGGCTGCCTGACTTTATCCTAAATTTCAACTTTTCGAAATCGTAAAGTCAAAAGTGCTTGACTTTACCTTTACCGGTTCCATTGTGCCAAGCTCCATAAGAAACAACATGTCGGAAAGCAAACGTAAAGACAAATGGTAAAGACAAATGTTAAAGTTTTCAATTGTGTAAGGCCCTTTAGAAAGTATCAGTATAAAGTGTAGTGACACATGAAGAACCCTCCTGAAGACACAAAAATAACATTTCAAAATACTTTCTTTATAACTACTCTCACGTGCAAGCCAATACTTAGAAAATCATACACCAAAAATTATAATTATTACAGTTAATTCTGAAGAATATTTTGAAGTCACACTGAAGGGAGTGTAGCAAACAATATATATTTTACAGCATTTGCATTGGTCGGTAAGTAACTCAAGAACTGGGGAAGAGTAATTATTTACAAAATTCATAATTATTGAAATAACCCCTTCAGTCTATCAATCGCACAAAACCAATTATCAAATAAAACATAAGTATTAGAGTAATGTGATTAATATGTTAATTTAGTGACATAACATAAGCTGGTAACTAAATTACCATAAATTTTTAGATACAGCAAATATGATCTCCGTTTTGTCATTCATAGTTCACGTTAAGTAATAATTTACAGAAAAGGACATCTTACTGATCAAGGCGCAAGAAATTGTTAATTATATTTTAAAAAAATTGAATTTTTAAAGGCTCATGGTTTTAGTACACCCAGTGATGGCATATATATAAAACACAATATTCTCGTTTCCGCACAAAATGTAAATAAATTAAAATTACTGAATTGAAAATGAGTTCTCATGTGAAGGTCTGCAATTTTAGTACATCCTTTAGTGATGGTGTATATATGAAACATTAAAACTAAATGGTTAAATATATACAAACATCATTAAATAAAATATTCTGTACACTAGGTGTTCCAACATTCATCAACATAGTGTTATCTGAAATCTGAAGAAAGTCACTATAGGCAAAAAAAAAGAAAAAGATAATTTCATGAAGTGCTGCCGTAACAAATAGCACCAACATTGGACAGAGAGCCACGCACACTCCGAGTGAATAAATCACAATATTGAGGTTAAGTGTTAGGTCAATTCAGTATGTGTAAAGTGTAATGTTTATATATATTTTTGTTGATCACATATTTTTTAATATGGTTAATAGTATTCTTGTGTCTCATCTTACCATCAGTGATACATATGTTCATTCAATTTCATTCATCATTATGTTTTAGTATTTAAGAACTTTTTCATGAATTCGCATGAGAACGTTATGCGAGTCTGTCAGCACCCACACAAGTAAGTTCAGTAGAATCTTAGGCTGTTTCTGAATTCTCAGTGTATACTTGAGAAGTATATACTTTTGTGTACTAGCAGTGATGTGTACTAGTTGTATACTTGTTGAAACTATTCGGACATGTAACCTCATTATGTTAGACTGGACACGCATTCTGACAGAAATATCAGATACTATGAAATAACAGAACATTTGATGCACTGTGTTATGAATACATTACATCATCTATAGTTTTTGTCAAAGCAAACAAATAACCACGAGAGCTAGTGCGGAAACATGTATTTAAATAGAAGCAATAGTAGGCACGTATAATTTACTAATGAAGTTATGTTTCATTTGTTTCTTTGTAACGTATCACATAATCACTTCAGCCACACACTGTCATGTATGTGAAGCTGTATTATGGAACATTTGTCATGTTTGTACTGCAGATGTGTTATAGACACACATAGTATTACTTACTTACACTCAAACATTTTCTTCATTCAAAAAACCGTATTTATGCTTTGCTCTCATGTTATAGAACAAATCCTGTAGCTATCTCGCATACAAGTAGTCTGTTGCTAATGAAATGAACACCTTGGCAGTAACACTTAAACTTTAACATTTCAATTATGGGCTCCTGGAAATAAAAGTAGACAACAAATAAAATGGCAAGTGTCCCACATTAATATTTATATCAAAAACTTGAATGTTATTACTTCACCAGGGCACTGAAACAGGTAATGGGTTTATTATAGTGATATATTTATTCATAATAATGACCAATGCAATGTTTCTATTCTGCAAACATACTTTTAGGTGCCAATTAAGAAAGCCACAAATTAATATATGTACTAGTGGAATGTTTCATAATGGCTTGTTACTGTATTCTAACATCTTATCCAAGAAATATATTTATATTTTATAGCTATTCTGTAAGCATGACTGTGTTACTTATATGACTGTCAAGCTGCCCGTTTGGTATCACACAAATAAGCCCTTATGAAAGGGTGTTGCTGCAAAAATGGGGCTTTGCTGTCAAAGGGATACCCGAATCTCGTACTTCAGGAACTAATACTTTACCTCTCAAAACGTCACACAAAACTCTTCGACGGTTCTCTGGACGTCCAGTTTTATATATATATATATATATATCACAGTGCTCGTTTTAGGTTAATGTGAAATGAAATCCTGGGTATTATTGCATGCACACCAAATTCTCTAATTGTTCATATTCAGAATGTTTACTGCTACAATTAGAAAAGAGAGAATATAAACACATATTTTTCAGACTTTCGCTTTAACCTACAATATCACGTCTTAAGCATTTTACTACAATGTGTCATCACGATGCCACGCAGTATAATGGTTTGAAAACCATGAACATGATACTGTACACTTAACATTTCTCTAGTTCAGCGATGTTCCACAATTCACATACAAAATTGTAGATCACTTTACATAATGCAGCTAATATGTGGCAAAATGTAATTGTGGATTACAATAATAATGTTTCAATTTTGTTCCCACCTCAGGCAGGGTCAATGGATGCAATGAGGGGAGGGGATTACTGTCAAATGGAGCACACTCCCCTACAGGAGGGCCAAACTTATCATTATCAGCCAGCCTTAAGGATTAGTGTGTTGAGAAGAGAGAGGCCTGGAACCATGACGGAATGGAAGGGCAAGACTATGGGAGCACCCTGCGGAAACCCACCAATAGCATTGCCATGTTTTGTGGATTAGCATGATGAAAGAATATGAAGCAAAGAGTTACACCTACTTCACTGTGAGTGTGTATGTATGTGAAAGTATTGCTGGGTGTCCACTGCATTTCATTTTGGTATACCTTTACTTTTCCTTGTTTACCAGGCAGTATCTTACCATTTTCCCTCAAATATAATTTCGGGAATACTGAAACACGATATGTACTGACTTTTGTCATTGTTGACAGAACTAAATGCCATCAGTGAAGTTGCATTAAATTACACAGCAACAGACCAAGCAAGCAGGACTGAAATTTGATTCAGTCTATCGATATTTCTTGTAATACACAATATTTACTTCACATGAGTGCCCGTTACAATCACAGCAATAACATTACTTTGTGTATATATATATATATATATATATATATATATATATATATATATATGTAGGCTGATGCCGTGTGTTGGATCAGTTGGGGGGGGGGGGAGCAAGATGTTTTGAGGGGCGGTGAGGTTAAGGTTGGGAAGTATTGTAGAGGTATTTGTTACCCGACTAGGTGTATGACACCACATGTGAAGTGTCGAGGTTCGAGAGCTGGAGACTCTTGATGTTCTCAGGAACAATGGGGCGATCTTCCCTCACATTTACTATCTGCAGTGTTTACTAAATTGTGGGTCTATTAAGGGTTAACCCACAAACCTGATACTGAACTGCTGACTTATTGCATGATTGAAAGTTAAGGTGGTTTCGGTGGGCTGAGGGGGGTCCCATTCCCTGATGTGCCCGAAGGTTTGGCGAAGGAAAAACACATGGAAAATAGGGTCTTACTGACTAATCACACACTGGAAAATTGAGGTCTTACAATGTGTATGCTCATAATTACAATATCGTGTATTCAGACACTAACACGTTTTGCAGAGTAGCAACTATTTTCATTTTGCCTGACCCAAGTAACGATTCCCCAATATATCCCTGACTTTTCCCCATCACATGCAATTCCCTGACACTTCCCTGTTTTCTGTGAGGGTGAACATTCTGTAGTGTTACAATCATAAAGTATATCAATGCTCTATTGAACTCAATTTAACATGAAAAGTTTTTTATCTACAGTGTCTAGCCCCCCCCCCCCCCCCCCCCAAACCGCTGCCACACCTTCCAATATTTTTCACAACATACACAGTTTATTTGAACACTGCACTCACGAATGCTGGTAATTACGTATTACTTTGTTTTTACTCTCCATATGGTTACAACTATTGTGTTCTAACTTTTAGGGCAAATGTACCCTCTGTTGTATGAAATATGCAACCACATAGGGCCAAGAGAGACTACAATGGATCACCTAAGAGTGAAAATAAATAATAACCTGGCAGCATTAGCTTATGTTAGTCGCAAACATTACAGATGCAATTTATTATAAATTTACACCATAGCAGGAATATAAAAATTCTTGCACCTCGGCATCCTGAGGTTATATTTATCTGTTCAGCTTCTCTGTTCATTTCACAAATATCCATACCACATCAATAGCCTTGCGATGTTACTTTATCGCGTCATTAGAAGGTTGTAAACAAATTAGATCAGTTGTTATAAGGTTCTCTATTTTTTACATTTATTTAACGTATGTAAAGGGGCATTACACAGCCACTGGCATCCTTTCCTCTTCCCCTGATATCTAACCTATCATGTGTTTGATACCAAAAGAAAGATAAATACATTCAAATAAAGTTAGTACTAAATTGGAAATGCAGAATGCAAGTTTAATATTATTTGTATGCAAACACGTCGGAAATATGCTGCAGAAATTTATAAAATGATCAGAATGTGATCCACATTTCTATGCACATTTGTTAACCTGGCACAATTATTTACACAATCCATTCACATCAATATACACATTGATAACAAAAGTAAGATAAATAGGCCTACAACTTAATGTGGCTTGTCATATCTTGGAAATGCGGATAGAAATTGTAATATTTTTTGTATAAGCATACCCCTGGGAAATATACTGCAGCCGTCTAAATTACACACAGAATTTTAATCATAATTGAAAGCACATTTATTAATCTGCCAATTATTTACACATACAACCCAATGAAATTTTGTAAATACTACTTATTAACTTTTAAAACTTGTGAGCTTTATAACCACAAAAGATACACATTAATTTTCACACCTGAACTACAATATGGCGACTGTTGTAAGTACATAGTATGCTCCAAAAGTATACAATTTCAAATACTTACCAAGTATACTTCCTGTGTGCACTATACTGGAAATTTGAACAGTTCTAGTATACACATGGTGATGTCACTTCTGGCAACAAGTACCCTTAAGTATGCAATTTTTGAGAATTCAGGAACAGCATTATTACTCAGGTGGAGTGGTCGTCCGTGTGTGACCTCTCCGGGTCTCCTTCATTTGTTCTAATCATGTAGTTGCAATAGCCATAACTTAATCATTCCGGAATGCTTGAGTGTTTTGTTTTAACCCAGAGAGAGCGCCGCCCAACACCTCAGTCCATTTTGCTACACAGCCGAGCTAAATTTTTCATCTTAAACCATATAGGCTTTGCGTCAATTTAAATATGTGTTGAAGTTCTCCGTGTTTTACTGGAGAAAATATTTCTTGAGTCCCTCAGCAGAGGAAGTAACAGAAAATAAATGCTATGCAATTTTTTAATGTGCACTACTTATTTTCATCGGCTGCTTCTCAGCCGCATAATCTATTCTTGTGAATTTTCTTAAGGTATAGTGGTGGCCTAAAGTTATATCTAACGGGAGAGAGTATAGCGTTGAGAGGAACTAAAACACCTCTCACTAGCAGAGGCATGAGGATTACAGTTCAACATCATCATCAACAGATGCTGGATCATTAGAAGGGGGTCATATTTAGGGCCGTCGACACACGCCTTACATCACTCGTGCTCTCTGTGCTGGCGCTCTTGATAACATCTCAACGAACCATTCCAACACAAAAAACCTCCATTCTCTTTATTGACCTCAATCACAAAACCGTCTACACATCAGGTTAATATTTATAATTATTATACAATTCTTTAGGATATTCTAAATCAAATTCTAAAGTATATCCATGATATGGATCATCTTTCATTTCCGATATATATTTGGCCCAAAATTGTAAATAAAATGATAGATTATTAATCCAATAAAAACTGCCATATGGTAAATACTGTGGATTTGCTTATCTGTATAAATTATTTACAACTAGATACATCAAATAATTTGATTCCTTATTCTTATCATGATCATCTAAATATTTATTGTTTGCTTTAACATGTATTTTACAACATGTGAAATTCTGCCTCTAATACACATTTCTAAAAATAAAATCATATCATATTATTGTAGTAAATGTAATTCAATTTTGAGTATATTATACATAGCATCCCATGATAATCCAGGAGCTGCACAGTACCAAGGATCTAAATTATACGATTTTAAACAAATGCCTATAAATTTTCAATTAAGTGAAATAAAATTAATACATTCAATTTGTTATATAATTTTGTGTATTCTCCTAAATGTTCATATTGAATTTTTTCCACACATTTTTTTGCATGACTGTAATCTTCACCACTTAGATACAATTTACATAATTTTGAATAAAAATTATATTTTTTGGTAATTTTTTAAGAATCTATTTATTCGTATGGATAACCCCCTTTATTAAATATTAAATTTAAATGTTCTGCATTATTATATTTAGATATTTCTCTAAGTAGTTCTTTTTAATATTATTAGACAGTTTATCTATACTAAAATTCATATAAATTTCAAAGTATATACAATTCTTTGTTCTATACAATTTTTAACTTTTTTACTAAACAAAATATATTTTTATTCATTACTAAGTATTAAATTTGTATCTTCATTATATTCTCATAATTCTTAAATAAATAAATAAGCATTATAATATGAAAAATGATATTTATATTGGTAAAAATGTTGGATTTTTGATAATCTATATTACAATATGAATGAGCAGCTCCTCTATGTTTTCCAGTTTGGTGGTCACGATCTTTAACTTCTTGTGAATTAATTTTAACATCTTCAAAATCTTTTAATAACATTTTGTTCTTTATTTAATTTTTCTTTTTCATTAAGTATTGAATAAGATTCTTTTCAGCAATTTGAATCTAATATAACTTTCTAGATTTTTAGGTGCATTTTCTTATTCTTCTTCACAAATATGGCATTTAGTTGCATTGTTAGATTATTCTAGTTCTTTACCTGTTAATATTTTTTTCATTTTTTTCATTTTCACCATATTTTTATTTTTTAATTTATTGTAATTCTTTTATTAATATTTTCATAAAATTTAATGCTACATCTTTATCAATATATTTCGTGAGTTTTTTATAATCCCAATTGCTATATTTAATATCATAAGAAAAACTTTCTGGCTCATGTTTTTGATATTTCATTTTATAAGATTTTTCTGGATTTGACTTACATGTGGTGATATTTTTTATGAACATCTGAAATCCGCATAATTAATAAAAGGAACTTCTAATGAACAAATGCAATTTTTTTAAAATAATGTTTTTAATTAAATCTTGGCATTTATTTCTATCTGGTTGATTTGTTAAGCAATATTCACAATGTTTATTTAATTTTTCTTTAGAATAATATATTTTTAAACATCTATTCCAAGGGGGCCTTTCTCCCATTACATTTACTATTTTGCAATGAAATTAATTTTGATAAATATTTAATCCAACAATAATGATTATTTTTATGATTAGTGAAGTACAATACGTTTTGATGTTTATCTTTCTTATCTTCTGTTATCTGTAAAGTATAAATATTATATTATTTATCATAGTAATATATATATAGTTTTTAATTATAAATGATTGTATTCATGATCTAAAAGGTGAATAGTTTCTACTAATAATTTTCTTTTTGTATTTAAATTTTCTAGCACTTTATTATAAATTCTATCAAATGTAATATTAATTTTTTCTTTTCTTCTTTCATTTATATTTTTATCTCTTTAATAATTTTTTTTTTTGAGAATATAATGTTAATACTTTTCTTTTTTTGATTAAACCATTAAAAATTTAATTATTAATATACAATTCTTCTTTCCTCTAAATATATCATCATCAATTAAAAAGTTTCTCAATAAATTTTGTTCTCTTTCTTTTGTTTTCAGTATACTATATGCTAAATAAAAAAATTTCATGAGATGTGTTTAGGTTCCTTTTTGTAATATAAAATTTAAATTCTCTAAGTGGACAATATTTAAAAAAATGATTTCGGATAGTGTTTTATTAAATAATATTATTAATATAATGATTGACCATAAAATCAATAAAATCTGATTTTTTTTTCGTAAGCATATAATTATATTTTTAATAGTAATTATGAGTTCTTTTAATGTCTTCTTATTAATTTTGTTATATCTTTCTTGTTTTATTTGGTTCATTTCATTTTTCATTATTGCCAGTTTGTTCACTCTATTTATTGTAAGACAATTTTATAAACTATTTGATACTAAAATATATATATATTATAAAATATATAAAATATTAATTTAAAAATATTTTTTATTATTTATTTAATTCAAGTTTATTATTTTTAATTACTCATGTTTTTAATTGTCATTTTTATATTGTTAACATAAATGATAATGTTTATCTCTTGTGTAACAATGAGAGTCAAATCACTTCATATATTTTGTTTCTTCACAATTTTTACATTTTTTTAGTTAAATATTCTTTTCTGTATTTTAAGGTGTGATTTTAATTTTTTTCAAGTCACTGTTAACAAATATATTTTCTGAAACAGTAAGTACTTTTTTGAATATTTTATCTCGTGTGTGTATTATTCATTAACATATTTATTTGTAAATGTTTTACATGTATCTTTGTATATTTGTGTGAATGAAAAGAATGTATATCTTTCCCTTCATCAAATGTTTATAATTTCTAGTGTTATTAGTTTTATTTGAAAAAAATTACGTCATCATGATTTGTTATTTTTTAATGTATTGACAGACTCATTTAAGGTGTCATATTCTACATGCACATAATATTTCATTTTCATTCATTATTGCATCTTGTTTCTTTTATTTTATTCTATATAATAAAAAACATTCAAAACTAAATTTTAACATTTTATAGTTTTTCATTATTTAAATTTTATTTTATTTTTAAAAATGACAGTTTTTATAATAAGTAAATATGGATTCATTGCTCAACAAAATAAACAGCTCAATCAAGTTTATAAAACTACTGAGTTACAACTAAATAGAGAATAGAAAATATTTAATTTTCAAATTATATTGGGAATTTTAAAGACATTTTAGAACTTTAATATATTTTGGTTCCAAAACCAGTTAGTTAATTATTTTAAAAATTTAAAAATAAATTTTTAAAATAAACGGTAATGTTTTATAAAATAAAAAATATATTAATTGTAGAAATAAAATTTAATATTAAAATAACAATATATTATAATATCATAATTTTGTAAATTTAATATTTACTTTTAAGGTAATTAATTCACTGGTTTTAGAATCTACATATATAAAAGAATTTGAATATTTTTAAAAGTGTTCCCAATACAATTAAAAAAGAATAATTTTTGAACATATTTTATTTAAAAAATATGCATTATTTTAATTAATTATTTTTTATCTCATAAATATATATTTTTTAAATTTTTTATTCTAAATATGAATGTTTAACCTTATTTTTTTATTTTAAAATGTAATGAAACTTATTTATAATAAATGGGTTTGTTGCTTAAAAAGTTAGATAATGCAATTGAGTTTATAAATCTAAATGAGTTAGAATTAAATAATATATATAAAAAATTTAATTTTCAATTTAGAAACACTAAATTTGGTGAGAGATTGATTGTATTTTAGAAAGTAGTTTTGTAATTATTTTGCTTGATAATTATGTTGAACCTATTGAAAATATATAATTAGAAATTATGTATTATGAAAGTATCTTTGTTATAAAGGATTAATAAAAAAAATAAGGAATGGCTATCACTGTATAATATTGAATTTGCAAATTAATTAAATTTTTAATTTATTTTAATTTTATACTTTAAAATGTTTAATTAAAAAATTTATATTATTTATTTTGAATATATTTTGTTTCTTGATTTGAAAAATATTTTATATGTAAATTTAGTTTCTTGGTTTGTTGAATATTTTGTAAGTAAATTTAGTAACTTGATTTATTGGAGATTTTATCAGTAAATTGGGGAGTGGCCCAGCTCTCTCATAAACATACTATTTGCGAATGGTCTTTACCTTTTTGCAGATTGTTCAAATGTCTGAGTATATAAATTAGTTAATTCGGATCTTCGGGAAATACAAAGTAATCATTCTTGTCGTCTTCTGTCTTGTTCATGTCATGTGTTGTAGAAGATCTGTTGGGGATATGTGCGCATATATCAAGAAACACGTTTGCCCGAAGTCTTATTTTCATTCTACTCGCAATTTTTTTAAACTTATGTCGTAGTGGTAATATAGGTATTCTTGAAATGTGGGAGTATTTTGATCCACACTTTTATTGTATTTTCGGCATCCCAAAATGACTTCACAGTATAATTTGAGACTGTATTTGTGGAGGTTTTTGGTTATTTGTACGATCTTTTCTAAATATATTAGTGGTTGGTGCCAACTCGTCGAGCGTTTTGAACCCCTACACTGCCTCACAGCGTAGTACAAAATGCTAACTTTTTGAGTTAATTATTTTTGTACTCTCTCTCCACAAATACTTTAAGTCATCCATGTTTTGTTATTTGGCTTACCTAAATCCTATGCAAAACCAATATATTTTATCCCAGCTGGCATTTTTTGTTACCGAACTTTTGTTCTGTGCAACTTGCACAAGTGAAAAAATTTCAAGTTTCAATGCCTACGTATTTAATCTTTTAAACCATGTAATCTGCCTAAGAGAATGATGTTTAATTCAAATATCAAACACTTCAACAAACGAGACTCCCCTTCATAGCTCATGCTTTTGAAAGCCCTCTCATTTGGAATATCTTATTTTAGCCGTAGACATTAACTTCCAAGTACAACTGTGTTTAGTACTTGCATGGCAATATTCATTTTAAAAAGTGGTTAAAATATCAAAATATGGCTGAAATATAAAAGTAACTAGGGCCTCAAAAGTGCTTACAATGGAAATGCAATAATTAATTGTTGTCCATTCTGTATTTCCATTAAGTCGAATAATTAAATACGACGGTAGCTCGTTTTACACAGCAACAAGAGAATTTAAATGAAACACTGTTTAAAAATAACTTATAACTCTGCGTCACAGGTGGCGTAGCTTTTGTGCGGAAATTCCTTTTATTAACTTAGCTCATTCCATGTAGATCCAAGCTTTATGTGAGGCAGATAATATTTCTTACAACAGAGTTGTGAAAGAAGGATTGGGTATATTCTAGCAATGAAATAAATATTTTAATTTTATATGTATTTATTAAAGATATTTAATATTGTTTTCTACAACATTTATGTAAATATTTACATTCTTAACAAAAACACCATATTATGTAATTAATTTACACTTATCATGAACAACATATGTTCCTCTCTTCGTCTGCTGTCCATCTAGTATCTATTTGTCGTATTATTGATCTTCATTCTGTTTTAATTTTTTTAGCACCTAAAACAAATAAAATAAGGTGTAATTATGAATCAAACACGAAAATACGCTTTGTAATCCTAATCTAAACACATTTAAATAAGTAAATTTTCTAGTGACTAAACAGATGTACAATTCAGTTCAAAAACTCTACTAAGCGTGCAAGGAATAAAGCTATTTTAAGTCAAAAACAGCTCCATTTATGATAAATGTGCATAGGATAGCCCGTGCATTATAATTTAAAATGCAAACCTTCCCAAATACGGCGAATATAAATCAATAGAAGCGCGATGCAGCAATTTTATTTATCAGATTACTGTCGAGATTTTGGATTAATAAATTAACAATAAAAGTATTGACTCGTCAAATGAATCTTCATCATTGTGTTGCTTATTTGAAACACGAGGTTCACTTTGTTATTATCATATTCCTCGTCCTACTTTACATATAGTCATGGGAATGGGAGCAACATTGTTTGATTTTTTTTTTTTTCCCCAAGAATATTTTGAATTATACATAGATTGTGAGTCCATCTTTTGTGGCATTATGTATAATAGCTTAAAGTTAATGGCTAACCACAGGTAACTTTAAACTTGGCTTGGGCCAATTAATTACAATATCAGATCAAATGATCATATCTGACCAATTCAATTTTGTTAAATGCAGCAAACCAATACGGTAATTCTGACAGACATCCGATCTGAGCATATACTAGAGTATGCGGATTTTATCCATAATCAGTCGTGTATGGTTGAAACATTACGTTCAAATTAAGTTCAAAGTTTCCAGAAAACAATATCACTTAGTGTGTGCAGTAATGAGAAAAAAAAAACAATGCAAATCTCAACATGTTAATCTTTTTAATCACTAGGTGTTTTAAAATATAAAATATAATCTGCGGACGCACACAAGTTCATCTAACAGGATGTATTACCAAGTAAGTACATGCTACTATAAAAATTAGATTTAATCAATAAAACTTATTTTTATTTATTGGACATTTGCAATTAAATGAGTTCATAAAATATAAATGTAACTAGGGCATAGTTCCTTAATGGCCAAAGTCCAGAGTCGGGAGTCAGGGAGTCAATGGTCGCATTTTGGATTCCGCCATCTTGAATTTCCCGTTTTTCTCTCAGAAATGAATGTTATAGACTACACAATGAGGTAACTGAGAAGTCGATAAAATAAAATAATTTTTAAACTAAAATATATATTTATAATATAAAAAATTTAAATATTAAGTGTTATATATCACTGGACTAGTATTTCCAATGCGCAATGCGCATACGACAGTGATGTCATACCGTTATTTTGTCTCATTTTGTCATGCTCTATCATTCCATGTTTTCTCTCTCATCCCATCTCTTTCTCTCATTCTCTCTTCCTCTCTTTCTTTTTCCCTCTTTCTCTCTTGTTTCCCAATTACTCACATTCGCTTTCTCTCTTTCCTTTCTCTCTTGTCACTCTATCATTCAATTTCTTTCCTTTCTCTCTTGTCTCTCTACCACTCCATTTATTTCCTTTCAATATTGTATCTCGATCATTCCATAGGTTTTCTTCAAGTCATCCAATTTTTGTTATTTCGTTCACTATCTTTCATTCCATCTTGTCTTTCTCTCTTCATGCTGAGCGAGGTGGTGCAGTGGTATCTCACTTGACTCGCATTCGGGAGGACCAGGTTCAATTCCCCGTCCGGCCACCCAGATATTGGCTTTCTGTGGTTTCTCGAGATCACTCCAGGCGAATGCTGGGATGGGTCTCTAACAAAGGCCATGGTCGATTCCTTCCCAATCTCTCTTTCCTGTGCAAGTTTCACTAATGACCTCGCTGTCGACGAGACGCTAAGTCCAACTACCTACCTACCTTCTCTCTTCATCTTTCTGTCTTGTCTCTCACGTTCGTTCGAGACTACCATCTACATAGTTCCTTCATAGCCTGTTAGAGTTCGCGAACCACTAGAGTGTATATTTATTTGCGAATTTAAAGATTTTATTTTTCATACACGAGAATATATAAAAAATTATTGTAATGTACATTCCACGCAGGACTTTGTAAAAATTATTCTAATTTTAGTACTTTAAAAATCAATTCAATTGATTTTTTAAATCAATATTTTTTTTTATTTTTATTATAATTTTTTATACTGTTGTACGAAAATTACGTTGTCTAGCCTTGTTACTGTGCATGCACGCACACGCCGACAGGCCCGCGAGGCAGATGTACCAGCTGTGACATGCGTGTGCAGCGATGTCCGTAAGTAGATACCGTGCGGGATAGGAAGGGAGGCCAATGACCGCGAGGCATTCGGCTGGTCGTCCTTGTCAAAACACGGCCATACATTAGGAAATCGATACATTTATAAGTCAGTAGAATTATTTTATTTTAAAATTTATCAGATTAAAAAATGCCGAGAAATCTTTTAAAAATACAGTTAAATATATGGAATTTTTTTTTTTTTTTTTAGTGTAAATTTGGTTTAGAAAATTCTAATTATATAAATTGTACACTTTGCCGTGAGAGCAGCAAACATACAAAAAAAAAAGAGAAAATGCTTTTTCTGCGATGGAATACGTGCCCGGGACCTCTTAGTTAGGAGTCAATGCTAGCAACACAGTTACAGTCTATCCCCACAAGCAGCAGTGCTTAAATGTTATACTACATAAGCACCTTAACGAAGAAGTTGCATTTCACTGGTAAAATTTTAATTAATATATTAGAAATGTTATAATTCTTTTCAGATATATATATATATATATATATATATATATATATATATAATATATATAGCTTATGAATACAAATATTTTTAAGTTGATTTATTTAATTAAAATCAAGCGATGTACTGTATTATAATATTTTGTCGTCGTTGTCGTGAAACTTTGCCGCGAAGAAGAATATACGGCCAAGGGTTCTGGTTGGACGCTTGCTAGCATAAACTGCTTGAGCTGCATATAAACAAATTATATAAATTATTTGAAATGTGTGCATGCTGCTGTAAGGACACTGGTTCTGGTGAATGGTTTGAAAAATTTAAGGATTCTATTTATATGTTTGTAATCTGAAGTGTGTGTATATATATTTGAAAAGTTTTTAATTTCTCGCTGGTATTGTATCCGTCCTATATTCCCTGATACATAGACAATATTATGGGCTTGGTTTAGTCAAACACGCATACATTTAATAAAAGCCAAGTAGGATAGTTAGTTAGGCCTACAAAACAGTCGAGACAGTGAATAATTAGCATTGCGTAATAATTAGGCCTCAATAGAGAAGACCTGACATGAAGTTGAGAGAACGTTTTGCTGTACTCTATATGTACCTTTTAAGTACAACTTAAAAACTTGAAATACACACACACACGCAAGCAGGCACCACACTAGCCATTGTAACTCATGTATGTCATCTGCTCTACCGACTAACACCAGACAAAATATATTCATTGTTCATACCTCTTACTATAACTGGAGCATACCTCAACAGTTCAGTCCATACTGACCATACCAAAAATGTACTTACTGCTCATACTTTACTTTAATGGTCTACGCCAGTCGAATATATACTAATCACTATACAAACCAACTATCCATTATAACCCAAGTCATAACACACCAAGCACAATATCCATCATAACTCTAGCAGCTATACAGCTGAGGCCAGTCCATAACCTAACGCCCATTATACTTGGTATACCAACCAACACCGCTTATTCCAACCAACCATATCACCCACTATAACTCTAGCATACCTCAACCATTCAGCAAATACATTCCTTACCAAAATTTTCCCTGCCACCCATACCATCTGCTCTACCAACCATCATCAGACTAAATATACTCACCACTCATACCGTCCACTAGAATTAAAGGATACCTCCAACCACATCCACTAAAATGTGCCAAAAACCGCAACTCCAGCATGTCTGTCATAGCATTATTACCATCAGACACCAGACAAATATCATACCCCTCTGTCAATAAACCACCTGATTATACCAACCATCCATACGAATAAAATGCTGACCACCACGCCTCAGTTATATGAAACAAAAATATTCGTAACCCTGCTGACCAGGAGTACCTATTAGGTTAATAGTTGCTCCAACAAAACCTACCAGGTAACATACCTCCAACATACTTAACAACCACATCGATAGCCCAATGGTACTACGTACCAAAACAGACATAATACTTTTCACCATGACATTAGCTTGTCTCAGCCATGCGACGTCGAAAAGTATAAGACCGAGCATACTAACATACTGGACTATCTGTATATATCAAAGAACCACCACAGCAGATAACCATACGAACCAACCATACCTTCCATGTTAACCCAAGTGTACCAAGCAAAATTTTACTGTCCAGACCAACCCGCAACACAAACATTCTTACCATATGTCAAACTAGCATAACTGAACCTATTAAAGCCCAAAAAAAACCTAACCTATCTTAACCTACCAAAGGCCAGAAAAAAAATCAGAAATAAGCTAAAATAACCAAACCTACCATAGTCCAGATAAAAATTATACTTAACCTAAGCACACATATGTCCTACATGTCTAGCATTATGTCAGCCACTTAAGAAAATTTTGCATGTCCAAACATTAGAAATGCACTTCAAACAGACAGCAGCCAATCAGTACATCGAGTAACAATCACCTTACACTTACAAATGAACAGTCGGATGAAGCAGAATTGTATTAAAAATACACTATAGTAAAATAAAAAGCCAGACACCATCGTGTCTACCCAAGCTACCATATATTCAAGGCCAGTCCATATCACAATAATCCTTACCATCTGTCAACATAACATAATCGACTGATACCATCCACCTTGTTATGACATCATGCAAACACCATATTAGATGAAGGTAACCTTGACCTTTGACCTTGGAATCCCAAAAATTCCAAAAAATATATTAGCAAATAAATAAAAATTATTTAAAGTCTTATTGATGGATCAATGGATTTATGGATCGATGGAGTGATTGATTTATGGATCGATGGATCAATTGATGGATTGATGAATTGGTGGATTGATGGAGCGATAAGTCATTTTGTGGTAATTTTAGAGTCATTAGGGTCATTTTGGGGTCATTTTAGGGTCAGTATAATCATATTGGGGTCATATTAGGGTCATTTTGGGGTCATTAGTGTCATTTTTGGGGGCATTAGTGTCATTTTTGGGTCATTTTGGTGTCATTTTACGGCGGTGGTGGCGTGGTGGATCCTCACATCTGGAGGATGAAAAAATGTTATATGAACACAGGCCCAAAAATGCTTTATTTCCGTACTACAGCCCATAATACATAACGTACAGTGTATGGTCCGCGGGCTGGATCATGTTACTGTGGAATGCCATGGCAGCTGTAATTGGCAGCCCCATACCAGCCCTCGAGGAGCCAAGATGTGAATCCACTAGACTTTTGTTTGTGGATACATTTAAAGGCACTTGTGTATACAACCAAATGGACGATGTGGGCACCATCCGTAACCAAAATTTTAGTGGGTTGCGAAACAAGCAGGAATGTTCAGGGATTCATCAGTGCATCCGGGTGTCCATGCAATGTCGGGTTTGTTGCATGTGTTCGTGCTGATGGAAAGCATTTAGAACATTTCCATTGGTGCCGACGTTATAAGCTTTGAATGAGTGAATATATTTGGGCGGCTCTTAACAGCGAGGTCTTGAGAGCCAATGAGGGCGATTGAGGTGAGCATGGAGCGTCACCGGAATTAAGGGGCGGGGGAAGCGGAAGATCCCCGAAAAAACCCGCCCACCAACGTGATTCCCACATGCGAAAATCCGGTGACCCGGCCGGGGATTGAACCCGGATCGCCTGGTGGAAGGCGAACGGTCTAACCACCGAGCCACCATGGCCCCTACTGCTCTAGATGTAGTTCATAGTGTGAGGTTTCGTGTATCATACAAACGAACGCTGCGATGGCATTCCACAGTAACATGATCCAGCCCGTGGGCCATACACGTTATGTACGTTATGTATTATTGGCTGTAGTACAGAAACGAAGCGTTTGCGGACATATGTCCATATAACATTTTTTCATTCTCTAGACGTGAGGAATGTTCCCTCGAAGTATATATTGCAACATTCTGTACAAATTTGCGTTTTTCTCTATCGGCTTTAAGTATGACTAAACGTTTCAGCATTAGCATCCCGACTCATCAGAGATCTGTCAATGTACGCGTTGAAACTTAAAAATATCTAATTAAATTAGTATGTGCCATAATTTATAGTTAAAACACGAGTTGATTTGGGTTAGACGTCATTAACTTGTCATTGTCGCTTCGCCAATAATGTAAATTGAAAATACCCAATATTCATTTTCGCCATAGTTAAAAGAAAGCAGGCAAACTATAAGTAAATAAATCTAGAATAATATCGTTGACAGTAAGTGAATTCGCATCGACCATTGTAAATTAATGTTTTCCATCATGAACAAAGAGTGAATGAGACGGGAGTTCCCAGTTCCTCAAAGCTGGTTCAATATGTTTCAAAATCACTGAAAACAATGTTAAGGCCATGTAATAAATAAGCAACAACTGAGAAAATGTTACACACGTGATCACCTTACTATTAAACAAGATGTCAGTACATCTTCAGTGAGTCATTTGTTCTAGCTAATGCAGTAACTAACCATAAGATCGTTCAACTGTCAGAAACTCCTTTATATGCGTTCTATGCATTCTATAGTTTTGTGATATGGTATAAAAATGCATTCTGAAAATGTAAAACGTGACTATGTAATTTACAAAAAAAAAAAAATTAAGGAACGATAGGGATCTTAAGTGCATTCTACCATAAAAATTTCAAAACTGTAAAACATCTTTGGCTACTGTTCAACACAATCCCTGAAGTCACCAAACAACCACAAAGAAATTTGATGTAAACTGAAAATGTGGTTCACACAAAGTCCTATTTTACGATAAAATTCAAACAAAAATTAGTGAGAAGATAAACCTTATTGTAGGCGAACTTAGAGTTGGATTTTAAAGGAATTTCTTCACGGCGTTTATATTATTTAATAAAAATATTTCGACTGAAGTTAAATACCATGTTTGCAAAAATTCTTTGAAAAAGTTTGGCACGAAATTCGAGATAAAAATAGTTATGACTATACTTTTAAAAAGTACCTGAAGACTACGCCTTAAATTATTTGGAATTTTTTTTACATTGTCACAAAATTTGTAAAATATCCTATAAACACAAAAATTAATTAGGCACTTAAACATATTTACAATCCTCGAGTAAGAAAATGACTGCACATCCATAGTGCCAAGATTCTTGACTATCTAGATTGCAAAAATAAAATAAAAACATTTTATAATTGCACCAAGCACTTTCGAAATTGTATTTCGCGTGATATCATATCCGAAAGTAATAAGCATATTTTTGCTTTAAAGAAATAGTGACAAAATTCCAACCTTGCTGTTTTTGGATCACACAAACAAAATAAGTCAAAATATTTATGAACAACGAAGCGAAGAAGGGTAGCATTATTTGAAAAAAAAAAAAAAAAAAAATGCTTAGAAAAATTCTAAACATTTAGAAATAGTAATGTATCAAAGCTACGCAAAATTCTCTTGCATTCATAATTTATAAATGTATTTTCCTCTTACTTTTGCGGTGAGACAAATATCTTGAGGAAGCCTGAGGTCTTTTTGTCGTGTTATCCTGATTGTTTCATTCCTGTAAGCGAGGTTGTGTTACTATACGTGCTTTCTAGAAACTGTGTAAGTGGGCTTTCATATTCTAATCACAGTATCTTCACAGTTTTCGAAAAAAAAATAATTTCGAAACATCACCCTAAGTATAGCACATTTGGTTGTTTCCAAAATAAATCACAAAACGCAAGCGTTTATACATTCTTTTACACTAACGTGCCTTACTTTCGTGTAAATAAAACTTTAATTTATATTTCATCTCTAAATTATAATATTCATTTCATAGTCAATATGAACTGTAAACAGAGGAAAAAAATTGGTAGGCCTATGTTGACAATGGCTAGTAAGAAATAGCCCTTTCGTCAACTTGTGTTAAATATAGTTTTTACGTGACTTATAGAGCAAACGTTTTTTACTGTCATATCTTGTCTTTAGGAATGTGCAATATTAGGAACATATGACAATAACAATTTATTTTTTAATATTTCTCGAGCGCACAAATACGTCACCTGCATTGACCTCCCGTCGGCGTTTCCTTCCACACTAATTCACATTATGCGGAAGGATACGACGTGAGTAGCTAGAAAGTATAATTTTAGCAGATCTCCAGAAAAACTGGAAGTAACCACGAATAGGCTATAGTTACATAATAAATACACCTATTTTAGGTATTTGCACTACATTGACTGCACTACATGGAGTATCTGTATGTTATCCCAATGTCATATTGGTGCATATAGGCTGTCCACGGTAAAGTGAGTACATTTGAGGTCCTAATTACTTTTTCCTTTCAGTTACTGTTCATCCTTTAACCGCAGTTTAAATTGAATATTGCCATGTAAGTAATAAACACAGTGTGTATAATCCACCGCACTCGGAAGTTGTCGTCTAAGGCGAAAATAAAAAATATTTTCTGACTATTATTCCAAATGAGAGGGCTTTCAAAAGTTCTCACTTTACCGTGAATAGCCTATACAAAGATAGTATTACTGAAATCCCAAAGAGCAGACACACTAACAACAACAAAGGCATATAGGACGACATCTATCAAGACCTTGGAAGTAATTACAACGGCAATCCCATGAGACATGTTAGCAGAAGAAAGGGGCTTACTGCTCTAAGAAACGAACAGCAGGTAAACATCTAAGTCAAGAGAGAAAGGAGAAGAAACATCCATAGACATTAGACATCCGGCTAAAGAGATGGGAGAGGTTGAAACAGGGGACGGCCACATGCATCTAACCAGATATTGAGAATCTACATCGCCGCCATTGGATTACAACTTGTTATTATGTTTGCCTGGTAATAACAGGACACGGAAACTTGGAAGCCGAGTTATGGATTTAATTTGCACCCCACTCTGGTGTGCCGAAGATAACGCATATGACAAGCCAGCAATTGACAAGGAACTGATGGAATGTATAGAAACAAATACCAATGCGAGGTAATGGGGGAACGAATGAGGTATTATTCAGACAATATAAATGGCAACTCACACGATTTAGACAACATTCATGACTAAAATATGTACGGAGACCTCGCCTCCCCACTGGATCTCTACACAGCGATCCAACCTAAAGAAGAATATCAATTAGTTAATCAAGTAGTTCGTTCCGTTTTGTATTGGCATAGATATAAATAGACTCGATCTCGGGAAGACTGGAGAACTGGGTGGATAACATTACTACTCTAGATTGCCTGGATGCAGATGTATTAGAATAAAATCAGTAGTGTGGAAAAATTACATGGTTCTGATAGCAATCCACAGGCCAAAAGAAAGAGATAGGAAATTAATGGTAAAAGTAAAGGGATTCTCTTAGACTGCTTCACTACCTAGAATTATTTATATAAAAAAAAAATCTTAGGGTGTTTCAGTTTTTCCTGCTGGATGCACCCGTTCCTAATGCTCTTTCTGCAATTAATTTCCATACCATTGGTATGATAGGCGATGACACATGTTAATTATTGGGTTGGGGTGTGGGCGGCAAGATGCATTGATGGTTATTTAATATACAGTTTCTACCAAGAGTAAGGAACATAATTTTATATCACAAAGGATTATTTAACACTGAATCCACTATTCAAAATTTTCTAGCATGTGGTTTGAACATGTTTTCAGTGATCGATGACAGCTGCTGCAGCTTTAAGAGGCGTCTTTATTCTTGTAAGCATATTGCCGTTGCAGGTAGTTACGTTTCTGTGAATTTTAAAGAAGCTCTAATTCTTTCCGATACGTTCACTCTTTCCTTTAACGTGTTCCGTCTACGTTTTCTTGTGCATCCGTGCATTGTAGAACGGGCCTAAGTATGTACAGCAAGTCGCATTTATTGGAGAGTTCTTTGTAGCGGGAAAAATAATTTTTATTACTTTTTTAATGTAACATAAGTTAATGAAGCATGGGAATATTTCAAAGTTATTTTTATGAAAATGTTTTGTTTTGAAAATAGAATAATAAAAAGTTATTTCAAGTACATAACCTCAAACGTTTAAGACCAATCACATATTTTGTGAAAATGGCTGGTGGTCTCAAACTTTTGGTGGAAACTGTAAGTTTATTGCATGTAATTTCCGTTAAGTTGTGCTATGGGCCACGTATCTCGAAAATCAGTCTATTATAGGTTGTCGCTTTTAATGAATTTTGTATGGTGTGCCTGTCGGTATAATAGGAGGATCGTGGCAGTTACCGGAGGAAGGGGACCCATTACACTATAAAAAATTCTAGCAAACTACATAATTCAAATGGAAGTTTTTAACATATACACTTTATGGAAGTAATACCACCTATCAGGCAGCAAGTATGGGAATTTTGAGTGTCGCTACTATAGGATCTTCACTGTCAAATGAGCATTTTCGAAAGCCCTGCTTAAGATCCTTGTATACCCGTTGTGTATTTTTCCGCCATATGTAAAATTAACATTGCCGTGCGCCTCATCGCTTTATGCATGCGTCAGTCAGGTAAAACTGTGAAATTATTGGAAAATAAAATATTTCACAAGTATGGTCATTTTTGTACTTTGATGCATAAAAAAAAAACAGAAAGCGAAATAAAAAATTTCAGTTATCAGAAGTGGGTTAACATTTTTTAATCGACGTTCAGATTTGGAACTACTTTCCCTCCATCGTTACCAACTTTACTGGGCGCATGTCACTTATTGCGCCCGTTAAAATATATGACGTTAGTAGCAGTTACTTTTTTTCTTAGGTTGATTTCAAAAAATCTCACTTTATAGTGAACAGCCTTTATACATAATTACTTCCCTTATTCGCATTCGACCGCGATGGTGTAGTGGTTAGACTACTCGCCACCAACCAAGGCGAACCGGGTTCAATTCCCGGAGGGGTCGCTTCCGGATTTTCGTTATTTTGGAATCGTGGCGGACTATGTCGCTAGTGGACGGGTTTTCTCGGGGATCTTCCGTTTCCTCCACCCTTTCATTCCGGCGCTGCTCGATACCCACCTCGCTACACCCGTATCGGTTCTCAAAGCCTCGATGTTAAGAGCCGCCTGAATCTCGTTCACTCACTAACTCGAAAGAGTATTCTTTAATTTGAGACGGATGTTTTATTTATTGATTTAATGCTCACGAACAACGCCGGTTCATTCGGGAAAATGGTACACAGTAACATTTTTGCGGTTTGCAATACCTACATACGCAAGTAACATACATCATAATGCATATAGTCGATTCATAGTTACTTCCAACTCTTCTGGAGCCCTCTTAAAGTTCTACTTCCAGAATATTCCTTCGCCTCATGTAAACAAAGCTTATAAAATTATCCCACAGGGACAGCGCACCACATAGGCCTACGTGTGCACTCAGTTTAACAATATTTTGCATAAGGACTATTTCTTAGTAGGCATTACCGACATATCTGTTTTCTCATTGTTTTATTCTTATTATTCTCAAATAAAATATTATATTTTATAGATAAAATATATTTAAAGGTTAAATTTAACCAAATATAAAGTACTTTTGATTTTAACAAAAGTAAAAACGATAGTGACACATTACATATTTAGGAAACCACCGAACATATCATACATGGTATGTTTTTCAAATGATTAATTAAAAAAGTGTAAGAAACTGTGTATAGACCATACGCAATAACTTACAGCATAATTTCAACACACATAGCATGCAGTATTAAACAAGATAAACACTGTTCGCGATAAACTGAGCGTTTTTGAAAGCGCTGCTTAAGATCTGCCTGTGTGTGCATCGTGTATTCTTCCAACACATGTTAAATTGGCATTGTCTTGAGCGCGAGCACTTTAACCCGAATTTCGTGAAAAGATTTCACGACTAGTTGTATTTCAAAACCCTTATCTCAGATCCGCCTTCGTGAATGGATGATTTCCGCGTTACGCGTCTTTAGGTGTCTACCCGCGAATCGCAGACCTACGTCATCGAAGTTACCCAATTATGATTGGCCAGTCAAGTAATAACACGTCTTAAAGGCTGTTCACGATAAAGTGAGCATTTTTTAAATCAACCCTTGAAAAATGCCACTGTCCCTACATGCGTGTATTTTCAACGACCATACATAGTGGCACGTGCCCAGTAAAGTTGGTACAACGGGGAATAAGGAGTTCAATGTCTCAACGTTGAATTAAAAGTGTTGGGTAAACATTTGTCAAAACTTCAATGATTTATTTTCCTTTACGATTTTTTTATTCATATAAATTCGTAGATTATAAAATCTGTAAAGAATTTACTTTTGCAATAATTGTAGAATCTCCATTTACTGACGTCTGAACAAAGTGATCAGGTCCACGACAATGTTAATTTTACTTAATGCGGAAGGATACACAATGAATGTACTTACAAGTTTCCGTTAGATTCCCTTGCGGCGATACAGTGCCTCATACGTATACAATACGCCATGCCTGCGCGTATGGTACGCATTGATTACAGTAGGTGTTAGCCTAGTCCGCCACCATCGGCTGTGCTGCGGCCATACACGTATGTAGTACTGCCTGCCTACTAGGCGCTGTATTGCTGCAGCGGAATCTAGCTGAAAATTTGTTGTGCGTTCTAAACTAAAACGGTGGGCCCTAGGCAGTTGCAACATGGGGACCATTTTTGTTTCGTAGGCCATACTGCTCTATAAACCAGCATCAAAGGTTCATAACTCCCGACGGTGACGAAGTTGCCTACAATAGGAGGGTGGCCACCCCTGTTATTTTGGCAACGGGGAGCGTTATTACTGTCACTTTGCCCTCGGGTTGCAGATTCCGATAACATAAAACAATGTTCCGCGAATTGTACTTTCATATCACCTGGTTTCCGATATTTCGCAAAGAAATACATTCCAAAATCTCCATTTTCGGGGACTTATTACGCCCTTAATATTTAGTTTAGGTACAAAGAGTCCTATTTTTTGCCCCTTGATTTTGCATAACGAATCACCTCATGAAGTTTGTCGGTTGAATTCATCCCCAACCTGTATATCACAAAGACACGCTGTCAACAAGCATAAGAAAACTGGCGATATGCCCGCAGGGAATTGGATCTCGTGTCGCGATATTCTGGTGTCCGTAGCTGTATAAGACTAGGGGGCCCGTGTCGAGGGGAGGGTGGGAGCGTGGAGTCACCTGAGCTAAGCAGGACGGCTGGGCGGGCGACGTCGTAGTCGGAGGCAGCCCGCGAGGAACTGCCGGAGCTCCGCAGCTTGGCTGCGTCGAGGGCCACGCGCATCCTTCGCGCGACCGACCGCTCGTCGGAGTTGGTCCAGCGCGCCTCGCGCCGGATCTTGTTCGCCGTCGCGTGGCTGCGGTCGCCGTGGCGGTGGTGCATGTCGTGGTCGTGCGACGAGTACGACTCGCCGTTGCGGTGGTGGTCGCTGTGGTGGTGCGAGTCGGACGACGTCGAGTCAGACGACGTCGTGTCAGACGAGTCGCTCGAGTGCGTCGAGCCGGTCGTCGACGACGACGTGGAGCCTGTGGTGTCGTGGTGGTGGCCGCCGCGAGCCAGCGAGCACCACGCCGACATGCACAGGAGGAACACGACCAGCTTGAACATCGCGCCGACAACGAGTGATCACGTCCCCTCGGGGCGCCGTCGTCAGACACAGTATGTCCTCCGGGGGTCAGAAGCTGTCACCTTGACCCCACGCGCGGGGGTTATCGCGAGCTGCTACCGAGTCTGCTCTTCGCTAAGGTCACGATGCTAATGCGCAGTTGACAACTTATGCAAGGAACTTTCCAAGAAGCTTCGGAATTCCACTCCACTTTGCAAATCCTGCAACGACGTTTTTTATTTGATTTACCGATGACGTTATTTGTCTGACACGACACCCCAACAACAAATAAAAGCTATTCTGTTGTACAAGAATGGCGAAACTGATGGCAACAAAGGAACAACTCGAGCAGTGACTAACAAACGTGAGGAAAATAACCCAAAACCTCTAAAAAAATTGACGATACATACAAGCAAAAACACTACTAAATTAAATTTAAAAAAACCGATTCTGGTGAATAAAATAATGGTATGTGACTGTGGACAGAACGATGACATGGTATACGCAAAATAAAAAATGAAACAAAGTTAGTCCTGAACGATCAATCAGTAAGGGACATGAAGCAGGAATGCCACAAATGCATCCGCTGTGATGTGTAGCGGCAATGAACGAGGTATAAAATGTACATATATAATAAAGATATAGTAAATGGAATTAAGAAAAGAAGAACAGTGGTAACAGAGAAGGAATAGCTAAGGAAAGGGAAAGTACGAGTATTTCTGCGAAGCGTGGTTATACGGCACCAATGCCATAGGTGTAAACGTGTTGAAAAGGCGGCGAGGAAAGGATAAGTTTACTGACAAACAAAATTAAAAAGATTCTCCACCTCTTTGTTAATAGAGCACCCTATATAAAATAATAATTTGCTGTTCACGGTAAACAGCACGTTTGAACCCCCGCCTTCAGATCTACTTCTGTGCACATTGTGTATTCTTCCGCCACATACAGAATCAACATAGCCGTGGTGTTGGTAGCTTTATTCATGCGTTGGTCAAGTTAAACTATGAAATTATTATAAAAGTAAATAATTTTACAAATTTGCTAGTTGTGAAGTTTATATACATTAAAAAAACGGAAATATGCACAAAATAATTTCCGTATTCATAGATGTCGACCTGACACTTTTAATTCAACGCTAAGACGTGGAACTTCTTTCCTTCCATCACTATAATCTGTTCATGGTAAAGTGAGCACTTTTGAGGCCCTAGCTACTTTTTCCTTTCAGCCATTCTTATACTTTAACCACCTTTTTAAGATAAATATTGCCATGTAAGTAATAAACACAGTGTGTATATTCAACTGCACTCAGAAGATAACGTCTAAGGTTGAAATAGACTATTATTCCAAGTGAGAGGGTTTTCAAAAGTGTTCACTTTACCTTGAATAGCCTATACCAACTTTACTGGGCGTTTGACAGTCAGAGTGTACGTTAAAATATGTGCAGGTGCAGTGGCAGCGTCATTTTTAAACCGCTGATTTTTTAAGTGTTCAATTAACAATGAATAGCCTACACTCCCATTTCTCAATTCCTGTCATTAACGACATAATAATCTTTATATGTAAAATCCATTGTGCGTGACTAAACCGCATCATCACTGACAAACCACTGGACCAGTTGAGACCATATTCACACCATATGTTATTGAGGTGGCGAGTAAGGTTTTTAGTTATGTTTCATTCCGATAGGTGGCGCTGGAGTCTAACTTCTATATTTATCCGCCGATTTTGCTCATACTTGCAGCAAATGTTTATTGATCTAAAATAAATTGTTTTATTGTGCTTTGAATTTGTTAGGTTACGTTCCGATAGGTGGCGCTGGAGATCAGCCAGTTTATTTATATGATTTTACGTCTCCTCGCCAGAGATGTTATTAGCTCCGGAGACATACAACAACACAATCCAAGAGAGTTGGAGAAGGAATCGGCGGTGTCTCTTAGTTGTGAGCCACTAAAATAGGGATGACCCGATCGGGATTCCACTGTTTTATCTCTGCGCCAGCCCTCTCGACATGTCAATACAACGAGAAGTGCATTGCATTTTACTTAGATTGATTACGTTGGAGAACTGTACATAGAAAGAACGAAGGTCCTAACTTAAAGCTGCAAGTCGCTTGGGTTCCAGTTTATTCTGAGTCAAGTCTTTTGGAGGTCATCATTTATCCAGCCTCCTCATCACATAACCTTGGCGCCTAAAAGTAGATATTCCCTAATTCGCAGCGTGACTGTGCAGGGATTTCGTAATCTCGGACCAGTTGGCCAAAACCCGGAACCTACTTCTCAAAGATCATCAATTACTACGATTAACTAGAAGCATCCTCCACATACCGTGTAAAATATACAATGTCCGAAAGTGCTGGGAGCAAACACTGAGTAAAAGGTTTTGTTGGAACAAACAAAGTTTGTTTGGTGCATCTAAAATAATTTCTTGCATATGGGCACTGAAATGTTTTGCTGCCGAAACCAAATTATTTTGTGGTTGCTACTTGTTTGCCCCCGGACTAAGTAGGACTTTATTGGTGCTACTAAAGATTTGTTTGGTTCCACGTACCTCCATTAAACAATCTCGGTTGTTATAAACAAACTGGAAGTGCGGCCGACAGCGCCACGCCCGAGCAAACCCAGCTAGCACGGCTGCTGACGAAATACGAATGTTTTTAAATACTGCATATAGGCTATTCACGGTAAGTGAGCACTTTAAAAAAAAAAAACCTCTCAGTTGGAATAATAAACAATAAATATATTTTATTTTAGCCTTAGACGTTAACTTCCGAGTCGGTGTGGTATACACACTGTGTTTATTACATATATGGTGATATTTATTTAAAAAGGTGGTTAAAATTCGAAAAAATGGGTGGAAGGAAAAAATAAGAAGAGCCTCAAAGGTGCTCACTTTACCGTGAACAGCCTATGACGTGGGTAAATAAATATTTCAAGTTTTACAGCTATGATTTTAAGTTTCCTGCTGAACTTGCTATGTTAGGATGTTTATAGCATTATCAAAATCAACCAATGCTCTGACAAACACTCTTACTATACTAATTGTCACAAAAAAAATACAAACAAACTCTCGAGCTGTATTTTCGAGCGAAGGCAACAAAAATGAGTGGCCAAGCAAATATATGGAGTTTGATCAACTAAATGTTTCGCTGACGGTCGTATTTCCTTTGGTGTACATTTAAGGGACCTGCAGGCTGGATCACATGTGTGTGGAATGCCATCGCGACGGCAGCCCCATACCGGACGTATCGAACCGATCGTTTAATCGGTTCGATGTAGCATCGAGCTGGAAGCCACGAGTGTCGCGTGTGCATCAGTCGGACGTGGGTTGGTGCTCGAGAATTCGCTATTCAAACCATCAGGAACCTACACGGATACATCAACGCATCCAAGAGTTCCATGCAACATTGGGTTGACACTTGTATCCGAACATTTCCTGTAAGTCTGCCATGTGCCGTCGATTAGCTTCCGCATGTGTGTAATCGTTTTCCTAATATTTTGGTGTGCAGTGTCGTGGTATGCGGTGCCGTGCACCATGCACTGCAATGGCATGTCACACAAACATGATCCAGCCCGCGGACAATACAATGTACGCTGTGTTATGGGAGCTGTAGTAAAAAAAAAAAAAAAAAAAAAAGAAGTTTTTCCGGACCCATGTTGAGGATTGTTTCCCCGAAGTATTGGCATGTATTTTTGCAACACTCTGTATAGAACTATATTTTATTGGGAGACAATCAACTCGGCACTCGATTGGTTGCCAGCCAGCCAGTAACATACATTATTCAGTGGTGTAAACATCCCAGGGTGGGCCGGGTGGGCCATCCCCCCCCCCCCCCCTACGTAGTGTATCCATACAATATGGCAATTCCACCAATGCATTCGCATCATTAGAGTGCCACTGCTATAATACATAAGTACAGCCAACATTTGAATAACGGCATGCAAATGGTGGGTATAAAGCACAGGACAATACAATTACGGCTCTTATATGCGCTTCTGTTCACATCAGTGAGGATGCTGGGTGTACAGACGTAGCTCAGCTGCTTGTGGATGGTCGCAGTCGTATGCAGGATGTCAGACTACGTTGTAAAGCACAGATTTCTCCATCATCTCCAGTTCTCAGAGAAGTAGGGTATAACATAAGGGAAGTTTGTGTGATGATTTTACTCTTTGTGTATAGCCTCTAGAAATTACGAAACGGTGATTTATTTTGCGCGGTATACATTCTGATGTTTCACTCACACCGTTAGAAAATAAACAAACCTCGCTTGCCTTTATCGTTATTGATTCGTTCCTGGTTCTATCCATCCCTCTTCCCTTGAAAATTACCTGATGCCATAGCTCGGTTGTTCTACCACTGTCTAATTTAAAAGCGATTATTTGAAAACGCACCCAGAGTTTCATATCAATCAGATTAGTTTTTTTTTTGTAACGTGAGACTATAGGAGTTGAAATGTTTGATCTACACACATTACGCCAATTGGCAATATCGAGCGAGTATGTACAGGTTTCATTCCGACTACTCGCCTGAAATATTTACGGAGTTTGTGACGATATTTTCGTCGGTAATGGGAGAAAAATAGCTTCCTTTTGTCCGAAAGGATAAGCATGTTTAGGAAAATTAAGGCCGCGGTCACACGGGATGCAGAACTACTTCACTAAAACAAGTTCAGCTATTGAAGAGGTTACAGTACCTTCGAACGAGTTCCGATTGTAGTTGTTTCTCGTTCAAAGTGAACAGTTTTCATAAGTAGTTTCGAACGACTACTCTTCTCTGCTGCGCTCCTATTGGCTGCTTCGAAGTAAACAAGCAGTGTAACAAATATTGCTGTATTTGGCGGAAATTCCTGCACTTGTTTAATTAACTTAAGTTTAAGGTTGAATGTACAATTACCCACCCATTATGCCATTACAATAGAAGTGTAGGTTTCATGACAATTAAAAAGATCAATAGTGATACATTTTGGAGGCTATTATAATTAAAAATCATACATTTTAAGTTCCATGTTTGTTGAGGTTAGAATTTCCATTGATTTCATTCTGCTTTGGGTGTGTGACCGCGAAAATACGTTCTGTTTTTAAACTTGTCCAGACATGGCTACCGAATGTATTTATCTGAATGTGTTTAACAGCACGCGTGTAAACACGACCTAAATACATTGAATGAATATGCTATTGTTGTTTCTTTATAAAAATAATTTATACTAATTTATATCAATTTTGTTTTTTTTTATATTAGTCACGCAAAGACGTGCGTTAAATACGTAAAAAGAAAATTGTAATCATTACACAGAGGGAATTCGACTGATGGAGAGCGATACAAAGTCCGTACTCGAGGTCGAAGTGGCTTAGCAGTTGCAATTTGCTGCGCATGCGAAGTAAAGTTTTCAAGGTCAAGATAACAACGTTGTTTCCATTTGAAACTAATGTTCAAGCAAATAAAATACCCCCGTCTGCATCATTGGCCATTTTTTACGCGAAGATAATAATAACGAGAATCCGCGATTATTTCGTCACACATTGTTTGTTCGCGTTCTGTGTCATTTCAACGAAACGGTTAAACGTTAATAGTACTGAATTTGTCTTTGTTTCATTCGTACTTTTCGCGTTTACGCATATCTCTGAAAATAATATTCTAGGAATACGACTTATTGCCAGAAAAGGAACAAATAAATTCTAAGCTCGTATTTTTTTCTTTTTGTCCACCTTAAAAAAAATCGGGAAAATGGTAAAACAAATATGCATTTTTATAGCTTTCCTACCCAGAAGTAGGAGAAAAAAAGTACAACTATACGGCGGTAGTTTAATATGTGTCCTTTCATCGTATTTGATAAATTCCCACTAGATCAAATTTGTTTAGTAACGAGCACCGATGGAAATACTGCACGCCTTGCGCGTAAGAGCGATGAGGCCCTAGGCGTTCGTGTTAGTGTCGGCCATATCGCTTCTTTGTGTCGTTCTCATCCCATGAACTCTTTAAGTAGGTTATAAAGAGTGTTCGAAAATTCAGTGCAGAATCTGCAGAGTTCCTTTGGAACAATAGTAACATAAAATCTCTAAACACTTACATCCGGGAACATATTGTTACGTGCTCGCTGCTTCGCGTCCCGTGCGAGCGATTGGAAGTGAAAGACAGCAGTTATATGATAGCGGCGTCAGAAAGACGAAAGATTGTTTTGATTCAACACGTGGGCGATAGATGGGTGGCCGCTTATCTGTTACAGAAAGTGAGCCGACACGATAGTAATTTTTTCTGCCTGATGTTTCCTTCGCGTGGGAAGGCGGCGAGAGCTGGAAGTCAAATTTGTAACATTAGACGAAGCGAGCAGCCTATCATAAAGGATGCCTCCGCACATGACGATAAATTTATCGTAGCTCGCGCCTCTCTGTAATATATGTGATGCTGCACAGATTCCCCCCCCCCCCCCGCAAGGGCACCAGATTGATTTATGTAGCGCGTGTACGTAAAATTTGATATTAGGTGTAGGTACGTGAAATGGCAGGCTCGTACACAGAAAGTGTAGTGAGTGTGTGACAAATGCTGATTACCCCAGACAGTGCAAGGGCACTTTTACACGGTGATAGTAGCTATCACGAAAGTATGTGAAAGTAACTGTCGCGATAGGTCCTGTTTACGCACACGATCAAGACATGCTGTGATAGTTGACCTCCTCAACAGGGACATGTCTGACAACAATGTGTAAATACATTGATAGGCCCTACATTTATATCATCTTGTCAAGAGTTTGATATTTGTTGGGGTAGTTAGATATCGTGAGAGGATATGACATGTAAACATACACTGTTCCCGTGGTTTATTATATAACAAGAAGTATACTGTCAGTACTGTCGTGTCATACCTATATGATAATATACGTCCTGCCATACCGCCACATAGTGTAATAACAGCGGCAGATATTAACAGAATCAAAATAATTCTGCAATGTTACTGTCAACGTGAACACGTGTACAAATTTGTGGTACGCACTATCACGATAGTGATGCTACACGGTTTACAGTATGATAGTTATACGTTCTGTCACGACAGTTACTATCAACTCTAGCATGAGCTGATATCGCGACAGTGCCATCGTGACGGTGCGACAGTAACAATAGTGCAGTTTACATGGCGATAGTAATGCGAGAGTAGCTCTCGCGATAGAAACTATCGCACATTTCTATCGCCGTGTAAACGCGCCCTAAAATGGATGCGACTATCACACCTTTCAATTTGATTTGAGTGCCAGTACTTTCAAATCCTTGGTAGGCTTACCATTAACATAATAGAGATTTCTGATAAAAAATTAGCAACATAAATTTGAGAGCATAAATAATTCAATAGTCTGGCATCTAGAATAAAATGCATACATTTATGATTGAAAACATAAATTGCTTTCATTTACGTGGCCGTAACTGAGGTAGACCAAACCAGTGACTGACGCCACAGTTAAAATAATACTTAATTAAATTAATATTCTTCGTGTTTAAAATTGTTAGAAAGCTCAATCCAACCTGACTCGAGAGCACGGGTCACTTTAAAATCTACGTGGTTAGTATGGGCATAAAGAAATGAGCAACTCGGGTGACTCTCCAAAATGGCACACGGATCCTATTTCGTAGAAGATGTCTAGAAGTTCTGCGCTGCATAGGGTCCCGGGTTTAGTTCCGCGTCTTCCCTCACTTTGGGCTTACAAGCCCTGGTACACTTTTTTAAGCCTTAGTTATTTTTTTCCTATCAGCCGTTTTTTTTAATCCTTCTATTACGTTTTAAAATAAATAATGGCATGTAAGTAATGAACATAGTGTATATATTTCACCAGACTCGAAAGTTAACATCTAGGGCTACAATAAAATATATTTATTGTAAATTATTCCAAATGTGGAGGCTTCAAAAAGTGCACACTTTACCGTGAATAGTCTATACAGTGCTTTACTCTACCACACGCTACACTCGCGGCAGTCGAACTAATTAATTATTCCCGCATGGGAAGCGTGATCAGGCCTATTCTGTGCTTCTTAATAAAACCATATTCGCCCTCAGGCAGTATTCTATAGTAAAAGAACCGGAACTCGTACTTTTTACCTAGTAAAATTACAAAACCCTACCGGGCCTGCGACACTCGCCGCAGCCTTCCTGACGGTAGGAATCAAGATGGCTAATCCCTAAACCAAAGCTTAAAACGGTCCTCCAATCACGACATGGCTACCCCAGCGCGTCACCTCGTTGCTAGGGTAACTATCAACAAATGCTGAGATGTACGGCCACATTACACTAAACAAACGTTCCAAAACTGGAAACACATATAGCACTGCAAATACATAGAAAATTATAATGCACAATAAGGTAACTTGCAAAAGAAATTTTGCTGAATGCAAATAGAGTGAGAATAGATATTAGCGTGAGCCATGAAATTATATTCAAATTAAGAAAATAATACCAGCTTCTTGACTCTGCATGATTAACAGTGTATGTTGTTGCGCATGAATAATGTTTAGATAAAAATGCAGGTGTTCCATAGCTCATATTTCTCCATTTATCACGCAAGAATATCATCACCGTTACCTTTCCCAGAACAACTTTGATTGCCAAGAACGTTCTATACGGCGCCTACGAGGGCGAGGGACGATTGCAACGATCTGCGAGAGGGCGTCGGCGAGCTCGTGTGCAGCGAAGAGCAGGACTGATCCGCGGGACTGATCTGCGGGACTGTGGACTGGATGCGCGAGTGAAAAGACACTCGTGACGATGGAAATATGCAGTTTTAACTTAACACGTGGCAATAATTGGAGCAGTTTAAGAGACATTAGCAAGAGTAAAGACTGCGATAGACTTTAATTTAAATTGAGATAGTAATTAAATATTGCGCTCGATAAGAATAAGAGTTAATACGATGCTCAGACTGGTAAATTACAGATGTCTGACTGTTTGTAGCATTCAGAATGAATATAATTATTGTATTTAGTTCTTTTATTTTTATTAAGATCTTCATCCCTCACGAACTCGGGTATGCTCCTCAGGCATATCATGTAACCGTATTTTTATATAAAATAATTATGTTCATAGTTGCGGCGTACCACGCCTGAAGAACAAGGTGTTGTGATCACGTGTGAAGAATAAGTTGCGTATGCCGTAGGCACAAGATGCTGCACATGTATAGGCTGTTCACGGTAAAATGGGCACTTTTGAAAGCCCTGCTTAAGATCTACTTGAATGCACGTAGTGTATTATTCCGCCTTATGTAAAATTAACATTGCAATGGGCCTCATCACTTTATTCATGCGTCGGCAAATTGAAACTGTAGAGTTATTAGAATAGTAAATGTAAATCTGCCTTGCCGACCACCCGTGGTGCAGTCGGATGAGGCGCTGGGTTCGAATCCCGGGTAAAGAATGGGTGTTAATTCAAGTTGGTTGTAAGTTAGTCTGTAAGCCGTCCCCTGCCAAGCCTTCAACCATAAGACCGGTGGAAGTTAAAAATCCCTATACAATACAATACAAATCTGCTAATTTTTACACTTCGATACACTTATAAAAATAGAAAGCGAATGAAATCATTTAAATTATTCTCAAATGGTTACCTAACACTTTTTATTTGACGTTAAAATATGTTACTACTTTCCATCCATCGGGCGCATGTCACTCAGTGCGGCCGTCAAAGTATATGAAGGCAGAGTTAGTGACTTTTTTCTAAGGTTTATTTCAAAAGTGCTCACTTTACCGTTAAGTCTTTAAGCATTTAGTTTCGCACGCCTACTTCCTACGCAACTATGCCCTGCATGCATGATCGCGCCGCCTTTTTTCTCCAGGCATTGTACACCGCACCTTTGAACACAATTATCTTTATAAATAAAATCCTTTGTGCGTGGCTAAACCGCATCATCACTAACAAACCACTGGACCAGTTGAGACCATATTCACACCATATGTTATTGAGGTGGCGAGTGAGGTATTTAGTTGTGTTTCATTCCAATAGGTGGTGCTGGAGTCTAGCTTCTATATTTATGGGTCGATTTTGCTCATACTTGCAGGAAATGTTTGCTAATATAAAGTAAATTGTTTTTGTGCTTTGCATTCGGTTGGTTAGGTTCCCATAGGTGGCGCTAGAGTCCAACTTCTATATTTATGGGCCGATTTTGCTGATACTTGCAGGAGATGTTTGTTGATATATTGAGACCATATTCACGCCATGTGTTATTGAGGTGGCGAGTAAAGTTTTTAGTTATGTTTCATTCCGATATGTGGCGCTGGAGTCTAGCTTCTATATTTATGGGCCGATTTTGCTCATACTTGCAGGAAATGTTTGTTGGTATACGGGCCGGTCTCACCATTCCTTGGCAGACATCCAGGTAGTTACCCAGAAGATAGGTTATCCGGATCTTTCACTCAACAGTAGTGTCTTGCCATTGGTTTCATTCCTCTGTGTAACTACCTGGAACTTGCTGTCGATTTGTGTTAAGTTGGACGTTCTGGGTGAATTCTGATTGGTCCTTAAGAATTTAATTTCCTTTCAAGTTTGTGACGGAATACCGATGGCCATTTAATTGCTTGTAGATAATATTTGCAATGCTGTGGAAGTCGAATGACTGAGTCTGGTTGCGTTATTTTGATCTACGTAAAGTTTAAGTCAGTTTGAAATTTGTATACACTGACTAGCTTTGCGAGTGCTATATGAAGTTACTAGTTCTGAATGTTCTACTTATTTATGTTATTCTTTCGTTTTTGAAATGTGAATTTGGCATGTAAATATTCGAGGCCAGACGTGCACATTCCCGAAAGTATCAGTGTTAAGTGTATTCGTATATACCGTGGATTCATACATGAAAGATAAATATCGCACAATTATGGCGTGTACAGTGATACGTTTGCGAATACTAATCTGCCGTGCATTGAATGTCTAACCTGTAAGCTACGGACTCGTTAGAAGTATAGATACGCAATTTTCTAACTTACGATTTGCTTTTTCAGTGTAGGAGTTTACGGAATTAATTTATTAGTTGCTAAGACTGTGAAAGTTTGTAGAGTGAATGTAAACAATAACGCGAACAACTGATCCAAGCATGTTCCAAACAATACTTTTAGCTTTCCTGGTAATAAAATTTCTGTTTGCCGGGCATTAATGGCAAATCACCCCGTTAAACAATGCAAGGCCACGCCTTTTAAAAAGTCACTCTCACACAATTTTTTCCCCCCAAGCCAGGAGAGTCGCAGTGACAAACATGAAAGCATCTGTTTATCAACACAAGAATATACAACCAAATCAGTTCTAATATTTTAAAGAGTTAATGGCTCCAGCCTTCCTGATTTGCATTTTTCACGGTTTCTCGAACTCAGTCCAGACAATTTCTGGTGTGACATTAACAAAGGTAATGACCAATTCCTTACATGTATTCCCTTCATTGTGTTCTTGGTGTACCATTCTCTAATGAGCCTGCTGTCGAAAAGATTTAAGTTAAATAAATAAAGTTTACTCGCGTGTTTAGATGGTGATGTATTTAATGGTAGGCTGTAATCATTACAGTAAATGACAAATATTTATATTTTATCGTTTTCCAAACATTGTTAAAATAAAGAAAACTTAGATAAAGCCATTCCTTTCCTGTAACCACACCATCTGCAAAATTGAAAAAGTCATGTGATTTTCTTTAAACACTATTTCACCCTTCTTAAGGATTTATGGAATTCTAATTGTGAGGGCAACTAATTGGACATAAGCTTATTTTAATATTGATGATAAATAATGGGTACATATTTAAAATGAAGTGTACTTCCATTAAACAGCGAGTGCTCCAGCCACTACACCACCATCGCCCCCAATACCCTAAGAAGGGACAACCTGAGAGGTATAGGGTTTGTAACAACCGAGGTGCTGGAGAGCCAATGAGGGCACAATATGGCATAGATGGAGCAGCACAGAAATGCAAGGGCAGGGAAAACAGGAAAACCTTGAAAAAACATGCCAGCCAGCAGCACTATTCAGCAAAATTCCTATATGTGAAAACCTGTGTGTAACCTCACAGTGAAACAAACATGGATCACTTTGGTGGAAAGCAAACGCCCTACCACTACGCCCATCAGAGCCCCCCCTTTTTTTTTCCTTAGGAAGGGTGGAGAGGAACCTAATTTCTTCAATTACACTTGGGCAAAGTAAATTACAAAGTTTAATTAAAACAATATAATTGTAACAATCAGTATAATTCTCTATCAACTTATAATGGATCTGATTTCTGAATGGGAGGAACAGTATTTTGCACATATGCATTTTATTTTTCTGTAATTATACTTACTTGTTTCTTTCTTAGGTACCAGTACATACTGGAAGATGTCACATATAATAAATAGATTGCAATGGGATTTACAAAAATACAGAAAAAAAATTTAAATTAAAGAAAATTATAGAGAAGTCCTATGAAATTTGAAAACTTTCGCAGTGAACCTACTCAATTTTAAAACATTGGTAAGTATTTTGACAAGCTGATGATAATATTTACAAAGTGACATCATCACCATCCACAGTTTAGACAACCTATGCATCATGTCTGCAGTAGTGACAATTGAAATAAATAATATATTTTCGGACATACACTGTTGCAGCAGAGTTTATGTTCCAGAAAGTATAATTAAACATACAAACACACAAAACTAAACAGGAATATTGCCAACAGGTACATAAACACACAGACTTCTGCCAAAGGAATAGTTCACTTGCAAGAAGACCACTGTGTTTGTCTGTTTTTGTTGTCCATCATTAGTTTTTTTTTTTTTTTTTTTTTCGTTAATTTGTAATTTATTGCTTACTGACTGAATTCCTTCCATGGAATTCCCTGCGTTCTTCACATAGGCCTACATATTGGCAACTATTCTTGGTTGGTTTTCTTTATCCCTATGTTCCTGGTGTTTCCTGGATCATGACGCACTGAAAGACTCGGGTATATTATAGCTAGGTTGGCATACTCACCTGTTTTATTTTTGTAATTGCCAAGTCAAGTTCGTTTGGGTTCTGTTAATTTTATTTCGAAGGAAAAAAGAAAACAAAGAGGAGGTTGGGGGGGGGGGGGGCTTTATATTAACGTCTTTCATAAGGCAGCATTCGTACGAGTAGTGGCATTTTGAGTAGCATATTTTTTGATGGAGCAGTGGCAAATTCCGCTTATATTGAAATAACATTCGCACTATTGTAATTACGAAAATTTTAACTTCAATGAAAAACAAAACATGATACATATGTCGCAGTTCGTATTCGTACCGACGCAGCAATACACACATTTCGACCGAAGTTAACCTTACACTCGTTTAATTTACGATGCATGCGAATAAAGAAATATTATTTACACACTACAAAAGTGTTGGAACTGAGGCTTTTTTTTAGGCCAAATGCATTCCAATAATTATAGTAACGGTTTAATACATTATTTACGAAACACGCAAACTTACTGTTGGTAAAATTCGCAACCTTTTGAACGCTTACTTTTCTATGGAAATTCTTGCAAGTTTACTCCTCTATATCACGTTTGTTTGACACTAGCACTAATAATTCCAACAATTTCCTTTATCATTACCGTCTCCAATGACCTTGCCAATTTCGTTCACAACCACCATTTCAAATGTAAACAATGATTGGCGGGATCGCCATATTTATCTCAAGTGTAGACCAGTGGTGGGCGATATTTTGCTACCTGTGATTCGGGATCAGTGACTCAGAAGTCACCTTAAGTCCGGTGATGTAGTTTACAGAGTATCGGTGACAGCGTGTCACCAGAGTCCGGGCCCAGTTTCCAGTCCACGTCGACGAGAGTGCTAATAGATACTGTAACCGTCACTGGCGCCGACGTGGCAATGAGTAATGGTAGATGCGCATGCGCGTGAATCTCCGCACTCTGCTCTTTTACTTTGCGAAACTGTCCATGGGAATACGACGTACACGCTTTGCGCAGTTTTCGTCCCTTGCCCCTTTTAATAAAGAAAACTCTGGAACATGCTGCGTGCGTGTCCCTCCCCCCCCCCCCAAATAAAAGACGAAAATGTAGTAAAAAATTGTGGAAATTTTAGTTTCAAAGTAAAGTACCGTTTCAAATATATCATATCTAGGTATATCACATAATAGTTATGTTAAAATGGTTCACGTATTAGAAATCACATCTTTTAAAGGAAATAACTATTCACTAATATGTGAAATTTCTTTAAGTATAGCTATTTGTACTGTGAAAAGTATCACCTTAATATAAAAGAGAAAATGCATGTTTAAATTTGTAAACTATTATGCTTATAAATATCAGAAAACAGTAAAAATTTGTCTATAGCAATGTTTGTAGATAATTCAATAGTATTGTGTATATGGGTTGCAGCCATAATTCTATGAAAAAACAATAACAGTATCGTATTTTAATTTGTAGAAAATATTCGTATCTGCCTTTATGAATTTCCGAACTTATAACTACTTCACACGGAAAAAACTTTTAACACATTTTTTTTTTACAAAATAAACAGGCTGATTTGCAGACGCGAGACAGCTGATCTGATAAATAAAAACATATATTAATAAGAAAAGAAAAAAAAAAGTTTTTTTTTGTTGTGAGATTGAAAGCTACCGGTTTGCTAATTTTTTCCCCCCCAATTTGCCTTGTTACTTAACATTGATGCGCTCGAGGAGTCACCTGTCACCGCCACACTTACAGGCCTGCCTGTCACTGCTGCGCTTAGCGCGGTCGCTAACACGGCACTGGTAGGAGCAGTTAACATCTCGCCTCGCTAACCACGGGCACGATGCACGTCACCGTGAGTCATCGTCACCGATAAATGTCACCGATACTGCATCCTCACTGTCACGAGTACGGCTATGACAGCAAAGTCACTGATTTTCTCATTAGTAGTGTAGTCCGTTACCCAGAGCTCAAACATGAAGATAAAGTAGATGACAGTTTATCCTCTGGGTAGCAGCACCTATAGATGGTAAGAAGAATTTTGTACTTTGCCTAGAAGATAAATTACCCAAGACCCTTACAAAGAGATGTTAAGACCGGCCCTAAAAGAAATTGTTTTATTGTGCTTTGCATTCGTTAGGTTCGGTTCCGATAGATGGCGCTGGAGTCTAACTTCTATATTTATGGGCTGATTTTGCTCACACTTGCAGGAAATGTTTGCTGATCTAAAAGAGAAAGATGCCAGCGATACCATGGTCAAACATCGGTCGACGACCAGACGTAATAGAGAGAACGCATTGAGAATGCAAAATAGAACATGAAAGAGGCGGAACAGCGTTCGCCTGGATCAGCTAGTTTTAGATAAATATGTTTTCCCAGATATAAGTGTATAGGGAGTTTGTGTTACTATTGGTCCAAAAAAGTATGCCTGGAGTCTGTGCACTGAGTTTCCGAACAGCTGGTATATTCATTAGTCACTTATTGTTTAAACAGGTTCACAAAAAAACTCCACAGCTCAGCAACAATAATTTTCCTGACCACAAAAATGTTTCTACAACCATTCAAAAAGACACGATTAAGTGTAAAAATTACTAGCACAATAAACCACATTTAATTAGGATAAAATCAACTCAGCTCCCATTATTGGCTCATGCCCATCCAATAGAGAACATTTAACAATGCAGTAAGCATGTCATATATAATCCATTCACAGTTACTTCCAACTTTTATGAAGCCCTGTATAAGTTCTACTTTCAGGATATTCTTCCGTCTCTTGCAGACAAAGGTTAACTAAGTATAGAAAATTACACCAAAGAAACAACACACCACATTCATGCGCACAAAGCGTAATTTAATTTTGCATATAAACGATATATTACCAGGCATTACCAACACATCTATTTTCTCCCTGTTTTATAAACTTTAGTTATAAATTAAGTATTATTATTTATAGATACGATATAAGTTACAGTGAAATTAGTAGAATATGAATGGCGGATCTGGTGCAAGGGCATGGGGGATCGGAGCCATTCATGGTCTGTTATTCTTGTCGGTCAATGGCCATATTGGATCTCTGTTACCTTGGCCTTGACCTATTACCTTGACTTTGACCCTATGACCAAAACCTTGAACGACCTTGAACCCATTAAATTCTAAGACATCCCCAAAATTATATAAAAAGTATCCTAAAAATTAGTTAAAAAAATAACAATAAGAAATTTAAAAAAACATTAAAAATGTTTTTAAAAAATTGTAAAATGTATTTGTAGGAGGTCCGGGTTCGATGACGGGGATCGACTAAACTCCTGGCATGACCGACCTCGCCAATTCAGCTGGTGTCTATATCATCAGCCATGTTAGATGTCGATGACCTTCACCTTGTGCATGTGACCTTGAATTATCTTGAACCCAAAAACTTCCAAGAAATCCCAAATGTTATAACAAATCCAAGAAATGATTTAATTATTTTAATTTTTTTAAATTTATTACTAAAAATTTATTTAAAAAAATTTAATGTCGAATGTTTTGACGGGAACGGGAAGTCTGGAGCCGAACTGTTATGACGTCACCCAAACACCATATTTAATCCAAGTGACCTTGAACTTCACCCTTGACATTTGACCTTGACCTACCACTCTAAATAACCTTGAACCGAAAATGACAAAAATTTCTAAAAAATTTCAAAAAAAAAAATCTTTAAGAATCTTCAAAATATTTTAAACCATTTATAAATTATAGAAAAGTTATAGCAAATTTATTAAAAAATTATAAACAAGTTTATTTAAAAAAATTACATTTCCGAAGGTTTCCTCAGCACCACATCCAGCAAACGACCAACCCTCACCAATGTTTCTCATTGGTTAATTAGTCTGTTCCCCTTCACTCCTCCAGCAATTGGTTGATTACTCACATTCATTCGACACACCATCAATGATTCTTATTGTCTTAACATTCCTCTCCTTTACCTCCTCACCTTTGCTCATTCTGATGAAGGAACCCCACCCACCATATTCGTTTTTTTTTTGTTTGTAATTTGTTTACTTTTTCATCACTAGGTGACACTAGTGTATTAACAATTGATTTCACCATCAGATGAGCTGTAGATTTAGTTAACATGTTGGTATTTTGTCTATCTTGACCGTAATCTCAATGACATTGAACTCGCAAAATCTAGAAAAATTACAGTCTATACAATTGACCATTACTGGTGTTGTCCATTCCATCGTGGTCCTGGTTCTGTACCTGGTATGGCTCAAAGTACTCTACTTGATATGTGTTCACCCTGCAGTTTTGGTCCTGTCTAGGTGTACTGTTGAAGCCTGGGTACTAGTTGCCTGGTTGCAGTGGTGGAGCTCGTTCATGCTGGGCAGGCCTGTCTTCCTCATGGCTTGAATTTTGCCTTTGCAAGCAGCCAATTTGATCAAAAGCTAACAAGTCTTCCCTGAAAGCGACCAGGCCACTGTCGAACAAGCCAGTCCAACCGCTTTGGTGCCTATAGGGCAGTTGATGTAGCACCATTGTAATGAACTCATCATCATTGATGGGCGGGGTTAAATGGCTAGACTACTCATATACCTCGGAAGGGCGTGACTCTAAACTTTTTCCTTTTTCTCTTTTCGCATTTAGTTGCGCCCTTAAGTTTCCCTGCATTTTCCAGCTCTAGAAATGCTTCAAGAATTTGTTCCTCCTACCAGCAGTAAGCTGTGGAGTGGATGGCTAATTTTAGGCAATGTAGTGTTTCACTGTCTGGTAGGCCAAAACGTGTGGAACATTCCTCAAACTTGATGAGGAAGTTTAGAGGATTCTCGCATAATTTCTCCTCTAACCTGGGTAATTGTTTTCACTAGAGCTTCGAAAGGTGGTGTAGGTGTGTGCTCATAGGTGCAATATACTGGCTGTCTATGTTGTCGACAGCACATGCAGATTGGCATTGTGACATTAGGGAGAAGCAGTTGTAGTGTCACCATATGGCAGCTATTCGTTTCTGAGTATGTTAGTATTGATTTGTAGGATTTGTATGCTATCTACCACCTGGCTTAGCTGGTCGACATTGTCTCCTACCTTAGCAATGTGGTCTGTAATATTAGCTCGTTCTAGATTTGTGGCCCTTTAAACTTGACCTATTCGCTATTCAATATGGCGGTCAAAAGAACCGAGCTGGCTAGTTATATGTTCAGTAAAATGAGTGGTGCTAGCTACAGCTGCCTGTCTATTTTATAGATGGAGGATATGTTGTTTCACCTAGTTCACCTGCTTGGTACAGTATTCCTTTACTAGCTCTAACGCCTCTTTAGTAGCTACCATTTATTTATGTACAGTGTCTACACCTGACTGTGCTTCTATTCTAGCAGTTAAGCTACTAGTTATGTGAGTAATTTGTTGTTTGATGTGGCTGCCTAGTTTGTCTGGTTTCTCTTCTACATGCTGAGTTTATTTCATATTCTGCTGTTTTATTTGCTCCGCCTTTTCGTTTAATTTCTCTTGCAAGTATGCTGTAGATTTTGTGTTAGATGTGCTGCTTGTTAACAGTCTTTCGTGAAAATGCTGTTTCGTTCGCTGCATTTGTTCTGCCTGTTGTATCATTTGTAGTTTCCTGTCATGTTCTGCCTTGTACAGTTTCTGGTCTACCTTTATTTGTTCTGCCTGATTTGTTATTAATTTGGGTTGATTTTCAACACTAATGTAATTTGCTGCATGAAACCTTACATCATAATTTCCTGGATCACGTGGCAGTGTCAGTAGTGGGTGTGTCTACTGGCTGTGCTGGTGCACTAACTGACCCTGGCTGTTTTGCATCAGTGCTAGTGTCACTAGTGGTGTACCATAGCGCACACTTGGTGCTCATAATGTTTCAACAATGTTAACATGTGCTATGTTCATCACAGTAAATTCCAAATGTTGCATGAATATCACATAAACATCACATATGTTGTGCACAACTAGAATTTTTGAAATATCACCTGCACATTTTCTGAGTAACCTACTCAGGAAAAATGATTACCTCGTGTCTGCAAACAGTTACATGCATGCTATCATGGCACATTGTCTTCACTGATCTGCACTTTTTTATAGTCTACACAATGAAAGGAAGTGCTATCAACACACATTAAGAAACCAATAAAATATTATTTGAATTGCATTAATATAATGTTTTATTTTTTTATTTATATTTTATAGGATACTAAACTAATTCGTTCACTGACAATTATCGTACTTTAAATAGTATGAATAAAATAAATAATTGTAATTCAATATGTTGGTAATGGAAGAGAATATGCATTCACTTGTCTTGTCTTCTCATCTCAGTGTTTCCTTGTAGCTGGCTTGCTGGTTTTATGTGATCATACATTACTGGCATAATGCCTCTTGATGACTCCTGCACATTGACACGCAATGTCCCAAGTCTCGGCCGCTTTAATGTGGAGACAGGGTTGCATTAATTTTGCCATGTTTTGAAATATGCTTGCAAAGCTACATTGCAACTTTTCAATATCATTGTGCAACTCGATTTTGCTGTATGGGGTTGTGTTCCTTAGTTAAAATAGTATACTGTATGTTCTCCTCCATCTCAGCAATATATTTAAATAATTTGTAATTAATATGAGTAATACACCTTAAATTATAGGGTGTATGCTGGTGTCTAGACTCAACATTGTGTCGCTATATAGGCGGGTGAACTGATCTCCTGTTCTGTGGCCCCACATTGGGCACCAGATATAAATACCTATGTAAAGCTATGTAGATATTGTTTGAACTGAATAAGAGGAGATGTAAGGTGTTGACATGTGGATGATGGACCATCAAGGAGAAAAAGGTTATGTGGATGGGATTTATAAATACTACCATAGTTGTCCGGGGGGCAACAGTGTTCTCAGTGGAGAGCACAAGTACAGATAGGTTGTGTTGCCGATGGCCTACGTGCGGCCCCCTCGATGACCGATGTCTCATTGCAGCAGTTGTAGAAGTTGTGAAATTTATCCCTTGATATATCCAAAATGCCTAGTCTAATAGGCGTTCTTAGGTATCATCATATACTTGTACTCACTCCTGGGCTGTTATAGGCCACCTTATGCCTTAAGAAAAATATATGTACAATTTAAAAGCCAAGAAGTGGATGGTGAAATTAATAACAACCCGTCAGCTCATTTGATTTGCTTATTTATTCCATTTTTACCTTCAAAGAAGCACTGACACAATTTGCCCAATCCAATCAGGGTGCTCACTATAATTGTAAAAAATGTGGCAAAGTTACATCAGTTACGTCCTGGCCATATAACAGATGGACCAGGCTGTGAGATGGCTCACTCCCTGGGCTAAAACAAAACAAAAGGTTCCAGAGAAATTACATAAAAACTATTGAATATGACATGGTCGGTACAAACGATGAAGTGCCTAGGGAGGGCACACGACGCACGTCCGTCTCACATGGCTCTACTACTTAACGTGGTGGCGGGCTGTCTGCTCCCTGGCGCCAACTGCTGCTTCCATGTCACGTGATCAACAATTTATTCTTACACAATATTTAAATGAGATGAAGTAACTTAACATGGTCCTAGATGGATATGATACACATAAAACATAACAAAATAAGGCACAATTGAATATTAAGAGAAATAAAAATATATATGTAAAAGTAACATAAACTTATTGCATGTCATCCTAACTTCAATCTGGTGCCTTATGGTTTTTGTGCACAGCCCTGCTTGGGTCGGGGTTACCTTGCATTCACGTACACTATATGATTTTATTACACTCAACATAATCAAAATACTCTAAATGGAAAAATACACATAAAAGAACAGTAATAAATGTTGGGCTTATTTTTGGCACGTGGCGAATGCGTTACATCACTGGAGTTCATGATTCTTGGTACTGTTCAGTTTGTAAATATATATAAAATAAAGAAACACGAGTTAGTGCATTTAACAAAACAATTTGGAAAAACCTGATGTGAATATTCCACGTGTATAGTGTCTCACACATGGCTGCATGGTTTGTTTATATCTGTGTATGTCCACATACGTATTCAAATAAATACACAACAAACATGAACACTGTATTAAAAAACCTTGAAATAATAATAAACATCTAGCGCTACATCGTACGGGCGATATTCAGATTGACACAATAATAACACCTGTTCTGTATACCTCGTATTGGTGCACACGGTGCGGCATGTCCGAGACCAGGTAGTCACGTGACATAAGCAAATAATATTAAATCGTGGCTAACCTATCGATACTTTCAAAAATCGTCAATATCCACTGATCTATGGAAATGTTTTTGTACTGTTCATCTGTTGAGCTGTGACATCCTCGTTGGAATTTTGGTATATTATTTTTAAAGCATAGGGAAAGATATCCTGTGTAGTGCAGCATGTATGGAAATGATGATTACGTGGATCAGGTAATATTAACGTTCATTAACGGAATCATAATTTTTTGTCTAATGTACACTAATTTATTATTCGTTTCTTGCTACCACATGTTATGTATTTGTATACTCCTATAAACATAACCTTCACACATTTTGTGTCTACCGGAAATTATAAATGAACTGTTATTAATTTAAAGTGAGGTATCATAGTCGCACTGTTTTTACAAGGTGAACCTAGTCACATTCTTTAAATAGCCCAAACTTTAAGGGTTTTCGTGCTTTCTTAACCTTAGATTGTAGAGTTGTATAGCCATATGTGACACGATCCGTCAGTTACGTACCATGTAGATGTGTCGCCCATCAATAGGCGTATTTTCGCGGTTGAATTGGTAACAAGCTGGTCGTCAGCGTCAACAACGAAATGATGACATCGCGAAAATGCTTATTGTAAACACGGGCGGCGAACCTTAGTTGGAGGGAAGTTCAGAGCTCCGCAATCGCTGTAATTGTGTTAGAAATAGACATGGAATATACAGACGTGTAAATGTAATTGAATGCAGAGAGTAACATGTACTTCTCACCTGAAAATAATACCATTCACATGTAAGAAATGTAGTTCGAGTTACAATGAAGAAAAGCATATATTAACACTTAACCAAAACTCGAAATATCATAAACTAAAAGTAGGTACATTGAGTACAGTTTGATGTTATCCACGTCTGTAACACTCACTTCCGACCCATTTCAACAAAACTTTTCCAACTCTCATCCCGAAATAAGGTACCTAACATCTTAATTTTGAACTACCGAATATTCATCCGTTTTGAACATTAAAAGGTGAGCATGTGGTAATGCAATTTGCAAATGCAGTCAGAGAAACCCGGAATTCAAAACGGTGACCAGCAACGATCAATGTCCATTTAACAAATCTATTAACGTGCTCCTGACTACGTTAGCCAAAAATGGTGAACACTGGTTACCTCGGTCACCATGCGTTCACAGCAAAGTGGTGAACAGGAGGGCGAAACCACCTCGTTACCAATTCGACCATGAAAGTATGCCTAATGTTTGCATCGTGCTGTTAGTCTAGTAGTATTAGTCAATGTGGGGTACATATATATTGTAACTGCACACGTTCACAGATTATACTGACCAGATAAGGAAAGCTGAGCGGAGATCAGCGACACCCATTAACACTACAAATTGCCACAAGACATGAAATCGCAATCAGTGTCCCCAAATTGCTACAGAAAAGTGTAGGCAATGGATGCAACTCCTTAGCAGGAAGAAGGGAGTGGTCTACTTAAATATTTAGCTCTTGGATTAGGTGTAACAAGAAAAACTGTGCAGTTTTCATAACACATTCACGGACTTTTTTTTTTTTTTCCGAAAAGATTTCTTAAAATTGTATTTCCATCATTGCTCCTTCTTTTATTTCTCATTACCGACACATTTCTGATTTGTTGACAATGAAAGAATTTTCTATCCTGTGGCAATTAAATTACAGTCATGCATGAGTAGCTTTACCTCACATTGTGGAAACTAAGAATTCAACAAGATACGGCCAAAACAAAGCAAGTTCTGCAAATTCATAAGTATGCATAATTCTGCATAGCAGACACCCAACCACCGAAACATGGGCCACTGCACACTCCATTCGTAAATCACAAGTCTTTACACTGTAAAATTACGAATGTTCCACTAAAGTCTGTTCAGAGTTTCTTCACACTTTTTGAATCAAACCTTTGAAAAATCACCCCATTTATGACGTGTTTAGTTATTTCCTAAATATGCCTTGTATCACAAGGTTTTTATGCCTTTATTAACATAACATTATCTCTTTTTTTTTTTGTTAAATTGATCTTTTACTTATATTATATCTGCCAACCATAATATTGAATTTATAATTAATATGAATAACAACAGAGAGAAAATATATGGTAATGCCTAGTAAGAAATAGTTCGTGTGCTAAATATTGTTGCACTGAGAGTGCAGGTTTGTTTAGATGAGGCGGAGGAATACCATGGAAATAGAACTTTAGCAGGGCTTCAGAAAGTTTGAAGTGAGTGTGAATGGACTATAAGTATAATTGTTTATTGGGAAGATGTTACATACAGATCCAACTATTTCAAACAGCGCATGTGCTACATATTCAGCCAGTTCTTGAAATATCACAAGTTCATGACCATTTTGTTATACTGAATGTAACTGTGCTTGTGTCCGTGGTTTTTGTTGTGTTGTTTAGAAATTTTCTCTTTTTTTTTTTTTTCTTGTGTATTTGTGCATTCTATGTTTTTTATTGTGAGTAGTTATGTTCATATACCTCCAATACTATATGTACTGTTTTTGATTTTGGTTGTTCTAACTATGCAGTTTTATTTTGTACCTCATTTGTTTTGTACTGAGCGGTTTAATTCATTTGCAGAATTACTATGTGCATGCTAACGTGCATAGAAAGCTAATTGTGGGTTTTTGCAATGTGTGGAAGTCCTTTAGAGTTTTCCATGGGTTACCAGAAAATCTCCCCTATGGCGTGTATTCTCAATAATGGCTAAGCAGTTGGCAGCACTGTAGCAGCTCCTATGCATGGCTGATACAGTTGAAGGTGCGTTGCAGGGATACTCTGGTGGTGGCGGAGGAGGAGGAGGTGGGTACGACTACAATTATGGCGCCCCACCAGATGATGGTGCGGACACCCATGGAGATTCCGAGTATGACCGCCAGTTCTACAAGATTCCAGATATGGTCAAGAAGTTTATTACGTACTTCCGAAACTGCATTAGTGAGGGCTGATCTTTGAGATCCAGGACTTGTATGAAAATACGTAAGTAATGACGTTCTAGGGTACAAGTTATGATTCCATACCTTTTACCTGCTAGAATTGTAGTAAAGTGTAGACCCGCGAGTGACTGACTGGTTTGTCCCACTGCTGAAGTCCAGTTTGATCATCCCAGGCCCTCATTGGCAAGAATTTTAAACTTTAAGCACTTATTACGGTCGTAAGAATACCTATTCACCATACGAAAACATTAACTGAAAATTAAAGCATTTATTTTAGATTTTGATAAGAGAATCAGCTATTGAAATTTTGAAATGTAACAAATTGTTTCATGTTCCTTGAATATTTGAGTGCTTATTAAATGTAAGTATTTGATTAACAGTGAAAATTATTGTCTGTATATAAATTTTTTTTATCTAATCTATCTAGAAAAATTAAATTTGAAATATTGGTACATTATCATTGTTACCATCTGGTACAATTTTTTCATATTTTGTCCTAATATTCACAATTGGTACAATTTTACGAATTGCATAAATTTTCGTATGAATTTCGGACTTCTAAGATTTTTTTTTTTTCTTTTTGTTAAACCTAATTCATGCAGTAAGTGGGTCAGATCATAGTCAACAATACTGTTGTTTTGAGTTTGCGATATAATTGTAATAAATGTTAATAAAGATGTTAGTGTTTGGAATCGTGGCTGCACAATAGTTGACATACAGCATTTTTTTCGTCGTCCACCATATTGGGCATGTGCATGGGTGTTTAATAGTGGAGGTTCATCCATTTTTTTGTGTAATTTTTAAAATCTTTTTTAATATTATTATGTTATATTTTTGTAGAAATAGCCATTGAAGATGTGTTTTTGTGTCAATCTTGGTAGCATTTAGTTTTGATTGTGTATTTCAAGGAAGATGGAAAAAAGTAAAGCAAAAAATACGGGGTGCAAGCCAAGTGTTTCTGCAGTCGTATTGTACAGGTTTCCCTTGGTCAGTTCATTTTCCAAAAGGCGAGAATTATACAACACAGTGTGCAAGTGTGATTTAAACATTTTGTGTGGTGGAAGAAGTGATTTCACAGTTCATACAAGTTCAGTGAAGCACAAGAACAATAAAGTTTCTGAAACCCAAGCCAGATAAAAATGTTTGTCAATGTGCAAAGTGATAATTTTAGTTCAGTTAGTGTGGAATTTTACTGTACTGCATTCATAACTAAACATAATTCACCAGCTTTGATAGCAGGTAGTGCCAGACACCTGTTCCATGTAATGTTTCCAAAATGTGACTAGGCTAAATGTTATGCTTGTGGATGCAGAAAAAGACTGGCATTATAAATGAAATGGCAAGTCAACTTAAAACGAGTATTGCAATTGTTTTAAGGATGGTTTTATTTTCTGTGGCAACAAATGAAAGTAATAATGATTCAAACCTACTACCCAATAGTTCTTACTTATTACAGTGCAGAAAATTCAACAGTGTGACGCGTGCCGCTTACTACTATAAACTACGATTACGACCCATCGCTCTTTACGCGAAGTATACACTTACTTCAACCTACGTAAGAGTTGTCTACTGCAAACCAATACACTATGTTGCACGCCGCTTAAATCTGCCGGACAGCTGAGCACTGCACTACAAGCTTACGCAACCAGCGAGCATGCCACTTCCCGCCCCCCTCCCCCTGCCCTGAGTGCTTACAAGCTGTCAGCCACTTTGGGGATGGCCAAGCGCCGCCGAAGATCTATGATCCAAGAACGCTGATGAGAGGGTTCCCACCTCCCACGCCAGCCTTCACAGCAGGAGGACATTACACACCTTCCCCGCTGTGGCAGCCTAGGCTTCTGACTATATAAGTCCGTGCGCAGTGGGGCTCCAGAAGTAATTTGTAATTCTTCTCTTGATTAAACCCCGAGAACTCCTTAGTGCTGGGGCCTCCAGCGAAACCTAGAATCTTCTGTAGCCATTGCGGCTACCCTCTGTGATGACAACAGTCTTCAACACCCAATGAATATACCTTACTACTTTAACTACTTCTTTTGTCGCTTCCAGACACCCGCATTAGACATTTTTATTTGAGTAGTTAAATTCAGTTTTCTAGTTCACTTCCCCTCCAGCTTAGAACCAGGTCGCCTACACCTGGCTACCGTGGTTTTTCCTTCAGTACTCTGCTCGGTAGGAGATAGCACGAGTCACTATATTTATTGAGTCCTCAATAAATATCGCTTGTTCTCTATCCTAATACTTTTATTTCTAGAGTAACGTGTACTTTGCTCGCTAGGTATAGGTTGAAGTGTCTACTGCTGACAGAAACCGGTACTTTTGTAAATCCAAACTAGCTTGACTGAGGCCACTCTTCTGGGGACCTCTAGTCTGGAACACACCCATTAGACTGCTGCCTGTTGCTTCCTATAACCCCCCCCGGAACACCCAGGTGCTGGGAAGAATGAACAGAGGAGCCACGACCACTAGGAATACCTTCCACCAAGGAGAGACAGCAAACCTAGGTTGTATCACCTACCAGAGCATGTAGATGCTGGGGGCAGTATTGGCCTGGGTGTTGTGACCTGGCCTTGGCTGGAAACTCACATCCAGTAGTAGTATTGGTGGCCCACACAGCTCAACGTCTCTGATCTGCCAGCAGACTGGACCTACACTACACTATCATAGGGTATAGTTTCTCGTCCGAAGTACTCTCCGTATTTTGTTCAGCGGCAAACCAAACTCTTATGACTTACAAGATAAGACACTGCCGAAGGCGTAGGGAACAAAAGATTGCTCATCTAGCTGCCCAGCAGCGGAGTACCTTAGCCCTCCTACGCAGGGAATACAGGCGGAACGGGACCGTGCCGCCTCACTGAGATTACGGGCAGTCTCGACTGTCCACGTGGTATGATATATTCATTTTCCACCGTTCGTCCGAACCAGCCCCTAATATCACCCGGTGGTGAGGGGTTTAGTCAACCAGACTGAAGCTAGGTACGGTCTAGCCAATCCTAACTTCTGGATTCAAGAGTTAGTGGACTGGAACTTGAAGTACAATGTAATTTAACTCTAGAACTGTAGCAACAGTTTCACTCAGCCAGTTAATCTACATTACCAACCGACTGAAAACCTACCGAGTAAGTCAGGTTTCTAACACATCCCGTCAGCTACCTATAACTGCGCACTTGGTCTAGCACGTTGAATCCCGATGACTGTGCTACACAGTCAATAGCCGGGCACGCGTCAAGTGAATAGTGTTTTGCTTTCAGTCACATCGGTGCAGCTGCCACAGTTAAAACAACAATAATAATAATTTCCCACTTGCAATTGGACTATTGTCCGGTGGCAAGCGCTTCTCTCCCTCGTATCTTGTCACTCTCCAGTCTCTTCCTAAATCGCCCAACACCCTTCACCATCACCAGCTGCTCCTGCAATACATTTCATTCCCTCACAGTTCTCACCAGCATGGACTGCCTTCACCTTTCCAGTCACAGTGTTTCATCTCAATCCTAGTTTTGAACCAAGATTAGGTGATCTATGGTCAGAAATCGGCAGTTGCAACACTCTTACATTAGCTCTGATCAAACTGAAGATCATCTTATGATCTTGGTTCAGGGCTGTTAATGGTGCAACCGGGCATTAGTAGATTTGACGTCCATGGAGATGGCAGTCACATTCACCCTCAAATAAGTACCCAGTGTTAGGTAAGATTACGTGTTTATTCCCCAGAGGAATAGATATGGTGGCCCATCCTATCTCCTCGCTATCAATGAATTCTAACCGGCAGAAGTAGGTTATGGAAAATCAGGTGAATGGGACCTGGTTCTAAACTAAACAAGAACAAAAAAAGGCTAGGTAACTATGTTAACAACTGACCCTAACTAATCTATGTTGCTGTCCAGAGGGGATTTGGGGTTCACTACCAAAGTGGTAGTGAGTGTAAGGGAGATCAAAGACTTCTTCAAGGGTTGCAGGGCAAATGTCTGGAAGGCTGCTATTCTCTCGTTACAAAAGCGGTAGGCAGAGAGCTCCAGCACTCGAGGTGGTGGAGTGAACTGTTGAGTATCAACTCACGTTTTTGGACTGTGCACTCGCGTATATAGACTGCCAGCTGCAGGTCCTTCGGCTCCCTTTGGCTGGTCGGGTATGTTTAGGCTAGAGCTTCTCCCTTAACAGTGTAGGCCGTATTCTCTCTGGGAAGGCTGGAAGTGCTGTTTTCCTTGCATGCAGGATGTGTTGCTCTTGCGAGCTTAGGGGCGGCGCTGGGCTTCGTGACTGCCGTCTGTCGCATGCGGGGATGATTACCAGTTATGTTACATCTAACATAATGGCCTCGGCTGCCGTGTCCCTTGCCTAGGGGTGTGCTGGTTGGCTGTGGAAGGAGGGCATCCTGGGTTCAAATCTCACTCGTGTTAACATGAAATCATGTGAAGAATAGACGGGAGTCGTAATTAATAATTATGTCAGAATGCTTCATGATTCAAACATTATAATGTTTGTACCTCTCTCTCTGTACAGTCCCGTACCTAAATATCCACTGACGCAGTCTCGCTTGATTCGGAGTGCAGGAGGGTAGTTCGTTCTTGGTACTTTCGGCACTACCGCCTTACGATTCTTTTTCAACTGCAGATTCCCTCCTATTGGACGTGATAATCCCTTTGGCAGTGATTACGTTTGATGGATGTGCCTGGCGGGTCGGGGTTTGGCCCACGTCGGGGTACTTGGTATGATTCGGCCTAACTGAAGGGTGCTGGGAGGGTAGAGGGGAATCAAATCCCAGGGTGAGCTTAATGGTTCGTGTCTCTCTCCTAGGAAGCACGACATTGCTCACCGTGAAGGTTACCAAGATTCTGGATGCCAGCTGTTCAAGGTTGAATTAAAATAATTAGGTTGAAATGGTGATGAATTGTGAGAGACCAGTAGATCAAATAACTTTGAATGGGATCTGACGATGCGCCCCTGGCTGTCCCTACTCCATGTCCCGTTTACGATACATTCTCCCAAGTGGAGATGGTTTGGTAGGTTTACGTACAGGGACGAATGTGTGAAGTGGGGAAGCAAACCTATGTTTCGGAATTGGAGTGGGATTACCACTTTTATCGCCTTCCTGGCAGCTGTGCAAACTGTACATGTCTTTACGTGTAGGCGGTCTGCGGATGGGGGCAGTTCAGTGTCGAGGGTGGATGAAAGTGTGCACAGATAGCTGATGTCGTAGCAGGGCCACTGCCAACACGTACCCAACACGTGAGTGGGGATTACCATAGGCGAGATAGGACGCGGCCGGGACGTGGTGACTTCCGGTATAGGTGATGGAGTGTGCTATTCTGAGTTGGGTCGTCCGCCTGCAAGGGATTGGACTTAGCTAATTCGCCTTGTAAGGCACAACGGGCCTTGCGACGCAGCCTACTAGGGTGTCCACCTCCCTTCTTTGACATTTGAGTACAATTCTGCAATATAATTATATTATTGGACAACAATACTCTTACTCATACCAGGCTCACAAATATACCTCAATGATCACACCTTTCCTAGCCGTGGATCAGTAGTCCTCTGTGTGTTACTTCTCAGTCAATCAGAGGCTCTGCCAATAAGAACTACAGCCAGTCTGTGCATCTGTAGGGAGGTGTGGGTGTTCCAGACCTGTCCAGATGACAGAGTATGTCCTTTTGGACTAGAGATCCTTTCGGACCCAGTGACACTGGAGATTTCAGTCCACTCGCACTTATCCTGCAGAGAAATCTTTAATGTTAGTTGAGCTGAACCTTTATTTTTAAATGCACTAAAAGAAACCAAATTAATTTTATGTAGCTGGGGAAGCAAATTAAAATAATAAAATTGCATAATTTACAATTTTTGCTTTAGCGTTTATTGACACTTTAGGAAAACAATGGGGAAGACAGATTCTTAAAAGAACCTAAATGGGTGTTTTAAAATTTGCTTAACCAGGTGAAGGCAAACCTGGATAATTCTTACATCATGATAAAACTTCCATAATTCTCTTCGCAACTGCCTACTACCGGAGTCAAGGATGACTAGGGTAGTGGGTGCAGGATGCGGACGTAGAGGTTACCTGGACAACGAGCCTTTCCAAGCTGCTGGTGTTTGTGTTGGAAGATGGGCTTTTCCAAGCTGCTGAAGTTTGAAGAGTCTCTTGCAGGCTACTGGAGCTGGGGAGAGAGAGATTCTTTGCAAGCTGTAGGCTAGGAGAGGTCTTTCCAGACCCAGGAGAGCTCGCTGATCATTGCTGTCGGCAAGCCGGCGAACTCTGGCTAGGACGTTTCGAAGGTTCCTTATATAGTCCAAGTTTCAACTTGGTGGCTTTCCCAGGGGTGCAAGAGGTTGCAAGATTCTCAACACGGGGGTCAGTTATCTCTAGTAGTGGGCGGCGTAGCGTATTTTTCTTATCGTCCTTCATTGAGGCTGATGACAGTTTTACCTCCTCTGCTGGAGTCTCGGCAGCTGTGGCGTCACTGGGCACAGGGATGCTGCAATATTGTGGATATCTTTTTAACTTCCTTATCGAAATTGGCTTGTCGGGTAAAACAATTTTTATTTGAGGGGGTGGCGACCGCATGACTGAATCTAGGCAGGCAGTACAATCTCATAATTAACAGTTTAATTATGCACTCGTCCATGGTTGTTGGGGCTCATGGAGTCAACTCTGTAGACACGGAAATTTTTTATGCCACTATTTTGACTTGCCCCGCGTTCCTCAGCACTCTCTGATTTGGTGAAGTCGACCCATAGAGTACACAGACGTGCTGCACAGCAATGTGGCATGCGTCAATTGGCCACCCCCTGAAGCGACGTAGACCCATCTCTAGCAAAAACCACTTATACTTCAGGTTGTATATGTGATGCCTCAATTGATGTATTGTGGTTGCATATCTGGACTTGCGCCTCTTCTGTGGCTTGCGCTGCCAGCTGGAATGGTAGTGGCCCATATCTAGCCGTGCGGCGGCTATTTTCCTGTCACTGGGTTAACTGCCTCTCCTCTCTCTTCTCCTCTTCAGAGCTCTCCTCTTCCGCTGCGGTCTGGTAGCAGGTGCCGGCGGAATGTCTCGGTTCATCCGCCGGTTGCCGTTCGTGCTTTTCTTTAGTCGCAGGGAGGAGTGTTTGGGGAAAGGAAGCTATGGGAGCAGGTCATTTTGTTTCGAACCCTGGCTTTCTTATGTCGAGGGCAGTTCACATAACAAGTAAACTGGGTTACTTTTAAACAGTGATTCTTACAATATTTTAGTACAAGTTCTCAAGTTTCGTATTGTTCATCTCTGCCCTCGAGAGAAAAACTTTTAGCTAATGAATCAACAATAAATCCCATTTGCAAGGATTTTTAAAAGGGGAAGTTTACTATGCCACCTGCGGGACAATGTTAACTGGTCTGTTCATCAGCCAGTGCTGTTGCACTGTAAAATATTAACGTGTGAGCAAAAGTAAGTTCTTTAATTTTTAAAATATTATTACTCCCTACTGGCATTGGCATTCCCCATACAAACAAAGAGGTTAGTGTGTCGAAGATACATGGGTACTTTAGTAATGTTAACAATCACATCACATAGTAACACTTTTCACTTCAACATTACAACATACAGATAGCTACGTGCTAGGGCAGCCATTGGTTTGGTGTGACAGTCTTAGTTTCTACTACATTCTCTTCATGATTACAGGTCATAGCATTATTCTGGTAGGCCGTGATCTGTTACACTTTCGCAATCTGTGCATACGCACATACATGAATTCTTACTGTCCGTACCTTATACTATCTTACATTATCTTTGGCACATCTTTTAAGTTATGATTTGAGTTTAATTACAATTCACATATTTTACCTCATTATGCAATAGCAAACCTAGCAACTTTAATTACTCTTACTTGATAGTGCCTCGACTAAAGATGTGGTGTGTACGCTTAGCTCATTTATCTACCCTACACATTCCTTAATTGTCCCTACTTATACGATTCAGCTAACTCTTTTCTCTCTCCATCTAATTCATATGTTCATCAATTTTCCTCATTCTACAAGTATGTGTAACTTAACCTATTTCATTTTGCAACATAGGGAAACTTCTTACTCTACAGTCACAAACGCCTTTCTTTAATCTCTCTAGTATTTACACTTCTCTTATTAACATTGGTGAAGATACCGCTAGTTAGGGGGTTCTGATTGACTCTAAGTCACTCCTGATCTCAGCCGTATTTCCGGCGGGATTACATCACATTTCACATTCTACTTCCTTCATGGTTAACCTTACTGATCACCCTAGTGCTAGTTCATGCCCTACTGGACATTTTTCCACTCGTACACACAATATGCAATTTTAGTGGGAAATTCAATAGCTTATGTTCTTTTCCTAACCCTACTTTCTAACAGGTACATGCTTAAATGAGTGGTTATATCATATTTTACCTTTTCTCTTGGACCATTTCTTTTTTCTATACTATAATCTACGTATTTTAGTAAGGCTGGGAACTTTTTGGGCAGCATTTGCTGTATACTCTTATTGAGTTTCACCTCGTGCTCTTACTGCAAGGTACAGTGGTGATTAATTCAATTTCGCCGCAGGTTGCATTGTTATGAATAGTTTGGTGTGGGACACGTGTGTTTTCAGGTCTGCTGATAGGCTTTGCTTACACGTATCTCACTTCCTATCAGTGCTCACGGAGTCGAGTGACTTTACGTAAAATGTGTCATTCTAGATTCCATTACAAAGTAAGATTACATTATTTTACTCATTACACCTTACGTGAGCACTCTTGGGGAGTTAACCAAACATTAACTTTCCAGTTTGTTCGGGATTGCAGCTACGTTAATTCCTCCATGTATTCTTTGCGAATTAGGTATCAAAATGATATAACAAAACATAATAAATTATCCTAGCTCCTTACTTCTACATTAAGTGCTGTTAGTCTGGAGGAATATTTAGTCATACTGGCACGTCTGAATATGGGACCTCCGTTCCTGGCAATGCGATTCAAATTCCTATCCTTAGAAACCTTAACCTCTATTTACATTTCTTGAAACCTTTTTCTGCTTCAAATATTTACTCATGAAGGAACAGGGGTCGTTTCTCACTGCCTGACCATCAGGATAGGGATTTTTGGAGGTGCTACGTGACACCTAACCTTCCATACTAAGCTATCTCCTACGAGTTCTTGCATTCTCGTAGCTTTATTTTCATGAATAGTCTATCACTCCCTACTAGATTTTTAGCTGACTAGAGTCCTATCTTGTGGTGTGATAGTCAAAAATTAGCGCCTGCCAAGTACCTACTCACTTATGTGATGCTGGGTTGGGTCACTGAAGCTTGTAGGGATGTCACTTCGACTGCCTCTTTTGCGTGGTTGTACAGCGGGAGTGGTGGGCCATTGGAACGTTGTGGGTGCCCTCCATGCAGTCTCTCAGTAGCGTCCTGGGATGTGTATCTTGCATATCGCGTGCAGTGGTGTCGCGTGGTTGGCGCTGTCAGCTGCAGGTGGCAGCTCTGGGGCAGCGGCTTGGGTGTTGTGGATCTCGTTGATGCGGACAGACTCATTCTGGCGCGAGCTGTGCGGGTGAGAGGTGCGTGGTACTCGCAATGTTCATCCGCTCTCTATATTAGAGGGGCTGCTACGGCAGCACCAATGCCTTTGGGCATCCGGATAACCATTTTTGCTTTAATTTTTTCACGCGTATTACTTTCTGTAGCCTCTCCAGCAGGGTCAGCCGCCTCTTTGACTTACTTTTCCGCTATTTTTACGTCACACCTTAGGTTATCTCCATTCTCTAGTTCATTTTCCGTCTTGCTGGGGATTGGAAAGGATCGGATGGGTAGCAGGGTGCTTGACCTCATGTCCCGATCCTTGTGGATATCCACGCCCTCAGAGGGGGGAGTAGCCGGGACTGAGCCTGGGGGCAGCGGGTAGTTGGCTTTGTCCAGTTCAATCTCCAGGTGCAGCGTTTCTTCTGATGCTGGAATGAAGGCTGTAGTGACATACCCGTCGCTCTGTGAGGGTGTTGCGCTAGCTTCCTGGTGTTCTACTGCCAGGGGTGAGGCAAGGGGCCAAACAAGTGGAGTCTGTGGCTGTTTGGTTACGTCTTTAGGGGTGGCTGGGGGTTCTTAGGCCTCCTCTATCATGATTCCTACCGGTTGACAACGGTGTCCAACGCACTCACCATATGGGCTAGGTTCACTCTCCTCTGCAATTAGCCATGCACCTTTGTCTCGCCCCTGTGGGGCGTCGTGCCAAGGTGGACATTGGGGTAGCAAGGAGGATGTATGCGACTGCACTACCTCTACCTGTTTGTAAAGGCTATTGCTGCCATAGACTGGAGTTTGCTTCCTAGGTACATAGTCTGGCAGAGGTTCAAGATCCCATGGGCTGGGTGGCTCGAAACTCAGTGCAGGTTGTACTGGGGGCGAGGGGTTTATGTTATGCTGTTGTCTGGCCCAAAGGCGCTGGACTCATCGTGCCTGCATGGAGGATTTCTTTCACAAGGTGCAGGGAAATTGTGGGGTGTCCACCTGAAGTATCAAACGGACTGGGGCAGGGGAAGGGGTAATCTGGATCAGGTTTCCTTTCCAATCGATGACCATGTTCCTGTCGTTACCCAAGATGGTGCGCCATTATCCACATTCGATCAAACACTGTTGTTCTTGTAACCAGGGCCACATGGTACAACAGTGGATTCGGAGATCAGGGTAATCTCCCCGGACAAATGAAGGTGGAAGTTGTCTTGGGCCATTTTGACTGTTTGGCTTGTAGGGGTCAAGCTGGTCTTTTTTCGCTGTGTCAGAAATTCACCGCTGACGAAATTGCGGGCAGCTGCTGTGTCAAGTACCGCCGTGACAATTTCATTGTTCAGATGCACCTGCATGCGGTGTTCATTCGTAGGAAAATATGCTGTGTTCAACATTTGTAATCGGGCTGCAGCTTCGTTAGGCCCGGCCAGTCTTTGAGGGTGTCAAGGACGTGTTAATTTGCGTGGTGGCCAGGCGTCTCTCCTTCCTTCTCTCCCGTCCTGCCGGGCGGGGCAAGCTCCATAGGAGTGCTGTCCTTGACAGTTCTGGGAGGAGGAGGGGGGAGTGTGATGAAGGGAGGAGGAGGTGGGGAGTGTGACTAGGGGAGGAGGAGGTGGGGCACAACCTAATGGTGCCTGCAGGGGTGAAGGGGTTCTCCTTTCTCGTGCTCGCTGGGTCGAGCAGTCCCTGCCGTAATGCCAGCCTTCGCAGTGCCAGCAGCATGACAGAGGCGGAGGCTTTGTGTATCGCCCTGCAGGTGGTCTGGAGAAGGGGGTGGAGCCGGCGTCTTTGGTAGCACCTGCCAGTGGGACCTTCCCAGGAAGGGGGCAACTATTCATCTGAATCTCCCTTGCCCTTCCTGCCAACTCCTCGACTGTCTGCAGCTGCGGGGTTAATAGGAGGTTTTTGAACTCCAGAAGAAGGGTGCTGTCTATTCTTTGAACTCTGTCGCTCGTGGTCTGGATAAATCCTTTTGTGTACTCTCTCCTTTCGAATGAAGAGTTTTACCTCTTCATCCGGGGTTTGTGTGCAGGAATGAAAGTTGGTTACAGTCACCTCACATTAATACAAACCTGACGGGACCTAAAAATTCAGCACTTTGTAATAACGAGGTTTGTATTAAACAAGACAAAAAATGAAAATCGACAAAAAAATACTGAATAGGGCCAACATTTTTGTATTACGCGACAAAGTAAATTTTTGGCACATAATTATCTTATTAGGAGAAGATCAAGAGCTGCAATCATTTTGTCACGATTTTGAGCTTTGCCTGAAATACATACTTGGGTGTACTGCCCCCCAGAAGTGACATCACAAATGCTGTCCAAATTATTATTTAATCCTTTATTAAACCCTATAACATTTGGCAATTATCAAGTTATTTGTAGGAATACATAGTCATTAAAAGTGATCATCTGACTAATAGATGTTACTGAAGCCAGCAAGACTGCCTGTTTGAATTCATCAAGTTGTGTGTCAAGGGTAAGGAAAGTATGCAAGGAAGCAAGTCCACCAGTATGTACATATTTGAATTCGGAAACGGCCTTAATTGTCGACAGGTACGACAAAGGTAAATTCAAGTGCTTTCGTATTTCTGTTTTAGATATCTTCCCACTATCCAGTCAATTTTTGATTTTGGAAACTCGTATTGTTTGCACTTCGTCGTCATTGCACTGCACTGCAGTATGTGGGAATTTGGAAAAAATACTTTAATTTAGGCAAAGAAGTTTGTGGGTTGCTAGACCTAGTGAATAATATTCTATTATGACTTATTCCAGTAAAACAAAAAAAAAGCAGAATAGTGACTGTATGTGCTAAAACATAGATTCGGACTAGAAAAGTCGTATTTTTATACACTTAGTTGTTGCACTACGAATTAATCCTCTGAGTTTCGAGCACTTCTTTGAAATACTTGCTTCAATTTTAATAGGACAATCTCTTATATTCTAAATAATAACAAAAATTGGAATTACCACATGATAAAACAAAACTGTAACTATAAATTTGTATAAAAACATTGCCTTGATGTTTTCAGTTCGCTGCTATTTTCTTCATAATTTTGACGTTTACTAAGGAACTTTCACATTTGTTGTTCCAGTTTTGGTAGTAAAATGTGTCTACATTAACACAAATTTACTCAAATTAGCTTTCACTGAAAATTAAAACATCTGTGAACACACATGCTTCGAACCACGTAGTGCAACTGCAATTGCAGCCAAGTTGCATCGGGCAGGTTATGAATACAACATACTGAATCTGTGTGATAACAAAGCTGATTCCTCTATCAATAACGAAATGAAAAGTAGCTGAGTAATTGAATTATATTTTCTCATAGCAAATTTGCAATGTTTGGAGTTTGTCAACACTTCGGCTACGAGTGAGCACAGCGCGTAATTAAAAACACACATTCCGAACGAAAAAACAAGATAACTTGCTGGCATGTTACAAATCATTTTAACCAAACCCATATTAAAAAACGTTATTTTAGATTTCGATAAAATTGTTAAACATTTGGGAGTTAATTAAACATTGATCTTGCACTAGCTTATTTTTACATGAATGTTTGGTTATGTATATCGAAAATTGTGTCACCCATCAACCAGCAATCGATACTTCAAGCTGACTCCACAAAGCAAAATGTACTCTTTCGACTAATTGATACTACGAGATTTTGGTCCATTACTGTCATTAATGCGCTAGAACATTGTTACAAATCAACTTCTTTTGCCCACCATGCGCACAGAAGAGATTATGAAAAGTGGCCATGTGCCAGATAGCAGCCAGGCTTCAGTTACCAATTTTGATGCTAGAGCAGCGAAATTTTTTCACACTGCATAAATCAGCGCTGTTGTATTGTATACAACTATGGCACCATGATTGTTTACATTACTTCTGCTGTTACAATTTTGTTTGTATTAACCATCTGAATTAAATATAAATTGCTTTCTGCGGGACATAAACAGACTTCGTATTACATATTAACCGTATTTCATACAAAACGAATTACATAGCATTAATTTATGCCTAGTATACTTTCAGGGACCACTAAATTGCTTTGTATTAATGGGAACTTAATATTAACAGAGTTTGTACTAACGAGATCCTACTTATTAAACCCAATAGCACTTCATGAAGTAGGAGGATAGCTGGGTTCAAAACTGGGGCCATCGCTCAACGAATTCCCCATACTTTTACCACCATTTCTAGGCTTGGCTGCCCAGTTGGTGGCATACTCGGCCTACCCATTGCTTAATGGGAATTAAGTGATCCTTTAATTCCTTCTCACGTTCGCATATGAAGCCCTCAGGGTTTTCATACGGCCTCCTGTGGGATTCCGGCAATACCATTTCCGTGGGTATTCCAGGAGTTCCGGGACTGGATTGGGTTCGAGGGTCCATGTGTGTGCTCCTGTCGACACACTTCTGTTGGTAGACTTGTCCGGGGTTCCGTACCTATTCGTCTACCCACCTGATACATTGATGATGGTATTCTTTACGGCAGAGTATACACCGTATTGTGTGCAGCCCTTGGCCTGTGCACTCAGGCCATTTGCATAACCGGGCTTGTGCCTGTCTACTCTCGAGACATCTGAACTCTAAACCGTCGGTGTACCTAGGGGCGACCTCCCTAACTAGGCACCTGTAGTGATACTGTCTACCACATTTTACACATTGTATTACATTTGCACCTGTTCCTGGGCATGACGGTATGGGACAGTTGTCAGCTCATGTCTCTTCGACAGTGGCCTCAACTCTTTTGACCTGGGGGTCATGTATGCTTTCCTCCAAGCTGTACATGACTGTAATTGGGTAGAGCGTCACTGGGTGTTTAGTTCGCCTCCCCGAAGTCGATGTTGTGGCTCCTCGGCATAGAGTCTTTATGTGGGGGGAGGGGGTGACTGGCTTGGTCCCCATTTCCAAGGCTGAGCTACTTGGAACTGTTGCTGCTCCACGTTGGGTGCCAATTTACATACTTTCGCTTGATTCAGATTGTAGGAGGTAGGAGGGTGGTTCGGTCTTGGTATCTTCGGCGGCGGCACCCTATGATTCTTTCTCAAGTGCCGATTCCCTCCTGTTGGATGTGATAATCCCTTCGGGGGTGATTATGTTTTACGGATGTTCCTGGCGGGTCATGGTTTGGTCCACGTTGGGATACTTGGTAGGGTTCTGCCTAACTGAAGGGTGCTAGGAGGGTAGAGGGAAATTGAACCCCAGGGTGAACTTAATGGTGCATGTCCCTCGCCCAGGAAGCACGACCTTGCTCACAGTGACGGTTGCCAATATTCTGTATGCCAGCTGTCCAAGGTTGAATTAAAATAATTAGGTTGAAATGGTGATGGATTGAGAGAGGTCAGTTGATCGAATAACGTGGAATGGGGTATGGCAATCCTCACCTGGCTGTCCCTACTTTGCATCCCGTTTACGATACATTCTTCCAAGTAGAGATGGTTTGGTAGGTTTACGTACAGGGATGATTGTTTTAAGTGGGGAAGCAACCCTACGTTTCTGAATTGGGGTGGGATTACCACTTTTATCATCTGCCTGGTGGCTGTGCTGGCTGTACAAGTCTTTATATGTGGGCGGATGGGGGCAGAGTAGACGGTTCAGTGACCGGGGTAGAGGAAGGTGTCCACAAGATAGCTGATGTCGTCGTAACATTTTTAAGGCTTTCATGCTCAGTTTCCTGAGCAAAAGGAGAATGGTACAAAGTTCCTTTTGATGACAGCTATATTTATTTTTGCACTTAATTCGTAACGTTTTTCCATTGAATTAAGGTTGCTTGTGAATGCCAAATGCCAAGCACAGTCATATTTTTACTGTTTGCTTTTGTAAACACCATTGGAGGGTGTGAATAACAGTTACAATATAAAGTTAGTACTTAAAATTAGGGCTAGGGCAATTTTTTATATATATATAATCACAATTTAAGCAAAACATGAAATTTTAAACAATAATGTAATGAATTTATCCATTTTCTGCTAGCTTAAGCGTGACCTCTTTGGAACATCAGTGCATGTTGTGGCGGAAAATTTCCAATGCCAAACTCTCCCATAAGAAATCCAGTTTTGTTCCTCACCTTAGTAGAATTGACCTTAACTACGTTACACACTTGTAAATCAGGTTCGTAGTTAAGTTGTCAGCAAAATATTACTGTAAAAGAGTTTTTAATTTCTTCTGTAAATGGTGAGCATGATGGACACTAAAGTTAATGTATCTTGTTTTACACTCGTTAGAGCTTGTATTCGCATATAACAGTGTTGCCACAGGTCTGGAAAACAGGGAAATGTCAGAGAATTTGAAAACCGTCACGGAAATGTCACAAAATTTCTAACAAGTTAGCTAAGTGTCAGGGAATTCTGTGATATGCATGATATATTTGGCAGTTCTGTCATCAATCCAGCACTGCTGCCAGAATCACGTCAAATTGTTTTAATGATTGTGGACTAAATGCGTAGACATTTTTCTTTGCTATCTATGTGGTGAGCAATTTTGTAATATCAGAGAAGTATTTTGGTGTAAAAGTGTGTTATAATGCAAAGGCTCCAATCCGTAACAGAAAATGTTAGAAAAAGGTCGGGAATAAACATTTTTTGTCTGGAAATCGGGGAAATGTCAGGGAAATTTCCAATTGAAAGAAAGGTGGCAACCTTGATATAAGTACTTGCATTCCTAACAATTCAACTTTTGTACTAGGATGGTACATGAACAGTGATCAGGCCCATGGCATTGTTAATTTTACATATGGTGGGATGATACATCAGAACAAAAAGTAGATCCTAAACAGGGTTTCCAAAGTGCTCCATTAACCTCACCTGCGTGAATCTTAATTGTGTATGCCGCAATGGAAGTTTCTGTGGAGGAATCCTTGCAACCCTGCATGGCCACTTGTGAGGCTGGTTCTATGGAAGATTTGACAACTGCTGGCTGTTTTTGTGGATGTTTTCTAATTGCTCGGGTGCTGTGCAGTGTTTGATGGAACGTTTCCTACGAGGTTGAAATTAGCCAATCAGAGGGAGGGGATCGAGTCACTTTGTTTAGTTTGTTTTGAGAAAGCGCTTGAGATTTTTGAACGTGAAAAATAGTAAATAAAAACCACGAAAATGTCTGCTGATACTATTTTGTGAAAATTACGGTTAACATTTTTGTTTATTTAATACAATGTTAGCCTATAACAATGAAATCCATGCATAAATGCATTATGATAGTCGTGAAAGAGGATTGTTGCAGAACTTAAATAATAATAATAATAATAATAATAATAAATGCACTCATCTTTACTTGTGCAGCAAGTATCGTTGGACAGGTTATTTCAAAGAACCCTCCATAACTTCTTGCATGCAGGCTCAGGTAACAGGTTTTGTGGAAGTTAAGTTCGAGTTTGTACAGAATCTTTTACCATGGCATACATGCTTTACAGTGTTTGTGAGCAAGTGTTAAAACTTTGAGGGGTGATGATCACAGCTTTTCTTTCTGTTTGAAGGTTCCCCAAGTTGGCGGAGGAGTACTTCGACAAGCAACCGTGGCCTGATCATACAGAGATCACTCACCTAGTCGACAATGATCCTGTGAGTTCCACATATGTGTGTCCCAGTATAAAATTACATTCTCTTTCTATATTTTAACTGTCTGCAAAGTGCAGCTGGAACTGGATTGCAGCTTATGTTAGCATCTGATGTAGTAGCTGCCTTTCTGTCGTGCCACCTGGTACCACTTCGCTGGGTGTATGGCAGAAGGCAGGTACAACGGACAGCCTCACGAGAGGAGAGCAGGCGATAAAGTTCCCTGGCTACGTGTAGTACCAAAGTCACAGCTGAACAGACCAGACTCGTACACTTTGCTCCTCTAACTGGCGACACAAGGTGTGGTGGTTATAAAGTGTGTTGGCAGATCTTCAGACCCAGTATGTCATTCCCTCCGGCAACCGTACAGCATGGTGGACAGGGTGGATCAACTGGAATATCGGTCTGATGACTCTTGGATTGAGTTACTAGTGGTTGGGGCTATACCTTACTGCACACCAGGTGTACAGTACAGGTGGCCACCGAAACTATGCATTAAGATCATCCAAGTAGTATAGCGCACCGCCGGATGGTACCACTAGTACGATCGCCGCATATAGCCCTGGATCCAGCGCTGGCCGGTGACATCACATACCAAGTACAAGGGGAAACTTTTGACCCCAAAACAAACACTAGGTTAGCAAAAAAAAAAACATTAAAATCTTTAAAATTTAAAGAACGTTAGTGATAGTACCATTCACTTATTGATCCAGTGATATAGTTTATGACATAAATATTATAAAAGTTATTTACTATATAATTCAAAATAAAGTTCAAATCAATTACTTTTCTGAGCAAAACTAAAGTACACACGAGACAAAACGGTAAACCTGAATAAATTTACATGAATAGAGTCATTGAGTTAAGTTACCACAGTTACGAGTACGAATAGAGTCATTGAGTTAAGTTACCACAGTTACGAGTACTTAACAAGTACTTTCTACTTAACAGATACTTAACAAAAAAAGAGATAAAAAGCTGGAACTGAATTTAGTGGTCTTGCTTGTTCCAGAAAATGGAATAGTCACAAAAAAAAAAAAACAAGAAGATAAGGACGTGTGTGCCACCAAAGCGGCACGTCCTTCACCACACTCCTGGTGCCGAAGTTACCATCAGCTCTCCTGTGGTCTTCACTGCACTCTTGGTGCCGAAGTCCCTCCTCTTACCTTTTCTTAACCGCATTCCTGCCGAAGATTCCCTCATCTACTGTCGTCAAACACCTAGATACTTCCGGCCTCTTCAGGGCAACAGTGTAGTGTAGCCAAAGTTAGTTAAAGTTACATACTTTCATCTTACCCCGTTTCCCTAGGAACAGGTCGCCTGTACCTGTCAATGTGTAGTCAGCTTCCTTAAGTTCCCGTTGATAGGACATAGTGCAACACCAACTTGTTTATTTCCTTAAACAGAATAAGCAAGACTTTAATCCACTTAAGGGTATCTTTCCCATAGCCATAGTAACCTTCCCTGAGATATCATCAGCCCCATCAGAGGGACAGCAGGTGACCGGGAAATTTGCTCAAGCCGCCAAACACTCCCGTAGAAACACACACCCCTTGGACGGCCACCCTTTCTGTGCACCATGGTGCATGGATTGGTAGAGCCCCGACTCTAGGTACTCCTCCACTTGGGATTAGCTTGTCAGTCTGGGGTTTACTCTTTCCACCGCATTTCTGGTGCCGGAAGGAGTACTTTCCTGGGTCTGGAGAGACATCCTCAAGAGGATCTCGCCCATGTAATGGGACCGTCAGCCAGTGAGACCAGACCCAGTATCCACTGTGCTTCTAGTGTCGGGTACTGAGATAGGGATACTGCATTGGGTTGGCGGAGACAGTACGTGGAAGTACGCCCAAGTAGGACCACAGCGTTACCTGCTCCACCTCCGCAAGGTCTGATCGTAGATACTCTTTCCTCATGCCTTTCTCGTGTCGAAGTGGTATCCGTAAGAGTATAAATAGTTTCGAGACTATCTCGAAGTACCAGCATGAGCTTAGCCACATCCCCACCGGACTTGAACATCTCTATTCCCGGGAGCAAGCGTAAGCCATCCGCTGCGTGGAGAGACCCGTCTCACCAGCTGTCTTTAAGCCACCCTCCAAAATCGATAGCACGAGACACCGGTTTTTTTGGCGTACCTGAGTGGACGAGACACGTCTCTTGACCTAGCTAACCTGCGTTTTTGGGGGACCCCAATCAGTCAGCCTACCCCAATGTCAAACAGTATCTGCGAACGCTCACCGACCAGCACCAGAATCTGGGGCCAACCCTTCTGTTCCACAATCCAAACCACAGCAGGTCCAGCAGCTTCCACAGTTCGTGTCGCCCAGGCAACCTCATGAGAGTGGTCGTGCCGAAGCAGATAATAGTACTAGCCGTCCTAGATTTTGTGCCCTACCGGAAGGCCACATGGCCGGTTCTGTTTTAGAGACGTGCTTCAGTTCCATGCAGGGACTAGAGTTACAGCATCACCCCGGGTGTGTATGTCCTCGCACCCACCAGAAACACTTCGGCTGTGACGTACCGCAGTTGCCCACAGGACTTCACGCATCATAACTAACTGTTGCTGAATGAAGTTAGAGTACAGGTATCCAGGTGAAGGTGATCGGGTCCTAAACTGAAAAAGGCAATCCAGCTAGGTAGCTATGAAAATAACTGACCTCGTACTAATTCTAACCATTGTCCAGAAGGAACCGATGAGGGCCACTACCAGAGGGGTACTGGTGGTGTGTTCAGAAGGGACTTTCGAGGGCCACTACCTGAAGTGGTAGTGGTGGTGCAGTTGTCATTACCAGAAGGTAAGGCAAGTATTGAAGCCATCTTCTAGGGCTACTGGAGCAGTGTTGAAGAGCTTCTGGAAGGTCTTAGAGGGCTGCTGGAGCAGTGTTGCTAACTTCGGGAAGGTTGATATGTCAGTCACACGGGTGTACAGTACAACCTGACGTATCTGTAATAGCCCCTGCGCAACAAGGGGCCTATCCTGTAAGCACTCGAGTAGCTAGCAGTACTGTTCCCGCCCAGGGTGGCGTGAAGGCGCGTTTAGATGAGACGAAGTTGTGTGTCGTATAGTCAGGATGTGCTTCACACGCCAATATTTTGAATGAATAAAATATGTAGGTTTATTTTGAGTGCGTGAAGGAAAGCCGAATTTCCAAGATGCCAACTATTTTCTCTTTGATCGCTGCGGCTAGCTGTTGCGTAGTGATGCCAATCAAAAGCTGCTTTTATCCTTTGACGCATGACGTCTTTCTACATATAATTTAAACAATTTCAACCCATCAAACAAGTTTGCACTGATGAGTTGAAGTTGTTTAACGGAGTTTGAGTTGCTGCCACCAGCAATATGACGTCTGTAATTGTTCTACCTACCCAAGAGTGTAAATACAGGACCGCATCAAGGTTCCGAACCAGTCTTCAAGCAATTGACGTCTTTCTTGTTCCCTCACCGCACCTCTCAGTACCACAGGAACCATCAGCTCCAACCTTGGTCTTCATCGTGTACTAGTGGTGCTGAAGAGATATCTGCTCCTCAAGACTTCACCGCACCTTCAAGAGCAGAAGATCCTTCTCTTCACCAAGTCTTGCGTCGCAGCTAATAACCAACACGTACCGGTCTCTTATAGACAACAGCCGTAGTGTAGCTTAAGTTTAAGAGTTGTTTTGATAGCCATTTTACTGCCTATCCTGTTAGTCTAGAAGCAGGTAGCCTTCACCTGTATTGACGTAAGGTGTTTCGACTTCTGTAAACTCATGTGGATAGGAGGTAGTACTTCACCATCATGGTTTGTTTCCGTAAAAAGAAATAAACACATTTTTACCAACTTAGGAATATCGTTCCCATAGTTACAGTGCCTCGCCTCGTAAACATTGGGCCCGTACAAGGGGCAGCAGGTGACCGGGACTTTATTTTCTACGTACAGACACGTAACACCAGAACCACAGTACAATATTGGAAGGCCACCCATTCACTGCCCTTGTGGTGAATGGTAGAGCTACAACATTAGGATACTGCTCCCTTAGAGGTTGGACTGCCAGTCTAGGGTTTGCTCTTCTCATCGCGCACTAGTGGTGCCGAGAGTACTGCCTTGGGTCTGGGAGGATCAGTTCCTCTGGGACACTCACCACACCAATGTTGGAAGGCCACCCATTTTCTGCACCTAGTGTAGTAATTGGTAGAGCCACTATATTAGGTACAAGCTCCCCCTTAGGGTCAACTTGGAGGTTGCCCTTATCGCGCACTAGCGGTGCTGAGAGGGATACATCTCCTGGTCTTAGAAGACCAAACTCTAATGGGACAACACCTTCGTATTGGGACGATCCCCAGTGCTGCACCGCTCACTCAACCCCACACCTCTGGTATTGGAGTTGGAGGGCGAGGTACGGCATTTGCTCGCCGCCACTATACACACACGTATTACACATCTCCATGTCAACTGTTCCACCTCTACACCGATTGATTGTAGATTTTCTTTCCTAATACCATTTATCCGTAATGACAATGTTCATAAGAGGGCAAAAGAGTATATGCTGCCTCTAATTATCCAAGGGTGCTTTACCGCCTCTCGGCCAGGATCGCTTATCTCAGTTCACGAGAACAGGCAGCCGAACTACACAAGTTCTCAGTACCAGTTCCGCCAGCCTACGAACCTGTAAGTTTTGAACCACCAACCAGGATCTCTGAGCGTTACCATCCACTTGTACAAGCCTATCTCAGTGGTCAGGACATAGCCCTAGGCCTCATCACCTGCCAAATGCCGGGAGAGCCAGGCACCTCAATCTCTACTGAAACCAACACTACCAGGCTGACCAGCATACCCATAGCAGGGGAGTTCCCCAGTGTGCCACCAGTCATGTCTTAGTCGTCACAGCCGTAATTGCACAGTAAACATCGCCCAGGTCAACCCGTTGGTGATCTCGCCAAAGCGGAAAGTAGTGCTCGCAGAACCCGACCTTGTCCCGTGCAGACAACCTACCCATCCAATGCTGTACACTGGCAGAGATCCTATCTCTGCTGTTAAGAGCCGCCCAAACCTATTCCCTTCATTACAACACATAACACGGTTCCGCTGTTCTACTATCAAATCTGTTAAAACCACGCCGCTTGGAGGAACATTAGCAAACTGTTTGCTTAATTATGTGTTTTGAAACGTTTATACACTAACGACGTGAATGCGTCTTTAAAATCAGGCGGACACACAGTGTGCCAGGACGAGAACTGCGATGTGATGTTTGCAAGTTGATCCATTCCAACACCATGACTTAGTGACTATAATCCATTCACGGGATTGGGAATAATCACCGTTCAGGTATTTCTAGCCTAACACCAACCAAGATCAGTTTGATCTAGTGACGAGACAACTGCAGCTGTCCGTCATGCGTCACCTTTAAAATAAAATGAAATAACGCAGAATATTTGTGTCAATTTGAGGTAAGTGATCAGTATGAATTCTTAACCACATTAAAAGCAATCCTCAGAGAAATTCCAGTTACATTTAGAGCATACATGACATATAGTTCTTTAAAATTGTAGACAAGGGCAAAGACAAAATTTTCATTCAATTTTTATGAAAAATGCAACAGAATACCTTTGAAAATTACAAATCAAAATACTTTCTAACACTTCACAAAACATATGAATCTAATATCTGTGAAAAATTAAGTTTTACTAAGCAGAAGGAATTGCGTAAAAAATTTTAGTTTACTAAGGAAATAATAATAATAATTAATTTTTAAAAATTGAAGGTAAAATAATCTAATCAGAAATGCTGTAGTTTGAGGTGTTTTAAGCCACCTGATACACAGTGAGGTTTCTGCATGTACCTAAAGGGTTGGCACAGATCCACTCCTACTGCGGGCGGTGTTTGAGGGAAGGAAACCCCCAATGCCAACACTATTGGGAAACACTAAACTTACATTATTCAAAGGATTACTTATCCTGGATTTTGCTGTAGGGAATCGTAAACAAGACCCTGGCTAGCTCTGGAGTGGGTTACAGCTCTCCACGCTGAAAGGTGAGGTTATTGTATGGGAGCTTTGTGGCGATCGTATTAGACGGCAACTTAGAGGACTGAACCCCGACAAGTATTCTTAGTTTTAGTGTTCTCTGAGAAACTGTACATGTACGAGTGGTTGAGGTGGCCTTCAAATACTGCGAAGCTTGTGTTGCGGTGATCATACCCAGTGGAGTTTTACTCCCGTTTGGTAAGAAAGTCAGTGTAAAGTATGGGGAGTGTAGACTTGCGTGAAGGGATCAAATCAAGTACGGCATGTAAAACACTTTTCCAATGGGTTACCTGTGGTATGCGAGGTAGCGGTGCTCTCCTTTCCTTCGGTGGCAGCGCTGAGGTGCCCGGCTGAGGAACAGCGGCCGATGCTAGTTCCTGTGGAAGAGTACTTTTCGCTGCTCGCGGGGATTTGAGGTGAATGAGGAAGGGGTGGAGGTATATTCTGCAGTATATGAGGAAGGGTCGACTCCACGTTGATACCACCATGTAATATTACTACGTTCTCAAGTGGTAGGCTACCAGGAGTTTGGTGGGTGGTGAAAATTAAGTTTTTCTTTCTTGTATGTCAGGATTTGAAATATTATTGATTTCTACTTCCAGAAGTTTAAGCGCTTTTTTCAGGTGCTGCTTATGTCCGCTCTTATGAGCCCACTGCATAGGGCTGCATTAATGAAACTAGTAAAACAGATACGTAAAATAAAGCCGAGTACAAAAGCGGTCCTACAGTGTCCTTCCAGAAATTCGGCTATGACCCACTTAACTCACCACGTAATTGCTCCTAGCCATTCGCCAGCCCGAAGGGTTATATAGCAGAGATAACGTGCACAGTCGTGTAATACCTAGGTGTATTGAGTTCCTAGTGAAGGGCTCCTCCGAAAATTAGCCACTGCAATACAATTTGCATTATCCTGGCTAAACTCGGGTTGCCGCATGGTGTTGCTTGTATTTGCCTGAGGCGTGTTTCACAATGCTGGTGTTACCTTACGTATGCAAATATTTTAAATTAATTCATAAAAACACTTGGGAATGAAAGGTTAAGCGCGGAGACCCTGAAATATACTTGGATAAAATTTATGTTTATTCCACTCATATATCTTATAACTCACAGTGCAATGGAGAGGTGAAATCTTACGTGGAATAAACTCAAACATAAAGTATGCACACACCAATAAAACTAACTGTGAATGAAATAGTACATGATATGCTCAGGCGTAGGCTACCTGAAAAATACGTGAATTGCATATGATACTTTGATAGCTGTCAGGAAGCAACAAAATTAATTAATTTAGCCCAAGGAAGTCCTGACCTTAATTAGGGGGCCTAATTGTGTAATCTCAAAGGGTTCTTCACCTACTGGCAAAGGTGTGGCAGTGCTAAGGCCTTAAGAGGATGTCTTTTAGAGACTATGTCGCAGTGACGCTGGTTTACCTAGGAGGTATAGAGAAGGAAGGTTGGTACAATGTGGTGGCAGCCTCTGATGGCAATGATGACCCTGGGTTGCTTGGAGGTGGCTGAAGAAGAGGATGCCTTCTGGTGGTGGCGTCGTCGTTGACCACTGGATGACTACCAGCACGGCTAAGGGCTTCGGCCCTTGGTGAGGATAACCCGGCCTTCACAGCCAAAAGGGGTGTACCAAAACAGAGTTGCTGCCGCAGGTTGGTGTCCTCCGCCTTTGCGCTTTGCAGCATAGAAGATGATGAGCACTCTATGAAAAACTCGGAGTAACTCCTGAGGCCTAGTCAGGGGTTCCTTTTATACTGATTCTTTCCTACTATTCGCTCTCAGAGAGGTGCGGGGAAATTAATCCCGCCTCTAAGGGGTGGAGCTTGTGACGTCACATGCATGAATCATGGATCCTTATCTGCCTAACGCTCAACCCGAGGTGTCGACACATGAGGTCTATAGGTGCTCATGTGGGCCATGACTCTCTGCTAATTGGCTCACTTTCTTACAGCGGCACAAAGTTCAAACTGTGCACACTCTCTCTAGCGGTGCAGTGAAGTGGAATGGTGCTTCTGTGGGGTGGATGTAGACGTGATTGCTTTTTTGTAAAGTCAGATTGACTGTAAAAGCTAGGAGCACGTGGTTACAAGTGTGTTGAGACTCTCTCAATGTTTAGTAATTCCACGTTTCCTGCCTCCATTACAGTTTTGAAAAATTAGTTGACTTGCCTGTTTAACTTTGCCATGTCAAGTGGGGCGGAGTCGGTCATCTGTAATGCGCCTACTTTTAGGCTTGTAAAGCATCATGCGTCAAGTTATAAGAAAATTAACTGTGTGATATCTGAAATCTAAAATACCTCACTAAAAATTACCAAATAAAATAGTATTTACGTGAGAAATAAATTTCTTGCACTAGCTCAAAATTAATCTCAGCATAAAAATCTTGATTGAAAGTTTGTTATGCTTGGCTGTAGAACTCAAAAATGTAATCCACTGGCTTCTAGTTAACGTTCTTTAAATAAGCCACGTTCTTCATTAAAATTCTGAGAAATAATGTCCAAATTTAACTTGAAAAGTATTTTATTTGATGTGTGACTTCCATTGATTAATGGTGGTTCGTCACAGTCGGGCTGTTTTTATGTGGTGTGAAGCTAGGCATACCGGGTTACATTGACTTAGCCTTACTTAATGATGTACAGGTACCTTGCCGGTATGTAGAACTGGCCTAGTTGGTTTCCTGTACGGAACAAATCGGGGACGGCGAGTTCGACCTTTCATCCAAATGGATTTACCTTCACCTTCATACCTGGGCGACTGTTGGCCTGTGGACGCTGTTGACACTGCTGCGGCACTGGTAGTAGCCGGCTGGTGCTGCCATCTGGTCCTGGTGCGCTGACGGGTCGGCTGCTGGTGGCCCTAGGTGGGTTGTTTTGTTGGTTGCCCCCTGATCCAGGGGATCGCTATACTAATTGGGACTTTCTCACTCCTTCGAAAGGCTTTAATAATGGGGTGCGTGTCCTCTGAGGTTTCAAAGAGTTGTTCAAATAGGGATATTGCGGGGTAGCTGAGAAGTGAAGTTTCTCTAAGCGACTGGCATCTTGAGCTGGTTCCCATGTAAGCGGATAGTTAATGAGACGCCTTCCTACCCCCGATGGGGGGGAGGGGGGGGCTTGTTACAAAATGTGTTGCCTCACTCCGTCATTCAGACAACAATCCCCAACCCAGCCCCTGGATTTACTTAGATGTGCTCAACATTAAACACCCATCTGAGCCATGCCCCGTCCACGTAATTGTATGAGCTTATAATTAAATTACCGGTAAAATACACGAGACAGCGATAGAGGTCCATTTCAGTGATGCACGCAAGAGTTTCCAAGTTCAAACTTTTGGTGGCAACAAATTTATTTTTAAATTACAATCTATTAATTCATGTGGCATTGCAAAAATCTCGGGCCAGCCCTATTAAAATACTGCATAAAAAAATACTCTTACACCAGTTCGGAAAGTTCGTTCTCACTCTACGTAATATTATGTACAAATGCATTTTTACACTAGTTCCAAAAATTTAGAATTACAAGTCACCTTAGAGAAGCTACTGAGTTCGCCTGCTGGGGAGTCTTAACCACGGCGTTACGTGTCGCACTCCGATACAAATAAATAGCAATATTACAATCGCAGTACCTTGGCAGAAGTCCTACCATGGGCCTGACGATGTGAAAGAAACAGCCCGACCATTTGGGCCACGACGCAATGCAGTTGTCGGGCAGTCTCTGCCAAGCAACGCCGTCATGTCATATTTTTCAACTCTTGGAATTCTGCTCAGCTATTTTCGCCCTGCAGGCGCTGTCTTCATTTCCATCGCCACTAGACTTTAATTAGGCCACTCTGTCATAACACACTCACTCTCGTGTTAAGTTTACCGCGACTACCAGAATGGGGACGTACATACCTGGCAAAGTTTTTGGCTAGCAGAACAGTCAAGGCAACTTTTAACACGCTCGCCGTTATCACAGTCAGGGTTCACCTCGACACGTTTTACACACCAAAGTCCAGTAATTGTTTCAGTGACTTTCGTGATTTAAAAAAATAGAGCTACGGACATTTGGCAATCTACAGCCATCTCTAAATAGTGTTCAAACCCTCGGCACAAACTTTCATTAGCAGCGAATGATAAATTCCTACCCAACTCCGTGCCCTTGATTACATTATACAACCTGTCTATTTTTTAGTCAGTTTTGCACACGTTTACCGAAGAGGGTTGCGTCTCCCGCAATATTAAACACGAGCCCCAGTTCGCAATGCAAATTCTTGTTTCACGCCTCACTCAACATGGGATTATTTCTTTACAACCTGATAAGATACCTTCTGCTCACTATTGTACAATATGGGCACAATCCAAATCTACGTAAGACAACAGCTGTGGAAATTCTGTCGCAGTCCGACGTTACGTACACACCGTCCCTTCTCTCTAACCTGATGCTGGCTGGTAACACAGATAATCGGGCCTCTGGTGCGTTAGCGTCCACGACAACCTACAGACACTTTCTGGCTTCGCGATTATAATTAAGTCCCATAATATTACACTGCTGTTGCACACAGCTGACTCTCTCAGACCGGCCACTGAAGTCACTCCCTACCAGCATACCGCTTACAACTGCTGTCTGCCGCATGCCCACGCCACCGACGAAGCCCCCTTCCCCCCGCGACCACTCCCGGTGGCTACTCTTTATATTAAGGCGGTGAAATAAGGAACTATAAATGCCATATATGACTCACAGCCTATATCACAAACGTTACCCAGAAATAGCACTCATTTATAACTATCCCACAGTGAATAATTTTGACTATGATTAATTGTTAGATAAAATATTTAAAATTTATATATAAGCAAATGATTAAATAATAGGATTAAATTCATTATCAGTCATAATACAATTATTAACATACATACTAAAAACTACCAGCGCTGTAATACCAACCGCCATAAAAATTACACAAAAAATATATACTAAAAATACGAAAAAATCTGTGATGATTCTCAAATCTTCACAACCACCCCTCTTTCAAATAAAAGGGACAGACCCTCTTTTGAACTAGCTTGGCGATGCCCTGACTTCATAACACTCTCATTGCCATTACCTCATGTAAACACATACAAATACTCACCAAGTACACCTCTATCCTACGTCTGTCAGGGTGTCCACACATAGCACATACATTAAAAGTGCAATAAAAATTTTACCCCCTAAGAACAGCGACATATCAAGATAAGAGAATGAAATTGAAAAAGTAATCACATGACACAAGATCTTAGTCACATTGACACCCAGAGGAAATACACCATGCACAACATCCAACCAACTTTGATTACATTTGCTAACACAGCGCTCCTTACAACCTACATATCAACTTGATCAGGGACCGTAAACAGCTTCAATTGACTGAGGTGGACTTTTTTCACACTACAATTACTAGCTCGGGTCTCCTAACAAGACAGTGACAGGGCCTAAAAACTTTAATTTAAAATTTTATAAGGTCCCTCAAAAGGCATAGATATTACGGAAGAGAAATGCTCAGCCTTCCGGCTAAGGGCATAATGGCGACAAACCATCAAGTCACCCACGTTATATGGGATTGCCACTTGATCCTGGTTATACTTCCGTTCAATTCCTATTCGTGCTTTCTCCAAATTTCCATGTACTTTTTCCCATAAATCCCCTAACTGCCCTCCCGACAAGGTATCCATTGATTCTGAAGGAATTCCCCCCACATTTAAAAGAGGGAGCGAGAGCTTGCACCCTAGAAAGACTTTACTAGGTGAAAACCTCATTGATGAGTGTGGGACCGAGTTAAAGACAAGATTTAACTCTGGCAAATTACTATCCCACATCCATTGATCAGCATGATGGAAAATGTGCAAAGCTACTTTAACAATTTTATTGAGGCGCTCAACGAGATTAGGGCAGTGATAATAGGGTCTTGTGTTTACGTGGCGCACACCCCACTGAAAACATATCCTTAATTAACCTACAGTTGAAATAACTGGCATTATTTGTTACTAACTAATCCGGGCTCCAGAACATTTTCCACACTTTATTCACCAGAGTCTGCACAATATTATGAGCCTTCATGTCTCGCAGCGGCAGCAACAAGCAAAACTTTCTAAACCATTCACTAAAATCAATATACAGTTGTTGCCTCCTTTCGATCTTGGAAGAGGCCCATAAATATTTCGAAATACTCTCTCCCACGGCCTTGATGGCAGTATTACAGAGTACGTCCCTACTTTGGAATTTCGCGGTTGTTTCGCAAATTGGCATTCCTGACATTCACTAACAAAACTATTAGCATCCTCCTCTATGTCCGGCCACCCAAACTCACATTTAATTAGCCACCCAAACTCACATTTAATTAGGGCCTTAGCCTTAACCTTGCCTTAATGCCCTTCTCTTGGGGAGTCATGAAAATACTTTAACACTAAGTTTCTAGCTTTTTTCGGGACAAATACTTGTTTCTCATTCCAGTTATTTCTCATATAGATTATCCCATTCTCTACAATATATTTGGTTGCCCTCCCCTCAAATATTGCCTGCGTAATTTTCCCGCAGTCCTCATCCCCTTCCTGCCATTTCTTAAAGTCTAAAAATATATCCAACATAATTTTAATCATAACCCCGCAGTCCTCTGTTGCGCCCTTCCCCGTCCTGCAGACACGCCTTTCTCTTCATCGCTCGCACCTTAAAGTCGCCCTAGTCGTACATACATGACAAACAGTCCGTGACTACATTATCTTGTCTCTTGATGTGGCAAATTTGAAATTGATAGTTGTTTAGTTTCGTTATCCACCGCCCAATTTTACCCACTTGTTTCGGGTGGCTAGACAACCAGGTGCAAATCAAACGCTTAATGTTCCAAATAAGTTGAGAATTTCTTGACCCCCTCCCCCAGACACAGGCCAGAGCCTCCTTTTCGAATGCGCTCAGATGATAATCTCAATCATTTAAAGTACAACTAGCATAGGCAATAGGCTGCATCCCCTTTCCCTGATCCTGCAATAGGAACCTTTCTACTGCTAGCGAAGAAGCGTCTACCTGTAGGGTGAAACGTATGGTGAAATCTGAGAGATGGGAAATTACCTTCTTTAAACATTCAAAAGCCTTGGACTCAATTTCATCCCAACAAAAGGGAACTTTTTTTAAATATATATATATATATATATATATATATATATATATATATATATATATATATATATATATATATATATATATATATATATATATATATATGTATGAAAAAGGTGCACACATCTCAGCGTACCCATCTATAAAACGGGAAAAATACCTCAGCATTCCTAAGAATCGCATCACACCTTTTACATTCTTCGGAGTCGGAAAGTTGACGATTAGGGCGATTTTCTCGGGGTCCATCACTAATTTTGCCTCAATAAGCAACCTGAATTTGAGTGCTCTCGTACACTGTACGTGTATGTGTGGTGTGGGTGGCCTTCAAATATTGCGACGTTAATGTCGCAATGAATATACCCAGAGGAACTAACCCCTCTGGGGCAGTTTGCTAGAATGCAGCGTAGGACGTGTCAGTTTACAGGAGGAGACAGTCAATTACAACAGAGGAAACACTTTTCCAATGGATTACCTGCGGTACAGGTGGTAACGGAGCTCTCCTCTGTGTTCCGCTGGCTGTGATGGGGCGGCCGGCTGTGGAACAGTGGCCAACTCTGGTAGCGGTGGAGAAGTGCTCCCGTTGTGCTCGATGAAATTGGGGCGAGCGGGGGGGGGGGTATGGTAATGTGTTCCTCAGTGAGGTTGGAGAGTTCAATCCCAATTACAGAATTACCACAATGTAGCAATGGTAAATATTCGTAGGGCAAACTACCTGTAACCCTTGTTGGGAATGGGAAGTGAGTCACTTTCTGGTGTGTGTGTGTGTGTAGTTTTTAGATAATTGATTTTTCCTCTAGGTTAAAGAGTTCTTTTCAACCTGTTCTTAACACCGCTCTTATGAGCTCACGGTATGAGGCAGTTATTAATAATATTCAGAGCAAAAGAGAAATCAATGCAAGTAAAATCTGAAACATACGGAAGATGAAGCCATATAAACACAGCAGTCCTATAGGGTTCTTCCAGATCCACACCCAATGTATCTTACCGCATAACTCCTTCTGGCCATTTACTAGCCCGAAGGGTTATACAGCAGGGATTGCATAGGCAGTCATAATATGTGGGTGTATTGAGTTCCTAGTGAAGGGCTCCCCCAAAGATTAGCCAATGCAATACCTTGAGCATTACCGTTGGCAGACTTTGGATGCCGCTTGGTGTTATTTGTGTTTGCCGTATTGCTGTTTTGCGGAGCCAGCATTACCTTACGTACACAGCAAGTGAATTAATCTACTTCTCAAAGCTCTTGAGACATACAGGTTACTATCAAATAGGATTGAGAAGACCCTAGAATTAACTTAGTTAGATATGGAGTTTATTACATTCACGTAATATAATTGCAGAATAATACAATGAAGTGAAATCAGAATTATTACATTAATTAAATTCAACGTAAGTTTCATTGTGAATACTATTAACTGCGAAAATTAATTCTAATGCGACTCAGATGAAGGCAACCTGATTATATTAATGTTTATGATGCTTTCAAAAGTAGTAGAAAGATTAAATAATTAAAAGTATTTAAATACTAATTAAACCTGGGGAATTGTGTTATTTAGTAAGGGATTGTCCAGAGGGGAGCTCGTAGTGTGTCAAACCAGATGCTTTACCCAACTGGTAAAGTGTGGCTGGGCCAAGGCCTTATGAGGCGGGGGGTGGGAGTGTCAATAAGAGATGACGTCCCCATTACCCTGGTTTACCTGTGAAGGTAAAGGGGTAGGAGGTTAAGACGACGTGTTGGAACTGTTGGCGATGAAGACATCCCTGGGTGCTGGAGACGCTGCGGAAGCGATGTCTTCTTGTGGTGGCGTCCTCTGGAGGGGCATTGTCGTCGACCACTGATGACTACCAGCGCAGCTGAGGACGTCCAGGTCTCGTCAGGATACCCCGGCTTTCACAGCCTAGGGGTGTTGCTAGACAGTCACCGTGGGTAAGGGGTTCCACCCTTATTCTCGCCCTCTGCCTTTGCAGCCTGGAGGATGATGAGAAACTCCTGAAGCTTGGACGGGAATGCATTATATACTAATTTCTGCCGACCATAGCCGTTCAGAGGGGTGCGGGGCGTTTGGCACCACCTCTTAGGAGTGGAGCTTGTGACATCACATACATGAACCATGGATCCTGCCGCTCGGCGCGTGGTGTTGAAATCTAAAATCCAGAGGCACTCGAGGAGGCAGTGACTTGCTGCTCATTGGCCCGCTTCCTTCAGCGGTGCACATTTCAAATGATGTGCAGTCACTGTAGTAGGCGCGATGCAGTGGAGTGTAGTTTAGGCAGGGGTATGTTGTTATAATGGAATCTGCTCTATTTATATACAATTATGACAGTACAATATGATATATTGTTATATGTCGAATAATAGTTACACAATGACTGTTTAAATAACCTGTTATCCACAAATAACGATAAGTGTAATAACCGTTATCGTAATATAATTGTTTAGCTCATCCCTAGTAGCTATCCATAGAACACTATATATATATATAATATGTATACTAAAGATTTTAGTTTCTATCTTTATTACAAGCAAATTAAACTGGTGGTCGGTTTTGCTTTGTGATCTTCCTCTGATAACTGTGGGTAAAGAAACTGTAGGGCATTTTAAACTGAAACATGTTTGCATAAATTATTTATTGTGCTCTTGTACGAAAATTTTTACTTACGCAGGTTATGTGATGCAATTTCATCATTAACCAAATTGTAAAACTTCCATATTTCACTTGTTTTATGCAGTTTAAGTTCATACATTGTCAAAATTATTTCACATCATTGCACAAAACAACTACCTGCTGAAAGTGTAAAATGTTTTCGTTACTAGAGTACCGATACTCGGAGAATGCTAAACCGTTATTGAATAACTCAGAACTGTTTACAGAACAGGATCGACACAGGAGATTCGAAGCCTGCATGGACGGTTACTTAGGCGGTTGTAAAGGAGTTATAACTGAACAGTTGTTACGTGTGCCGCTAGGTTGTGCTAAAGGTTATACCTTTATTGGCAACAGTTTTACTGGACTTGCAGCATTAATGAAACAGTTATATTTTGATAAGTGTTACATTAAATAACGCTCATCCCTAATAGCTACTACTAACTAGTGCATTAAAGTGTTACCGCATAGTTTTATTTACTAGTGATTGGTAACAACCGAAATGTGTTTGTTGTCATCACAGGTTAACATTTATATTTTGATTTTAACTTTCATCACAATTTTTTTTTTACAATATATTTTTAATTGTTTTTTATTAGGGTTTTCGGGGAATGCATTTGTAAATTGGCTATACTTGTTAAAATTTTTATTTCCAAACTATATATTTATTTTACTGCAGTTATGTCTGGTTGAGAAATCAACTAATTGTTGCAAATTATGTTTTGTGCAGGTGTTCATCATTCTGTACAAAGAATTGTATTACCGTCACATCTATGCCCGCATTTCTGGTGGACCAAGCTTAGAGCAGCGATGCAACTCTTTTTTCAACTACTGTGACCTCTTCAATTACATCTTATGTAAGTGCAGTATTAGGGTATTCCTCTTTATGTGTATAAAGTTGTGCTAAGTATATTGTAAAAACGGAGGATTTAAGTACTAATATTTTAAAGAAGTCGACAACAGTATCTATTCCTGGGGACTTCACCATATGTTAAAAGTGGGGAAGAAAAGGGGGAAAAATTAATCAACCCATCACTTCAAATGTGTCACCTCTCACTACAACATACTCATATTCGACAACTAAATAAATAAATCAAGAGATGCAGGATGCTTAAGGGGCTAACTTTAAAAATAAACTCCTTGAGGAGTACACTTGCCCGAAGTCTAGACTACCTCAGAACTCATTGTCAGTATCAAAATAACATCAACTTGTCTTTAGCGACTAGAACAAGCATCTCCGACTAAGCTTCAAAATAACTGGGGGCTCTCCAACACAGGTTTTATTTTAGAAGCAACCTGATGCTTCGTGCACTCAAATTAAAGAAAACTCTGTAAATCATCTAAACAAGCAAACAGGTAGAGCTACTTCACTCGACAATCCAAGCAAGAGGATACTCAGTAATTCTGACAATCCAAGCAAGAGGATACTCAGTAATTCTGACAATCCAAGCAAGAGGATACTCAGTAATTCTGACAAGCCACAGATGCAAAAGGATAACTAAAAATTAAGAAAGTTAAGAAAATTAAAATTAAATCGATAAAAATATAATAAAACACACTCTATTAGAATGCTTAAAAAATAAGTGCATATATCAGTTTCACCAGTTCCAGAAATGTAATAGTCCACAGTTATTCTTTTGTTAAAATGTTATAGAACACTTATGCCAAAATACCAAGACCTTAGTTTAAAAAAAATAATGGGGGGGGTACCATTTTTTAAATGAAAGGTAAAAATTTTCAAACATCAAGTGATAAAACAACTGACAATTATAACATTTCTATATACCGTATTTACGGGAAAGGAAGACAAGGTTTTTTGACAGAAAAGCAATAGAAAAAATGAGGGGTCGTACAGTTCTGGAATCGTCTCAATTCAAATTCTAGGCGGTTTTGACAAATTCTTTCCATGCTTAACTACAGTGTGCCCTATAGTTGTAGGTATTTTTGTATTTCTGAGACTGTACCTGTAAACTTTCACACAAGGGTCCCCTTATCTGATGTCACTGAGCCACAAAGAGGTGTGATGCCGAAGCGGAGCGGTCTAGGGCTGAGCACAAACACTCAAAAAGAAATAATCTAAGTCAATTTAACACATTTAATAAAATTAAACACTGAAATGTCTACATTTGAACATATATTTGTACTTGGTGATATAGCAGAAGTTGACATGAGAATTGTCAATATAAAACAAAATAAAAGTTCGACTGGAAGCAAGAACATATTACAGCCACAGTGATGGAGGGTGGAGTCTCAGCGCAGCTCAGGCGAGTCGTCCCAGGCGGTGATGTGCAGTTTCTGGCGTCCTCTGCTGAAGTCTGGCATCATCAGGCTGTGCATGGCATAATAAAGCAACATGAGTGTAGTGGGGAGAAGTCTTCCTCCACCAAGAAGTCGTGCATTAGCAGTCTCCCACCAATGAGAAGTCAGGGCGAGAATAGCACCAACCAATGAGAGAGCAAGGTTAGGGCATCAGCCAATGAACTGGAACTTTGCACACTGCCCCAAAGTGTGATATCAAAATCATGTGACTGGAAAATAATGTGTGATACAGCGCAAGATTCCAGGAGTCATGGGACTAAAATATCAATAAAAACAGGATGTATTTCCTGTCAAAAGTGGTTAGCAATCGCAGTCATGCTGTGCTGAAATCACCGCAGGTTGTATCAGGGCGGATACAGCTTCCTGCTGCAGGCCCTGCAAAGCTTGATAGTTGCGAAAATACTTGATTTAAAATGTTCTCTCTCTGAACTGGAAAACTGACGGAGTACAGAGGAGGCAGTAAAAAGGAAGCGCTTTGCGGGGAAGTAAAATGGCACAAGTCATGAATAGGTATATAATACCCACAAAAGTTTTACAGTGTAAGAAAAATGCTGCTATCATACAGCCAGGTTAGACACAACTATTTCATTGTTATTAGCTTTTCTTTAAAAGTAAATCATATTATCAATATCTTAGATTTTCTTGTTAAAAGGTTTGTCATAAATTCATGCAAAAATACTTCAACCTAAATATTTTTTTCAGTACTTCACACGATTATTCTTGAATTCAGGTTTAAATATTTTTCCCTCAAAAATAATTTTTTAGGAAGTGGTTGTCTTAGATTCAGGGTCGTCTTCCTTTCTGGTAAATATAGTATATAAAAAAATTGTAACAAATTTCATTCAAGTGTTGATTAAATTCAAAATTAACATAAATTGTTTATCTGATAAAAACTCTTATCTAGTTTGGTTTTAAGCAATTATTTTAAAATCACAAATACAACAAAATGACTTCATGGAGTGTTTTGTAAAAACATGAAAAAATTAATTGTCTTGTCTTAGAAATGTTCTGAACAAAGGTTTGTCACAACTCAAAACTTTACTTTTGTTTCTTTTACCAACATGTTTTCAGTGGGCACAAATCAGTACAACATGACATAAAAGGCAATCACAGAGTTCAACACATTGTGCCAAGGTAACAACTAGAACTTAACAATGGCTAAACTGGTTTTTATATCACACCTCTTTAAGATCATCCTCCGCCCTAGCAACCATTAAAAAAAAAATGTTTTACTTCTCAATAAAACTCTGACCTCCTTTCTCATCAACATAAAAATAAATGAGTGATAGCTGAATGCAACGACAAAAACTTTTACGCCCTCAAAATTTAAACTTCGTTAATCTGTTTCTTACCCTTCACACCATAGAACAACTTATAAATTACTCTCAGCACTTCACGATCCTTTACACTGCTTACTTAAATCTCTTACAAAAAGGGCTGTTAACTACTATAGCTTACTCTCTGCCTCATGCTGTAAAACTGAAAACCCCAAAAACAAAAATTAACTAGAATTACAAACTACAGAAAACAAATGCACTTAACTTTTAGACTACATGATGAGACACTCCCTTAGGCTCCTCCAGCCTGTCTCAGTTACGTCTCCTCTAGACACCGCCGCGTCCCCAAACGACCTGGCGAGCCACCATGCTACTGCGTAGCAGTTTATAGGCAAGCATCAGCGAAAACTTACCGCCACTCGCCCCTCACCATACCACACGGTGCAACCTCAGCCCCCCTCTGATACCCTGGAGCTATGCACTTCAACCATCCGGACTCAGCGACTTCACAGCAGCACCATCACTTGTGGCCATCCTAGCCGTGAACCGCCCGGACAGCTGCCACGCACGTGAAACACATCCGGCGCCAGCCTGGCCAAACAAAACCCCAGCTCTCAACCGCAACGCGTGATTGCAAGAGCCCCAAACTATCAAGATGTTTCGTTCCCAAACCGACTAGCAATAAACTGGGTGAGGTTTTAATGAATTTTAAATACTTCTACAAATCAAGAGCCATGAAAAACACAACTACCAAAGTTAAAGCCAAACATATCCTAAGATAAATCACTAAACAAACTGAACGAATCTCATAAAAAAAATTCCAAAAATCCCAAAATTGACTACACTGTTAAACGCAAAAGAAGTGATCTGCATCTGAACAAAAAAAAATAGAAAATGAAATATCCCGCATACCATCTCCCCACACGTTGCAGATTTGTGCCCTCACAAATCTTAAATGAAGGTCTTTAACAATTAATCATCGGCGAGTCGCGTCTCAAGGCAGTTTATTCCCTTCTGTGCATGGGGCCCGCCCGGTGTACAGCATGGGCCTGGTGGGTCGGCGACTCTGTATGATGTCGGGCTCGCGACAATCTTTACCCGGAGTGGTGCTGGTTTAGTTTGTGGTGCAGTAGGGCAGCAAGGTGGTTCTATACATGTTGGTACTGTCCCTGTTCCCAATACCGAGGTAGCGCTCAACTGGAGCGTGGTATGTGCTGGTGTGGTACTTGACTGTGGTTCCAGTGCGCTGATGGGCCTTTCGCCGAACATTGCCTCCTGCACTTTAGGGTAGTATCCTTCAGGGACCTTGGTGGGTGGTTCGAACAAGTCCACTGGCGTGACGGTGGGTGCCGGTACAGTGAGATGTCTCAGCAATGCAGCTTGCTCATGTGGACTAAGCAGCCCGAACCCTCTAGGAAGGATACGTAGCACCTGTGGATTTTTGGAGGTAGCTCTCACCTTCCTGGTCCTTCTATCAACTCCACCTCTACGGGTGTAAGGCATTGGACACAAAAATCGGGGCTGCAGGAGGTAGGCAGTTGATGTGTATGTGTCCATGTTTAGATGCAAATTAATGCCGCCAACACCGCTTCACTCTTGACTTCTCCACCATGTAGAGAAGGTGCAAGCTGCGGGGTGATAGTTGTGGGAACCACACTGTGTGTCCCACAGGAGTAGGTTTCCCACCTCCAGAATGCAACCCTCTCAGCACCACCAGTAAGTGGTGAATGTTGAGCACCCTGGCCGGCAATCCGATCCCACCGGGAGCGTACCTAGTGTGGTGGCTCTACTGTTCCTCCCACTTGGTGCAAAGAACGGGTGGCCTTCCAATACTGGTGAGGTGTGTGTCCAGTGGTCACTGGTCTCCTCGGACTCCAAGAAGATCCCCTCCTTGGCACCACGAAGTGAGCGGTGAGGTGGGGGCAACTTTGAGCCAGCAAGCCAACTTCCAAGGGACAGTATCCTAGTGTCGTGGCTCTACCGTTCACTGCCGGGGCAGAGAATGAGTGGCTTTCCAAGAATGTGCTGGTGTGTTGTGTGTGTAAGTTCAGTACAGCAAAACCCAGTCTCCTCCTGAGTCCTCAAACTCCGATATGACACAAGGAAGGAGCTCGGAGTGAAAGTCGAGAGATCTGGTAAGATCTGTGTTTATTGACCCTAAGGAGTGAATAAAAATATTTGGCGGCTTTTACAGGGAGGTCTTGAGGGCCAATGAGAGTGATTGAAGTGAATATGGAGCAGCGCCAAAATGATGTGGCGGGTTAAACGGGAGATCCCCGAGAAAATCCACTGACCACCGGCATCATTTGGCACGATTCCCACTTGTGAAAATCCTGTGACCGGGCCAGTGATTGAAACCAGTTCGCCTTGGTAGGAGGCGAGCGTGCTAATAGCTCAGCCACTGCAGCCCGGACGTGGAGGAAATAAACACAGATGGCAGAAGTGCTATCCCAAAATTCCACACAAGCTGGGCAGAAGGTAATACACCCTATCTTAAAACAGGGGAAGGTGCCCTGTACAAAACTACTATGAGAGGCAGTAGCTGGTGCGTGTAGCGTAATATAAACCTCGGGGCGAGCTCTACTCTCAGGTTGTCTGTAAGGGACAGAACATGTCTTAGTGAAGCTGTCGATGCCGCTGGTTCTTCCTTAGTCCGCATTGGAGAGTATCTTCAGCCCCATGAGGTGAGTGTTGAAGTACTAGGAGATGTTTGAGCCTCTGCACCAATAGCTGGAGCGATGAGAGCTTAGAAGAGGCGATCCAGAACTGAAGCAGAAGTGACGATTCGGAGGCCAGGAGGTATCTCCATATATGCTCCTCGACCATTCCTTCCTTCACTGGCATAGGGAATCTGGAGATGGGTTTAGCAGGTGCCAGCCCAGCGCCTGGATCCTTTGTGCCTTGCCCTGGCCAGGAGGCACCAGGCGAGTGCACTCGCCATGCATCAGGGGAGGTTTTCTCCTTCATGCGGCATTTTCCAGCCACCTCTTGCCTCGCCGCGTATCTCAAGGGTATTTATACCTTTGCACTACCTCATGACAGGGCAATTTACATCAGCTGTATATCTGCAACTCTCACTACCTTTCCACACTTGCTGTAATGCTTGCCTTTAGCAGTATCGTTGAACTTAGTCTTGTTACATAAACTATCTTTAACTTGTGTTTCTCATCACAGTAATCAGAAACTCTTGCCACGGAGCGTTCTCCTAGTCACGAGTGTTGGCCACGTGCCTTGTCCGCGCCGGGCGTTGTTTGTACCAGGGTCGCGCTCGCCCCGAACTTCAGTTCATATCTTATTGCCGCCTTACAGCAAACAGGTTGGCAAACTTGGTCCCTCGTCCATCAGATGTTAGCATCGGAGATATGTCTTGTAAACTCTGTCAGATGTAATAAAGCGTATGTCTACCAGTCACCTCTTTGGTCCATTCATTCTCTTTCACTTTTACCTTCCTTACCTGCTTTACCTTCTTTGTGCACATCCACTGAACTACTTCCAGGAGCACGTACAATCTCTGTGATTGAGAATCGAACCATGTCCCCACTGAAGGGTGCTCCCACCTCTTGTCAATGTTTGGTGTCTAGTGCTGGCTCTTCACGCGGCCATCTAGTGCCACTGTGAAAAGGGAGAAAGAACCTTTCTGATGCTTCAAGGGAACACAAACATTGGGTCAGTATGACTCTCAGACTAAAAGCTGGTCATGCTGCTTACTGAGAACCGTAAGGTCCTTGCATGGGGATCGCTGTGAACTCAACGGGGCTGGTGAGGTCTGTAGGTGGTCAAGTTGCTTACCCAACTTCTCACTGAGGGGGATCATGGAGACCCTCTCCCCAAGTCGCTATAGGCCCGAGCACTGGCCATCATTAAGCGCACTTGGCAGCGCTGATTGATCGATAGCACTCCGGCAAGGGTTTACTTCAAGGCACCGGCCCCAGGAAGAATAGATTCCTTCCTGGACGAACCATGCCAGAACCTGTTCTCCCCAGCGCTGCTACATAAATTTAAACTATATCTACAGTAGTGCCTGCGCATACAGGACACCCACTAAACGAGAGGATGCAGCCATTTTGTGACGGGCCACATGCGTCCCAGCCAGTGCCTGGAACTCAGTAACTGCCGCCCCAGCATCCGAAGGTACATGGTACAACGTGCCCCAACCACTATCACAGCTGTTGCCGACACCCCCGAAATGGTCACTATCAACTGTTACATGGCCTATTGGTGCGCTGGAGGGTTAGGCAGGTAAACCTGAATACAGCTTGCCCTGCTACCACAGAGTACGTTCCTGTCAGGACTCACTCGAGAACATCTCTCCGCCATCCTTGGTCCACAAGCTCATTGAGTTGCCGACCCAGACCATAGGACCCCAAAAATAAAGGTAAAATCCTTGCTAAGGAGAGACTGTTTACCTAGTATCTAGAGGGATTCTGAGCCAGTGCACCTTCATTACACTTTGGCGTAACTGACATCAGAGCGTTTGTAGAAACTTTTAAGAAAATTGATAACTTTTACTGATGTTGGTTTCTGGTATGTATGGCCAAATACTCTCAATATCAGCCCAAGCAATGTGGTTTTAAATGTACTCATTTAAATGTACTCATGTACAGCATGGAATCTTCAGTTAAATATTAGATCTCATAAATAAAAGTGAAGATGGTATGATACATTTTCAAAACGTTAATTAGTTTTGCAGATAAGCATATTTACTCAAATATAGCACCTTTGGAATTGAGATGATCCCTATTGTGGTCTACAGAAAAAGTTTATTTGTCCACTAATTTTAATAAAATTTGGATTAAATAAATTATTTCAGGAGGAAATAGTTGGCAAAAAAGATTGAAGCTAAAATCAGTTTTTCTGCACAAAAAAATATTTTTAAAAAAATCAGCATTCAAATTTCATGCTGTTGATATAAATTGTAGTATGCCTCAAATGCATTCAAACCAAATACAGTAGTAACATTTTCTAGGTCCATTCCAGTATTTTTTGTAGTTAAAAAAAAAAAAAAAAAAAAAAAAAAAAAATGTTCTTTATTTTTAATAGAGTTTATGTGAATTATATTGTAATGGAACTTATAAAATATTTCTAATTGGAAATATTGGCTTACACTACTTGCGCAAAAATATTGACATAAAAAAATATTTAGTATGCAGAAATAAGATGACGCTTGACATTTTGGAAGCAAACGTTGGAATAAAACTTTAAAACTCCATTAATAACAGACCTTTGATACAAATCTCTCATTAATACTAAGTTTTCTTTCGCATTTAGGGGGAGATAGTGGATTTAATGCTAAATTGTATGCCTAGTAGAAGTATGTGTTAATATGTATTACAATGTAATGTCGAGTTCACTGGTAAAAAGAATTCTTGGTGGTTATAAGAATGTCTTATTTTCCAAGAATCCTGAATCACAGAGTTCACATTTTAATTTTTCACACTTTTTTTTTTTTTTTAAGTATTTCAAATGAAGTTATTACTGAAGAAGTTTCACATTATTAGCATAAATACAGTACAGCAATTAAAACAGAAGAAATAATTACTTAATGGATATTAACAAAATAAATATTATCTGTAGCTCTGCTGCATTTTTATATGTTAAAAATTTAATGATATGTGATGCTGGCTGTGTGTAGTGACAATGTGTGTGCTTGCAGATGCGGAGAAGCCTGTCCTTTTGGAGCTGCCCGACCAGTGGCTGTGGGAGCTGATAGATGAGTTTGTGTACCAGTTCCAGTCGTTCTCGCAGTACCGCGTCCGCCTCCAAAAGATGCCTGATGAGCTGGAGTTTATTAACATCAACAAGGTGTGGTACGTGCTGTGCGTGTTCAACATGCTGCACTCCCTCATTGACAAGTCTAACATCAAGCGCCAGCTCGAGGTCAGTTACTGTCATGTGTATCACCAGTCTTAATTTATTTTTAGTGCTAGATGGTAATATCCATGCCATTGTGAGATAATAATGTTCATATGATTAATATGTTTACTTGATTAATCTCCATATTTATCAGTGTCTGAGGTACAGCCTGTTTTTTTTATTGATGATACTGGAATAATTTACAGGCGCTTAAGAGATATAGTTAATTTCATATAAATGGTCTCAAATTTAACAGTTCTAGGAAAGTAGTGCCACGGGCATCTGGGTGGCTATGTATCCTTCCGCCACAGCTGAACTGTCATTGAAGGTAACTGTTTGCAAACAAACACCATGTGACTGCGAGTATTTGTAAACAAACAAACATATGACTGCCTGTTTTTGCAAACAAATTGCATGCGCCTCCTCCCAAATGACTTTTAGATGCTGTGAAGGGCTGTTCAAACAGTTGCAGGTTGGCAACAATCCTATTTTTTTTAGTTTATAAATATTTTATGTAAATGACTTAACAGCCCATGTAATAAGTCTATAAATTGATAATTTTTTACTATGCAAGAAATTTGTAACCAGGATACACGAAAATGAAATTGTATTTTGACTGTCAAATGAATAAGATATTTTACTGTTTTTTAATATACGGTACTCGAGATATATTAATGACAACTAATCTTGTCACACTTACCTGAGGAAAGTTCTTGTAAACATAAAAATGTAGCATGGTGTCCATGAACACCAAATACCAAGATCCTCCCCCCTCCCCCACAGGAGTGTACAAATACCCCCCTCCCCCTCATTCCCCTTCTTTTCAAAGACAGTATATATGCTTACATACAGGCTATACCTATTGTTGCATTAAAAGTACATAATTCTACTTTGTCGTATGATACGATAACAAACTCTGTACAACCTGATACTTTTATGGTGGTTATAATTCTTAGGATCTTAAAGTATGTAGGTAGCCAAAATAATATTTAAGCAAATGTTACTTAATTTCAGTATTTTAATAACTCATTTAGTAACTCAAATGTTAAGTATTGCAGGTCTACATACAAAATACTTTAATAATTTTTCTCAAATACCTACGTGTTCGGATCGTCATGCTGTGAATAAAAGCTTATTTCTGACTAACTCAGTGTTGATATTTACACTGAACTTCAGTCGCACAACCTCCCTCCTCAAAATTGTGAATATAGCTCTGGGCTTGTTCTCGGGCACCTAATGAAAAACTGCGTTTCAGGTCAGAGATGTTATAAAGCGCTCTACAGAAGCAGATGTGACCTACAGTACCAATATATCAAACAAATATGTTACTTACACACTAAAAAGATGCTCCACCTACCCAAGATTGAAGACAACATAAAGTTAATTTTCCGTAGCGATAAATTTTGGAATGTTGCAGTTCCTGCTGATGCATGAGACACTTCTTTATGATATTGGAGCACCTTCATAGGGTGCTTAAATTGAAAGAATTTTGTTTGATTAAGCATGTTGTTAATATACTTGATATCGAAAAGTCGTCTTTCCACTGCAAATCCTGTTTATGTGAATTATTCTTCCCACTCTTAACAATATTCTTAACAAAGTATGTTAAAAACATATGAGCACTTTTAATTTGCAAAACAAAAATGCTCAAAACGTTTATGAAAGACTCCAACGTTGAAACCCACATGTCATTATGTAGCTTTCAAATACAACCTTTAAAAACAGGAAAAACCTTCAAATTAATTTGCTAACACAGAGATACTTGTGTAACAAGCTTGACAAATTTTATACATGTTAAAAAAAAAATAAAGTGATACAACTTACAGGTTTGTATGGCCACTCCGCTTTACATTTTGAAACCCTCTAGAACTAGTGTGTTAGAGTTTCAATCAATAATAACAGAGAGAAATGTACATAGCAGTGAAATGTGAGCCCAATTAGGGTATCATCTTTATTTTATTTCGAGGGAAAAGGGAAAAAGTGAGCAGAGTGGGGGGGACTTTAGTTTATCGTCTTTCATGAGACAGGATTATTTTTATGTTCTTACGATGCCGGAATCGCATAACCCCAACGTGCATGACACGATGGCCAAAAGTCAATGAAAAACAAGATTCTGTCATCCGACCAGCAATTTTGGATCAGAAATTATTTCTATTCTTCGTCGTGTCATGTGGCACGACGCACATAATATACAACATTGCAAAATGAAATTGTATTGCAAGCTTTCCCTACAATGGTAACAATGCAGCTTAAAAGAAAAATAAATTGAAAACTACTGTATTTAACAATTAAAAATTATAATTTTACTTTTGTATGCATTAACAATACCAATTTATCATTATTATGTATTACAATTTCCCTCTTGTTCACTGCCTTTGAGACTAACCTAGCCTATCAGTACCTTCTAAATAGTTAGGTTAAATGCCGAGAGTGTGGTGTCAGTCATGCTGTAAATCAAGTAGTCGCATGGAAATGAGCCTCTGATTGGGTTTTTGGTCGTGTCGCGCTATGTTGGTCGGGGCTATGTGATTCCGGCATGAGTGTGTGGCATTTTGAGTTGCATATTGTTTTGATGGAGCAGTGGAAAATTTTGCTCGTATGGAAATAACATTTAAATTATTTAACGTCGAAAATTATAACTTTAATGAAAATACAAAACGCGATACATGCGTCACTGTTCGTATTCGTACAGATGCAGCAATATATACATGACACACTTTGCCCAAAGTTAACCTTACACTTGAATTTACGATATAGACAAACAAATATTATTCACTCACTACAAAAGTGTGGAAAGTGCTGGATTTTTCAGGCCACGTGAATTTCAATAATTATATTAGCGGTTTACAAATACATTTACAAAACATGCAAACTTACTGTTGTAACCTCTTGAACACGGGTTTTTCTATGGCAATCCTTGTGAGTTTACTTCACTAAAATCACGTTTATTCGTCACTAGCATTAAATCATTTATTTAATAAATCATTCAGTAAAATCAACACTGCGCACGTTTCCTGATATAAATAAACTTAAAAACTTATATATGGAAATTATATTTGTGTCACTTCATTGTGGAAGGCTGTTAGGAAAATGGCGGAACGAGCAGTTTTAATGACGTGCCGATTAATATTACATTTCACTCAACAAAATGCTCTACAACGGTACGTACGACCAACTATGTTTGTAAAAAGCAAATAAAAAACAACTAACTACCGATTAAATATTCCGACAACACCAATACAATATTCGTATAAGAAGCACGATGAGAAAAAAGTGCACGCACAACTGCCTTCACCGGGCTGGAAACATAAACATGGCTAGCCATTGGCTGGAAATGTTTACTGTTCGTATGTGTCGACATATTCTGTCATAAATGCTGAACGTGTTTTTTAAGCTCCATTACAAATAGCCAAGAAAATTTAATATTGCTTTAGAAACATAATTGAAACCATAAATGCTGCAAGTATAATTAAGATTTTAAATTACAACTTTTAGTTCCAAGTACTATTTTCTTCCAAAACGTTCATCATAATAGCCAACCCAACAACACGGATCCCACAGCAGTTCATCAGCTGATACAATACTGTAGGAGCGAGAGCATTCATTGTTTACATACTGTTTAGGTTGGTCACATTGTCTGTCAAATTTGTGACCACTTATATGAAATGGACTATAAAACCAATAAACAGATGCAAAGTGACTGCATTCCTAGCACCACAACTGCTGATAAATGCATTTATGGGGAGTGAGATGTGACTGGTGAGGGGGGCGGTATGTGTGCGCCCACCCTGCTGCAGTCTGATCCTGTGCTAAAAACATTATTCTCTATAATCAGTTGCGTGTTTGCCTATGCATGCCAAATATTTTTGTAACCGTTTGTACACAGCCGGGCCATCATTATTATAAGCTGCCACCTATTGGGCTGTGCCGGTAGCCCAAGCGCAGCGATCCAGTGAATCGAACCACCACAACTTGTGGCGTTCATAGTAACATTGGGGACTGGCAACCTCCATAGCTGAGCTTGTCGATTGTTTTGATTACAGGGTTCTGGATTTGAATCCTTAGTAAAATAAGTGTTCACCTCCCCCATCTCATGTGTGTGCACATGCACGAGTGTATGCAAGTTCACAAGTGTATGTATCTTTCCTCATCACCCCCATCTCTACTTCCTATTCCCCTTTCTGACTCTCCCACACTTATGTTCCTCCCCCTCTTCCAACACCTTCGTCCTTCACCCTCCTCTCTTTCATGCCCCTCTTCCTCTCTCTCGTGCCGCTCTTACACTGCCTCTTCTTTCTCTCACTCAAAAATCTTCCTCCTCATGCTCTCACCCCTCCATCCCCCCCCCCCCATTACCCTCGGCACCTATTTCCCTCACCCCCCATTTCCCTCAACCCCCATTTCCGTCATCCCCATCTCCCTCACCACATCCCCCAATCCCTTTTCCCCCCTCTTCCTTTCCCCCTTTCCTCCTTACCACCCTCTACCCCTTACTCCTCTGCTCTTTTCCCCTCTTCCTACTTCTCTAAATCATTTCTCCCCATCCACCCTCCTCCTCTCACCCTCTGTCAACCCTCTCTCCTCCTCTATACCTCCTCTTCCATCTTCTTTCCCACTCTCCCTTTCTTCCTCCCTCCCACTCCCTTTCTTCCTCTCACCCTCCTCTCCTTCACCCTTTCATTCTTCTCCTCTTTCCTTTTCTTCCTAGGTTTGTGTACTGTCATAGCCCTCACCCAATAAATAGTCTCTCAACATAAGATTGGTAAAAAGGAAAAAGGCTAATACATAGTGAACAGCTGCCCTTGTCTTGTTTTTATATGCACATTGACAATTTACAAACTACAGGCCCCATTTTTATGGAGATAGTAAAATGGCATGATGTGGCATGTTAACAGGTATATGCAAGTGGAGGAGATCCAGACTCTGTGGCTGGGGACTTTGGTCGGCACTCGCTGTACAAGATGCTAGGCTACTACAGTCTGGTGGGGCTGCTGCGGCTACACTCCCTGTTGGGCGACTACTACCAGGCCATCAAGGTGCTCGAGAACATTGAGCTGCACAAGAAGGTAAACAAGCAGCTGTCACTATTTCATGACTGATTAAACACGTTTGAAATTTTTCTTTGGTGAGAAAAAATCCTTACCTGTGACAAGTGATGGGACTATCCCATCTTTTTACCTTTCTCGATTTATGATTCAATTCCAGTATTCTTGTTTCAATCCTTGATTCATGACTCCATTTAATTCTTTAATTTGATAAAAAACTTTTATTTTTTGACATGTTAAAATGGTCCCACACACACTGCTGCAGTTTCTGTTTTGCAACCATTATGTTTGTTTATGCACATGTGGTTTAATTCAAAAGCAAAGTACGTACATTTCCATCATAAATGACAATGTAGTCAGATTAATTAACATCTGCTATCCAAATATCTAATGCCGCCATTTTATAAACATCTCGAACAAAAATTCACATTTCAATAATAAATCACTAGAGATGTACAAGCCTCCATCTGAGAATATTCTAATCACTAAACATGACAATTTCTTCATCCAAGTCTCTCATATATGCAGTGTGCTCTAAACTCATATTTGTTCAGGCATGTTGTGCACACACCTCAAACTACTGTGGTGCCACCCCATCTTGGAATGCAAAGTTTCCAAACATTGAGTTACCTTCATTAGAAGGTCAATGGGAGGAATAACAGATGTTTTCGCAATCGTACCATGCCACAGCTCACGAAAACCATTTTTTTAGCAAATGTGGAAAAATTCTAGTACTTATTACGATGTCTCAAAGAAGGAGGGTTGCATATTGTAAACTCAATCTCCCTATGCTGACATCACGTTACCAGAATGTAAGAAAGCTCATTATATTTTATGTAAACAGGATCCTTGATCTTCATCCTATCAACTCTCTAAATCACAACTCTCTCAGGCATTTTGTTAATACCTGTAAAGAGAATGCTTGGGCACTAGGAGCATTGCATTACAACATTACCAAAGGAAATCCACTATTAATAACTGTTTGCGATGTAGCAATTGTATCTAGGACTGTGTGCCAAGTACGAAAACTCGCGTAAAGCAAGTCCTGATACATTGTCTATTGTTACCAAGCTATTTGATTTCTTACAAGTATGAGGAACCAATATTTATTGTGCCATAATATGTTGACGCAAAGATTAGATGGTGTCAGTTGCAGTAACATAATTCAAATTCCTCGCAAAAGTACATTTCAAAACAAGCCTAATAATGTGACTCAGCAATCCAAGTCAGTTTGTTTCCAACTCAGAACTTATGTTGAGCAGAGTTTGTGTAATCTTTTTATATATATATGACACACGCACATATACATGCATACAGTAGAACCCGGATCTCACATTCCCGTCAGTTACACTTTCCCGTTACTTACTCCATATTCTTTATTTCCCGGCGCACACCCTATATTTACAGTGCTTTCCGTTCCTGTTGTTTATGTCACATGAAAATGTGGCTTCCCGTGATTTACCCTTTTTTTTTGTGCGTGTATTAGGTACAGTATTTACGGCGTTGTAGGTCGACGCCCGGCCTGTGTATTGTTTTGTGAACGGAGAATAAAGAGGTGGGCGTAGTAAAAAATATACGAGAGGTAGTGCCATGCCGCCGTGGAATGTGGAAGGGAGTGAGAGTAGAAAAAAATGGGCTGCTTGTTTTGATGGATACATTAACAAGGAGGGGGTGGGGTGTTTGGAGCAAGAGGGCTAGAATGCTGATGAATAAGTGGTAAGGCGGGGGAGGAAGAAAGCCAGAGAGATGGAAGGATGAGAGATGAGGTAGGGAGCTTGGAGTAGTGTGGGTATGGCTAGACTGAATGTTTAATGCACGAAAGGTGGGGAGGGGTATGGGTGTGGCTACAAGGAAGGAGGGGAAAAGGGAGCAGATGTTTACAACAGAGGGGAATGTCTGTGACCTTTGTGCAGGGAGGGAGCAGTGTATGAGGAAGGCTTGAGTAGGACGGCAGACAATGGAAAGGGGAGAGTGGTGTGGGCATGGCATGGGCGGGAGGGAGCGAGGAGGAACTAGAGGAGCTGCCAGCAGCGATCAATACTCCATGGCTGCTGCCGCCTTCCGCGACTTTGTTAGAGACCAGACCCAGCCAAGCAATAAGGTGGTATGGTTTTACACAAAAATTGTGCATTTTTAAGAACTGAGACCACTTTATTCTATTAGTATTACAGCTCTAACAGTACTGATAAATATACACTGTTGATTTTATCAGCTTGTTTTATATATACTTACTTGGTCGGAATTGTACTTAATATTCCTTGCCCCAATTCTAAGCGGACGCGTGATTTAGGAAGATTCAAATTGATTAGAAAAATGGCTTGCCATTCCGGTAAATACTGTATATTTTCTTCTGACTGGGAAAAATTCCCATTGTCAGTGTCAATGTAGAGAAGTTTCATTTTGTCATGTTGCAGAACAAGAAAGTGCCGGAGTCTATTTGCCTCTGTGACGGCTATGTGTGCCCATTTATCTTTGGTATATTGTACGTTTGTTTTCTTTTGGTGTGCATTTATTTACTCATAACCAAACTTTTACAATTGGTCTGTAATTACAGTTACACACATGTTTACTGCATCCAAGTTTTATTATTGAGTGAATGTTCCTAAAATTACTTAACAATGACAAACCAAGGAGACGGAAATTGTCTTACCATTGAACGCAAAATGGAAATCCTAAAACGCATTGATGTTCACACGGGCACACAAGTCTCCTTAGTTAAGGAACTAGGGCTGCCAGTTTCTACGTTGAATACAATAGCCAAGATGAGAACTTCAATTGAGAATATAGCTGAACGTAGTGGGCCGATGCAAAAGAAAATAAAGTGCATTAAAACTTCAAAATATAAATAGGTTGACAGTCTGCTGAAAGAGGTTCGTAAGTGTGAGAACTGCCAGAATTCCCATTGACGGTAAAATTTTACGTAAAAAAGCGCTCCATATCACAGTACGTCTTGGGATTCACAATTTCACTGCTTCCAATGGTTGGATTGACAGTTTTAAGAACCGCTACAATTTAGTTTATAATGATGTTTCAGGAGAAAGTCGAAGTATTGATCCACAAACTGCCAAGCACTGCCGAGGAAAGTTACCTGATCTGGTGACGAGTTATGACCCTCTGGACATTTTCAACTGCGTCGAAACTGGTCTTTTCTACAATGTGTTGCCTAACAAAACTTTGGGTTTTTGTGGTGAAAAGTGCTTTGGGGGGAAACTTATCAAACATAGGCTCACGGTACTGTTGTTCACAAATGCTGATGGTAGTGAGAAGTTGCCTCGTGTTGTGGTTGGCCGGTCATTGAAATCTAGAATTTTTGCAGGAGTCAAGACATTGCCTACCAAGTATATTGCAAACAAAAAAGCTTCGATGACAAGTAAATTGTTTTATTTCCATTTACATGCCCTGGATGTAAATATGGGGCTGCAGAACAGAAAAGTTATTTTGTTTATAGATAACTGCCGAGCCCACTCTGGAAACATAGTTTTAAGAAATGTCAGAGTTAAATTTTCCCCCCTAACTGCACCAGTGAGCCTCAGCCTCTAGATGTGGGCATCATTTACAGTTTCAAGGTGAAGTATAGAAAGAGGCTGGTGCAGAAAGCACTGAATTTGGCAGACAGTGCTTCTAGTGGAACATCTAACGTGAGCATCAATGTGTTGACTACTCTATATTATATTGCACGAGCATGGTCTGAAGTTGAAGTTGGCACTATTCAAAACTGCTTTGAAAAAACAGGTTTCCCTGTTAAGAAAACTGATGTTATCCTGGAGGAGCAAGAGGTAATTTCTGCTGATTGGAATGTTCTTAGTATGGGTGCTTCTTTTGAAGAGTTCATTAACATTGATGCTGATGTTATGACATCTGAAGTGCAGTCTGTTGACGATGTTATAGGGCAGCATTTGGAAAACAAGGGCATCAGTGACGAAGCACAATGTGAAGATGACCATGAACAGGAAGAGGAGGAGGAGGAGGAACCACCACCGCCCACTTACAGAGAAGCAGAGGAAGCTCTAAACATTGTGAATAGGTACTTAACAAATGTTAGTGGCAGTGAGCAAGGTTTTGTCCATTTTTACAAACTACAACAGGAAATAGAAAAATTGAAGCACCAAACACAAAAGCAAAATACAATATTAGACTATTTTTTAAAACGGCAACAAATAGTAAGTAAAGCCATTTTTTCCCATTTCGTAATATCTTCTGCAAAAGATATTAGTTTCAAATTATTATTATTATTTTTTTCTTCTTCTTTCCTTTCCTACATGAATGAACAGCAGGTTGTGAACATTACTTGCATAAAGTTATTTCAAACAAAACGTAAATTACTTTCAATTTTGCTAATACTTCCAGGAAATGTTTCTTGATCTAAAAGGGAAAAATGCCAGCGATACCACGGTCAAACATCAGTCGACGTACCCGACGTAATAGCGAGGATACATTGAGAAGAAATAGAACGCGAACGTGCACTGCACCAACCGAAGAGGCATGAACACACAATCGAGAAGCACACAGCAGGCGCAACGACGTTCACCGGGGTCAGCTAGTTTGTCAATAAAATTAATGCGTGACTTGTACTAACATAATTATTAATTACGACTCTGCCTCATCTTCGTGTGACGTCATGTCACCCCAAGTGGGGTTTGAACCCAGGACATCTTGCTTCCAGGGCCAAGCAGCATGCTCCTAGGCAAGGGGCACCCAAAGACACAGCAGTCAAGGCTGTGTGTGCCATCATGTCAGACGGCACGTGCCCAGTAATCATCCTCGCGTGTGACAAGCCAGCCACGAAGCCCAGCAATGTCCTTAAGCTCTCACGAGTGATGCAACATACACACGCGGACAAATCACACTTCCAGCATATACTGCAGTAGGGTGACCAATATTCTTCAAATAATCCAAACTTTCCACCCCTGTCCAGTACTATAAGCGCCATCGCCGTCATTTTAATCGACGTCATGCGTGAAAACATTCATTGTACATATTCATAAGTGCCCTGAGTTTTCTAATGCTTGTGTCCAACTGAAAGACAAAAAATTGTTTGCAATAAGAAATTATGTTTCAGCTACCTTGCGACAGACAGCTCATGCAGTAGCATCCTGTATCTCATCTCACTCTTGTTTTTTGATGTGGTCAGAAGCATAATACAGTCGACTCTCGATCTATCGTTATTCAGGGGACTGCCAAAAAATGTCCATACATGCAGGATTTCAGTAAATGCTGTTTCTGACATGTACATCAATAAAATACAACTTCTAACCTTATAAAACTTTATGTTGAGTATAGTAATAGGTGTACATTATCTGTGAATAAAGATTAGCTAATAAACACAATAAAAATGGGAATTATATAAAAAGTATAATTGTAAATAATACATTAAACATTTCACCCGAACACATTTAAATAAAGAAATTAACATCTCAAAATACCATACATATTTGATTGTAATCTGACACCAAATGCAAGCTGACCTAAAACTTTCAAACCCTCTGAAAATGAAAATAATACGACAGCCAATGCACCTGTGATAATTGTCTGTCTTTTAAAATAATTAATTATATTTTACTGCAAAGAAAACTTATAATGTTGAGACAGAAATAAATCAACAAGGTGATTATAATTTATTTATTTACCATCTTTTATAATTAATCATTCACTACCACATTGTTTGATTTTCCCTGTCGTGAGTTTCACACTGTCAAATTTTTCTGTGAAACTGCTTCCAATAAGGTTGGTCAGATAAATTTGGTCAGTTATGACATCATTGAAATGTCATAAACGCCGCCATATTTGTCTGAAAAAGTTGAATATCTTATGTTTCCATCAAACATTTGAAAATTGGACCTGTTCCAAAATTTATTTGATGTTTGACAGTCTTAGCCTATCAGATTCGTGCACGACAAAAATTGACACCGAGAAACTTAAAATATCTAACAATTGCTGGAAACAAAGTAAAGTTATGAAGATAATTAATTTATATAGACGCTGTCTGGGTATGAATGTTATTTTAAGTGAATATTGCACTTAATATTACGAACTCAGAGGCCTTAATTTTCATTGTGCAAGAAACATATCTTATAAATAAATCTTTAATTCAGTAAAGAAAATATCTGTGCAAATAATAATTCCTCGTTAAAATGTTCTGCAAAAAATTTTGAGGCAAAACCATTTGCTTTGAAATACAAGTGATAAGTGCAACTATTTTGAGCGATGCATAATCTTGTAAAAATTATGTTCGCCAGGCACACATTTGCTCTAGGCCGGCATGTAAAGGCAAGCGAAGCAGGCATGGCAGAGAGAGAGAGGACATGCTTAATCTTTTTCTAGGCTACTACTTCCCCTCATGTTGGAATGTGAGGGGTGGAAGGAAGGTATGCAGCTGAGAGAGAAAAAAATAAGGGTGAGAGAGAGGATGCTAGGTCGCAACGCACGTTGCTATAGGCAACCAATTCCCCTCTCGTCAGGCGTGTAGGGGAAGTAGTAAGCCAGTCTCTCACCACGTTGCATGGCCGCAGTGCAACAAGACACTAGGCACAGCGCTGCAGAGCAGTGGTAAACGATGGGGCGCATGACATATTTCACATCCAATTACTAGACAATTGCATAAACAACCAGCTTAAAAACTATAGTTGTGGGAAATATTAGGTGAAGGGACCCGAAATATACTTTGATCAATGCACCATGCGATAAACAATGCAAGCGGTATATGTTAACATTATTTACATAAAGATTTTGTTGGGACCACAGAAAATTGTTGGTGGATATGGTTTATCAATACAGCGGATTCTCAATATTTGTTCCCTTTACGCACGTGTTATAGTATTCCTGTCCATTTCCCATATAACCAATGCTAATTACTAACCGCTTTCAACGATTGCCGATAGTTTGTTTTCCCGTAAAGTCAGTTCAAAACAGACTGTATATTCGCCACAAATTGCGCACATCAATTGTTTTTAACACCACACGAATGCAAAACAATGCGGATAATCCACAACTGATGCTATCAATAGAATTGTTTACATCCTGCAGGAGTTTTTCATGTTCTATTTCCTATGCTTCTTTTTCTTCTTCCGTGTTTACTGCACTCGTAGGTTTGTGACATTGAGAAAGCATCTCACAGTCTTCTTCTTACGTGTTTACAGCACCTTTGGGTTGGCAACAACAAGAATGAATCACCCAATCTCTGAGTATGTATTGAGTGTTCTATAATCTTGATATTTTCGTTAACAGAATTTGGAAAGACGTGGTAATATCTTGACGTGCGTTATTATTATTGAAAGCAATTGGTTGCGGGTTCATTTACTACTGTACAGGTTTGAAAATAGTTCAGCAAGTAATGGTTGGCGAAAATTGTCATCATAAATTAATTTTAACAATATTCATTGCTGGATTGAGCACATCGGTCGACAAAGGAAGTGAGAACACTGGGTGAGAAAATAAAAATAGAGTTGTTCTAATACTGATACTAAGTATCTGTAAAGGTACATCAAATTCGCAATTGCGATAAATGCGAAATATATACGAAACTTTCGGTTTTTAGCTAAATATTTGCGAAAATTTATGAAAGTTCGTGATTGAGAAAAAAATATCTGAAATAACTATCTTTTTGAGTAACTACCTCTGGTTACATTTCCTTGCAGTTATACCACTACCGATATTGTTTTTCAAATAAAATATGAGAGATTAGTTAAGTAAACTGTCTGTTTTAGCGGCAAAATACAGATCCCTGTATGTATTTTGCTTGTGCATTAGTGTATAAACTCCGGCACCAGTCGCCGCCCTCCATCCGCGGCCAAGCTCACACCTCTCTGCTGCCATCCACACTTAGCCCGCCTCCTCCCACCTGTAGACAGCCAACACTCTGTTCCCTCTCTACCACTTGGTCACGCCCATACCCCTCTGCTCCCTCCTCTATCCTACTTGTAGCCATGCCCATACCCCTCTACTCCCTTCTTGCACCCACCGCCCTCTAGCCACGCCCACACTACTCAGGTTCTGTCCTCTCCGTCTCCATCTTTCATCTCTCTTTCTTTCTTCCTCCCCTGCCAGTGCTTTGTTATTCTCTGTTCTTGGCCTCTTTCCCCAAACACCCCACACCCTGTGACTGCATCCATTACAACAAGTAGTCCCTTTTTTGTTTGCCCTACTCTCTTTCCCTCCCCCTCTCGAAAGCAAAAGTGGTGTGACACTAACTGTCTCGTTTCACTATTCTGCCTCTTTCCACCCCCTTCATAACCCATTCACAGGCTGTGAAAACTCTGTTAAATATGTGGTGCCCATTTTTTGAACTAAGTCTTCCTGTGGTAGTGGTAATTCTGTTTGGTTATGGGTAGAAATAAAAAAAACTGTTGCAGACCATGCAAGGGACTACAAAGCCAAAAAAATTTACGTAAGTGATTCGAGAATTTTAATTTGTGGCATTTGTAATATGAGGTTGGAATGGCAAAAGAAAGACAATTTGTTACATTACTGCACGAGTGAAAAGCTATTAATGTGTTGTTGTTTGTGTGTGCGTGCATGCATATGTGTGTGGTTTTCTATCTCCCCTCCCCCCATCTCCCTCTACTCCCCTCCTCCACTTAGAAACTAAATTAAAACATTAAAATTTACTCTCTGTTGACAAGTTTCTAAATGTGTCTTGGGGGTAAAAAAAATTTCTTTGTAAAAATGTGCAGCTTATACATGTCAAAAAACATTTAAATTGTTAATGTCGCAATAAAAATAATTTTAATGAAAATGCACTAGTAAAATGTTGACACTTAACAAGGATAACACAAAAAAATTTGTTTTTAAATGCTCTTTCCCTAGTTTTTTTATATGTGCTGCAAAATGCTACAGACCACACAGTAAATGCTATAAAATGTGTTCATAAATGCTCTTTTAATGTACCTCTAAGTATCGGTATCGGCTGATACTTTGCCTTTTCCCTATGTATCTGTATCTGGTATGGTATCTGGTCGATACTTAAGTATCGGTTGTAGACAATGAAGTTAGGTTATTACCATATTTACGTGTGTATAGTGTGCCCTATCTTTTCCCAAGATAAAGGAAAAAAATTTCTGGGGTGTGCATTATACAAGGAAAAAATGAAGGGGGGAGTGGTAGCCATAAATTGTAAAGTGTCCGGGGGTGTTGAGGGAAGTGGCAGAACTGTCTGCTCTCTCATATATCACTCTTCTTTCTCTCTATCTTTCTCAGGGACCCTTCAGTAATATGTAGGTCGCACCCCCCCCCCCCCCCCCCCCCTTCTCGTCCCTTCTAATAATGGCATTCTGTCAACCCAAAACCAAATTACAAAAAGTTTGGTGCTTCTTATATTGCAATAAATAATTATTAATTACTTTAAAAGACAGACATTTGCCACATGTGCAAGGTGTCCCCAAGTAGCGGTATGCGTGGAGAGGTCATTCTCCCTTCCTCCCCTTCCCCTCCACCCCATAAACCTACAGAAGTGACACAGCTCAATCGATAACTTCTCTGTGCGCTCTTAGCTGATCGTGCATGCCGGACATTTAAAATTTGACTTGCATTCTGTGTCATATTATATGCATTTTCAGAGGGTTTGAAAGTTTTAGGTCAGCTCGCATTTTGTGTCCGATTACAATAAATTATATACAGTATTTTAAGACGTTATTGTCTCCATTTAAACGAGTCTAAGAGAAATAATTTTTTATGTATTATTAACAGTAATACTTTTTCTAAAATTCTGTGCGAAGGGCATTGGTATCTGTTTTTGGTATCGGGATATCGGCAGTGGTATCAGGGAAACTTGGTATCGGAACAACTAATAAAAATGTATTTAAAGAGGTCTAAATACACTTTGTATATGCGAAAATAACACATGCTTCCTAACCGTACTTATTTTACTAAAACAGCTTGCCTATATAAACAAGAGCACGTCGGCCTACATTACATTTTCTGCACTGGTTCTAAACCTTTTCCAAATGTTTTAATGCATGCGTGCGTAACTGTGAAAAATGTCAGTTGAATAATTAATAGTAATGTAAGCCACCAAAACCCCTTAAGACTACAGCATGTGTTAGTTTTCTACAGATTTTGCGCCAAAAAAAAAACGTATTATTTGCGCTAGAACTGTAAGTGAACAGCCAGAGTATTCAATCAGCTTGCAGCATGCTGTTCAGGTTTCACAGGATGGCAGTTATAATATTGGAGCACTGGCATTTGGTTGGAACAGCGACACTGGATCAGTATGAGGGCGAGTAGATGATTGGTTCAACTTACATGGAACAATCTGTGGCATGTGGTTTAGGTTTCACAAGATGTTCGTTATAAAGGGGGCACTGGCATTTAGTTAGAAGAGCATCGCTGGATCAATATGAGCGCGAGCAGATGATTGGTTGCACATACGTGGAACATTCTGCGGCATGCTGTTTAGGTTTCGTCGAAACTTCCTTGGACTCTGTGCTGCATGTGGCTTAGGTTTCGTTATTGCTAAAAGTTTATAAATTGCTTGTTTACGTGCACATGCTGTAGGCGATGCACATTTACTATCATAATTATTTTAGCTTTAATTATCTGATCTTCACGTACACTTTTGGATGAAATCCAACTTTGAATTATATAAAAGGCGAATTTCGAATTAAGCAAACTTGAAAGCATATAAAATCCTATTTCTCTGTTTTGAGGCGAATAAACACTTTGAATTATATACGATTTCGAATTAATCGACTTTGAATTAACAAGGTTTTACTGTGTTTAGGCTGTCAGTTCAATCAAACATGCATTTTGAGGTTATGTATGATTTTCTCAGATCTAAAATCTAAGTTTGCATCCATTGTTTTCCCCGCATGCCACATTTTTTTCTCTCAGTCCACTGAAAAACGTATTTTCGAGAATCCACTGTATAACGTATGTCTGGCATGGGTGTGTGCCACTTGGAGCGGCGGCTCGGAACTTGAGTCAGACTGATTCTGCATGTAGCAGAGCAAGTAATCAGACTGTGTTGAAAATCAGAAGTGTTGGCTAGCCTGCCAACAAAAAAATTTGAAATAATTAGGCGCAGAGAATCTACGAGAGCTACGTATAGCAGAGTTCAGGCTGTGGACCGATTCCCAATGAGCTGGCCTGATACTGCATGTTCAACTGCATTTAAGGAGTCCTGAGTGCATGGTGAACAATCTGCAGGATGAGATGGCTGGCTGGAGGGGTAACCATTTCTCTAGCTGAGATGCACCTTCGGTACCTACCTGGTCTGCATAATTACTGAGTGGGTGGGTCTCATCCCACCCACTTTCAAGCAGGAGCATCAATGTAGGTAGGTTACTGGCCACCAGGCTGCAAGCTAACACATTGGCTTGTGATTCATCCTTCAAAGCAACAGCAGGCATGAATTGTGGAGTGCTACAGTAGGGGCTATCGCTGGGACCACATTCATGTTAACATTAAGCTTTTCCTACACATAAATGTCCAACAGCTTTTTTTATGAAAGTTTAAGATGTACATCAAAGTAATTATGTGTTAATTTTGTTTTTGGCTAATGATCCTTGTACTGATACAATGTATGTCACATGTGCTTTTATAAGGTGATATCTGTTAAGTGGTATTCAAGTTGACATAACCCTGTGACTTAAAATCCCTGCAAGTTCACATTTGTATGTAATTTGTACAATTTTCTAATTTTGGCAGTGTATTTTCCCAGTTAATACAGTTTTGTCCACTTTGCAATTCAGCACCATTGAAATGTTTTTGGTGCATCACAGAGCCAGTATTCGCACATCCCGGCGTGCCAGATCTCAACGGCGTACTATGTGGGCTTTGCTTACATGATGATGCGGCGCTACTCGGATGCCATTCGCACCTTCAGTTCCATTTTGCTGTTCATTCAGCGCACCAAGCAGCTCTTCCAGACACGCAGCTACCAAAATGACCAGGCAAGTGTCTCACCATATGTTGCAGTAAGCAACTGTTAGCTGCTAGTGAATTAGATTATTTCTGACAATTACGCCTGCAAGTTCATCTGAACTATGCATTTTTTCTGTAAGTTTAGTGTAAAATCATCCTATTTCATAATTATGCAATGTTTTAGAAATACAGTAGCAGTTAATTCAACTGTCCAAGGATTGAATTTAAAATATGTGAAATGTCACATGGTAGAACCTGGATGTCAGTAAAAGCCAGTACAGTAGAACTGCACGATAATGAATATGGGCTATAACATCATATTCACTATTATATCAACAATCTTGAATGCACTGATGCAACTCCCTCTCCCTAGAGGTGGTGAGGCTGAATACCCTTCTAGGATAAAGTAATTCATGGTACCCTTTGGAAAGGAGTGTGATGAGAAGTATATTTGCCTTGCTGAGTCGTAGATCCTCCCACGTTTGAAGGTTGGAGTTTGTGCCCTTTAGGCTGGGTAACCTTGATAGGAGGAGGTGATTCACACCCTAGCGTGAGTTTAACCAAATAGGTATCCCGTCCCGGGAGTTTGGTTATGCTCAATGTAAAGGTTGTCAAGAATATAAGTAATGACAGCTGTCATGTGAACAGAGGGGAGGCACTGCGGAATCAGTTGATTCTGGCTGGCGGCGTCCTCTATAGGGAGCCAGTCTAGTGTGGATGCATGTTGGCAGAAAGTCAGATGTGGGAGTTGCTATTTTAAGTCGACTAGCTGTCTGCGGGGGAATGCAGATAGTGGTTAGTAAGGCCCCCCTGAAAGTGGTAAATAACATTTCTAAATGTCATCACAAAAAACTGCTAAAAGTGGTGCAAACATTCAATTAATAACTTTAAGGTGGTAAATAAAAACTTACCATTTGTCATTAATGTTTTAACATCTGGTGCAAAAACTCTCTTAAAAACAATGAAATTGTTGTGTCTTGTAGGTAATTATTCTGGAAATAATTAAATAAAATGCAGAATTTTACAATCATGTTACTGCATACTGAAAATTATATATTAATTAATTCCCATCAAAAATATGATCTGATTACATTTTGGCACAGCACTACAAAATGTAATGCTACAGTATGGAAAAATATATATACATTTTTGCACAAACAGAGTTCACTACAGAAACAAGTGTCGCATTGATATATGTATATATATATATATATATATATCTCTTTGTGTGCACGTGTGTGTGCGCGTGCATGCGTTCGCGTCTAATATATATATATATATCCCCATCCACTCTTCCTCTCCCCCTCTCTCCTTTTCCTCTCTCTCTCTCTGCTAAATAACAAAAAGGTGTTCTCTAGCTTGATAACGAGTATAATTTGTGACATAGGATGTCCTGTGAGCCCTCAAGTTCCACAATGTTCTCAATAAGTGCATTGCAGTGTTCTACTAAAAACAGTGCATAACACTTCACAGTGTCAGGCTCGGTGGTACTTTAAGTTGCTAATATAGTTTGCAGCACTACCCTCAGCTTCTGTTTGCTGAAAGGATTAAGAAGCACCAGGAACTATTTTTTATATATATATATATATACTTTCAAGACATTTACATATACAACAATAGTAAACTCATGATTCTGTTGTACGATTTGACAGGATAGCGAGTTTACATTTGTCATATACGTAATAAAATTAATAGAATATTAAATATTTAACAGCCACCACGAGCACACATTAACCTCAAAGTCGTACCCACAGCAGATTAACCTGATATAAAAATGTAGGATATTATAGCTGTAGTCCATTCCCGACTGGAAGAGACTTGAAAACGAATCTTTGAAAAATCAACCTAGGCGTAACATGTCAATCTGTTTTTTTCAGTTACCTGTATTCCACAAATATATAACACTGTGATTAACTTTAGAGTACTGTATTATTGAATAAATGAAACTTTACCTTATTATCATCTATAATTTGTAATATTTATTTCATATCAAATATGAATTAACAGAGAGAGCAGCGATGTGTTGGCAATGGCTAGTAAGAAATAGTTCACAGATAAATATTGTTTTAACCAAGTTTTTTGTTATTTATATCTCAAGTTGGCAGACGTGGCGAGCCATGACTTGGTGTGTGTGTGTCTGTCTCTCTCTCTCTCTCTCCTCTCTCTCTCTCTCTCTCTCTCTCTCTCTCCTCTCTCCTCTCTCTCTCTCTCCTCTCTCTCTCTCTCTCTCCTCTCTCTCTCTCTCTCTCTCTCTCTCTCTCTCTCTCTCTCTCTCTCTCTCTCTCTCTCTCTCTCTCCTCTCTCTCTCTCTCTCTCTCTCTCTCTCTCTCTCTCTCTCTCTCTCTCTCTCTCTCTCCTCCTGGGTGGGTGGGGTTTTTCCAAGCACAAATTATACTTACTCCGAAAAATACTTCAAATTACCACATTAAATATTTTAAATCATGCACACACACATGGCCAGCCTATCGACAACGATGCAACGCCATTCAATTTCACACGCAGCGGTTAATGAAACACATGTAACAGTATTGTCTCTGAAAGATGAGCACTATACAGACCATATTCATAGTCAGCAGCCTGATTTGTCCATTGACAAGTACGAAAAAGCAAATTAAGAGTTCGTACAAAAACTACCTGTAACCACAGGGCAACGAGAAGAATGCTGTGTAAGGAAGTCATCTGCAAACGTACCCAAAATTAAAAGCTGGATGGTAAGCCCATCAGACAAAATTTCTCTCCCACTTCGCGCTCTATTTATTAATGCCAGTGTGTCAGCTTAACAGATTAATACCAAAACGACAGCAGCTGAGAACCCATTTGCTCGGAATTTCACATGCAGCTGAGGTGTAATAATATCTACAATCAGTCATGTGCGTGGTGATAATATATATATAATTTTTTTTCTGTCTCGTGTAAGGTTTCCAGATTTTTACAGATTGTATGAAAGTAGTACCTTGTAAACAAATTGAATACGTATCCTTCCGCCACCGTGTGCTTTCCGTGTGACTGTCAAAACATGTAACATCATGTGAATTTTTCCTTGACATTTCAAACATGTCAACTATAATTGAGGAAAATATGTGATTATGCGGATCTTTTTTTTTATTTCTGATAGTAACCTCTACATTGCGTTATCAAATAAAATAATATTCATATTCTTACAATTAATTAAATAGACATTAATTACTATCAAATCAATGATTACAAACTCTCTCTATATATATATATATATATATATATATATATATATATATATATATATATATATATGATTACAAACAATATATTTCATTGAACTTGTAAGTTTGCAACTCTCACAACAGGAAAATATTTGAGGCAATTAGAAAGACATTGATGTTGGTTACAATTAACACTGGCTCGAAGTATGATCAGAACTGCCTTCTTTGTGCTCCTTTAGAAAAATTTAAAGAATTCATTAAAAAAAGAACATGAATCTTGCATCGTTAACTGATGTGAGCATCAGAAAAAAAAACATAATTCACAACTGAGCAGTAAAATGAACTATGAGAAAACAAAAGTCTACTGGAGTTCTGTGTAAAGGCAATATCAAGGCAATGTCACCAGTAGACCTATCTTAAAAAAATTACTTTTAGGCAGTGAACAAACACAATAAGATTTAGGCCTGTCAAATCATACAGAGAACTAGTTAATTAGAACTGTAAAAGTCTTCTACAATCAATAATTACGGAACCTATTTGGATCAATTACAATAAAATAAGCGTGTACAAAAACATTCCTCACAAATGCTGAAGACTGGTAGGCCTGTTATCATTAAGTAATGAAACCTAGTGGCAATTACATCAAACACATGGCCGTATGTACTATTACAGTAACGTGGATATTTAATATACATGCCCATCATCCCCAAAAAAAATTTCAATACAATGTGTTGTCTCATACGATTAGTATATATTACGACAGCTAAAATATTTACCACAGAAGAAAATGTACTTTACATAGTCTTTCTGGACAAACAAAACATTATATATCTCAGTTTTAACATAATTAGGCCTAAATAATTAGTATTTAATTACAATTTCATTCGTGGTTTTGGTCTACACACACAGGCGAGCAATGTAACCTCAATGTTTGAAGTCAATACTATTTGTTGTTTATTGACCAAACAAAAATTATTTCAACTGTAACATTAACATATTTTCTAAGAAATAAAATGAATGCTGAAATTTACGCCACCCATGAAACAGGTTTCTTTTTTTCATCACATGGTTGACATAATTCTACCATTGTCTTTCCTTTTTTTGGCATGAGGTTAAAAGTAGGTACTGCTGTGATTCACTAACCAGACAAAGGATTGTTGCTATTTGTAGAAACTAGCCCCAAACTTTTGTCTTGGTAAACTATGACTAGATGAGGGGGAGCATGTTATAAAAGCGGGCGTTATACCCATTTACCAAGCAAGGTACAAATTTACATTTAAGTTGCAAACTCGATTTTAACTCAAAAAAATTTTATACTGAATTTGACTTGAATCGACTTGAGTTTCATACAACTTGACTCTAATCGAGGTTGTGAAAATAAACTTGCCCATCACTAGATAACACACTTTGATTTCTTCTGTACACCTTATAAAATGCATAATTTATTGCGTACTTTTTCTGTTGTAAACCCAGCTTAAGTCCTCTGACAGCAACAGTGACAATTCAAACTCGTAAACTGATCTTTTAATTTAAAGGTTTCTTGTGTAATTTACTTTATTTCCCTTCCGAATTCATGTTTAACTTAATTTACTTCACATCCCATTTCTTGTGTAACATAATCTTACTCCACGTCCCAATTATCTTTGTAATATATATAAAATCCATTGTGCGTGACGAAACAGCATCATCACTGACAAACCACTGGACCAATTGAGACCATATTCACACCATATGTTATTGAGGTGGCGAGTAAGGTTTTTAGTTATGTTTCATTCCGATAGGTAACGCTGGAGTCTAACTTCTATATTTATCCGCCGATTTTGCTCATACTTGCAGGAAATGTTTGTTGATCTAAAAGAGAAAAATGCCATGGTCAAACATAGGTCGACGTACCAGACGTAATAAAGAGGACGCATTGAGAATGCCAAACAGAACATGAAAGAGACGCAACAACGTTTGCCGGGATCAGCTAGTTTTTTTAATGTAATTTTATTAAATGTTTTATGGTGGGAATAGCCTGCTGGATTATATTATAAAAAGTAGACAGAATTCACGAGTTCTCACAGAGCAGTACTCATGGATTGACTAATATACAGAAGTTAACACACACATTTTCCTAGTGGATGCACTATCACAACATTTCACTGGCTACACCAGCTTCTTCGGGCAGCATGTGGTGGCACACTGCAGTCTGGTAAGCGGTGGTTGACAAACAGTGAACCTAGCGGCCAGGAGGCGCACTAGAATGAGGTGGGAAATTTTAATTGTGGCAAGTTATCTTATGTTTAAGCGAGGTGTGTCAGAATTTGGCAATGTATTGGTGACCCAGTTCCCAGCGTCGCAGTTCTGCACTACTATTGAAAGGAGGTAGGAACCTCACCACTCTGGTTGTGTAACAGGAGTCAAAGTTCTGGTTGTGAGATGCTGCATGTGCTGCAACTGGCTTCTCCTGTAAATTTACATTTGCCCCAGCTTTGGCTTGTTTCTTGTTTGCTCTGTGGCCATCATTCTCAGTCTGAGTGTGTTAGTAGTAAGGCTGTGCGATTGCAGTGAATGCACTGAGATTTTCTGTGGCACATTTGTATCTGCCCTGGAGTGGATAAATCTGATTGATAAACCTGTTGTTGAAGGAGGTTGAAGACTGGTGTATAGCACAAGAGCTAAAACGTGGGCTATTGCTAGGATGAGACACCCCTGGGGGGGTGGTCTCACTGTGACATTGAGTGGCAATTTGGGGTGCACCAGTTTGTTTTTAAGGTTGGGGGGTTGTATGAAGACCAGTCTCGGTGGTTTGGAGAACAAGTTTTGAGTGAGTGGTGATGAGGCCAAAAATTTAGTGTCTATAGTTGTGAATGATTCTAAGTTTGTCCATGCTTTCTTGATAAGGCATATCTGAGTTACTGATCTTTGAGGATATGTGGTTGAAGTGGCATGTTGAAATTGTTTGCAAACCAGTGATCTGGGGTAGCCTCTATCAATGAATGCTTCAGCTATTATATCACACTGCATGTTTGTCACTCTGGGTGGAACGAATGTGTTTAGCCCTGGTGGTAAGATTCACTATACGGCATAGATTTCTTGGCACTGAATGAAAATGTAGGTGTCATATAACAGCCAAAGCAGCCTTTGTTAAGCATACAAATTGATATCTCAAGTTCCTATCTCACTCCAAGGGGAAAAAATAACAAAACTTTATTACTGTATTTCGGCGTGTATAGGCCGCACATTTTTACCAAACAATTACTACAAAAAGTGGGGAGCCGTGGCTTAATAAGAGATATTGGCATAAAAAAATTTTTCCCCCAAAACATGTTTAGAAATTTGTCAACATAAAGTACATTTTAATGTTTTAACTCTTAAAGGAAAGACGGGAAGGGATGGGGAGGAATTTAATGGAGGGGGGAAAAAAACTTTCTTGCAGTTTTTGGTTCATGCACATTTACAAATGAAACAATTGCCATCCCGCATATGTAAAATGTAAACATGTTGGAGCTTGGCCATAGATGTCTTACATGAGAAAATATTTTCTCTGCTATTCAAGAGAAAGATATTTTGCGTAGTTTGCATGCCTACCGTGCTTTACAAGTGCGCATTGATGAGATGCCATTTTGTGTAACATGTTTCCATGGTTTATTTTCTCAAGACACGTTACCATCTGTGGAATAGTAATCGCACAGTGTATGTTCGTAAATATTGCAACATAATGCACATTTTCTTTCACAGATGTTTTGAAGGGGAGAATTTAAGTCAGAATTTATTATGTTTGTACGGAACCGTGACTTAACAATATTTACAGGAATACAAAAATTCAGTGCAGCCTATTCTTGAAATATTAATTGTCCCTAATTTTTCATAAAAAAATTTTGGTGCGGCCTATACACGCACACAGCCTATACACACCAAAATACGGTAATTATGTATTAATAAGTATTTTTATTAGAGGTTTCACTGAAAAAAACCAAATGTAGTTAATTGTGAGTTGTAGGAAATGTTTGTGCTGGGATGTTTTGATGCATAATCATTGTGTTTCTGTTGCAGATTAACAAGCAGACAGAGCAGATGTACAACCTGTTGGCCATCTGCCTGGTCTTGCACCCACAGTGCATAGATGAGTCCATTCAGCAGGTGTTGCGAGAGAAGAACTACCACGAGAAAATGTACAAGATGCAGTACGGCGACCTAGCAGTGAGTGCATGAACCGTATTTTATTGAGAATTATTGTAAACCCTTGGTATTGTAACAGTAGCAATCTTATTGTCAAAAGTTGTAAATAAAATTAATGAAATATAATAGCCAGAATATGCAGGTAGGCTGTAATGCATTACAAAAAGTAGACAGAATGCACATGCACTCACAGGGAGGTGCTTGTGGCTACACACACATACACAAACACAAAAGTCAGACGAACACATTTTCCATGTGGATGCGCGATATTTTGTTGCCTAGGTCAGCTTCATCTGGCAGCGAGTGGTAGCACAATATGTAGACCACCACCACTCGCTGCCAGATGAAGCTGGCATAGCTGGTGAAACATTGCACGACCAAGCATCCTTGTTAAATATGTGTTAGTTTGACTTTTGTGTGTTTGTGCGTATCCACGGGCACCGCCCTGTGCATTCTGTCTACTTTTCAAAATCCAATAAAATAAATAAAATGTTCTAAAGCAGAAATGTAAGGATTCACTATTAAAATTCATCAAAAAATGTGTTTGTTATCACAAAGCATTAAAATGTAGTAAAACCTCGTTAATTCGAAGTGCTCAGGACCTAATTTTTCGACTTCGAATTACATAATTTTGAATTATTGAATTTAAAAAATTTTGTTTATGTGTATTAAAGAAATGCACATTTTCCCTTTCCAAAGTAAACACAACTACAGCCTCTGGAATAACTACCCTCTCAAAGTTACAACTATGTTTTGGGAACCATAACATTTTTGGTTTAAAAAAGGCAAAAATTTGAAGGATATAGCCCAAAAATAAGTTTGTTGCCTGTAAGTGCTATGCCAAAATATAAAAAACAAAAAAAAAGGTAAAGTTTAGTTTAAAACTGCGGGCTTGTGAACCAGTACCCTCTCACTCCCTCTACTATGAATGCACTTCGGGTAAATGTTGTGTCAAGCAGCACTCCTCCTTTAGCTGGGTCTGGCCTCTGAAAAAGTCGCTCCCTTAATTGTCTCCCCCCCCCCCCCCCCACACAGAAACAGTCAACCCTCAATAAGCTGTCCATTATCCCTTTCCTTTGCCAAGCTGCCCTCACTGCTTCGCTTCACTTCACCATCCATCCTTCAGCCATGCCCATACCGCTACCTCCTTTCCTCTCCTCCTTCATGTCACGCCAACATCGCTCTGAGCTCTCTTCCACACCCATACAATCTTTTCCATCACTTTTTCTTCTCCCTTCTCACTTTGTACATCTTCCTATCATCTGCATTCTTGTCCTCTTGCTCCAAACACCACCTCTCCCTTTGTGATGCAACTGTCACAACAGGTGACCCAGAAGTTTTTTTTTTTTTTCTTCGCTTCCTAACTTCATGCGGTGCGTGGCACTAGCTGTCACATCTTTTCACCTCTTGAGCAGGCAGACGAGGCGACGAAAACCAACAGATGTGAAAACTCTGGCACCATCAATGACATCTTTGTGGCGGGCGGCGGCAGTGGCTGCGTCAGCTGATTACTGTGCCGCCATCCATTGCTGGTTTACGTGCGCGCACCAGTGACAGTGTAGGCAATGCACATTTACTATCATAATTATTATATCTTTGATTAATTAATCTAAACTTACATGTACACCTTTGGATGAAACCAACTTCGAATTACATAAAAGGCGAATTTCGAATTAACCAAACTTAAAAGCATATAAAATCCTAATCTTCCATTTAGGGGTGAAGTAACGTTTCAAATTATATATGATTTTGAATTAAACGACTTCAAATTAATGGGGTTTTACTGTATGGGAGTTGTGTCGCTACCATTACAGTAGGACCCGGTTATAACATTTTTCAATTAACTGTTATATACAGGAAAATGTTGTGAGCAAGGAACAGTATTATACCTGCAGGGACACATCGAGCAAAACCAAATTCTAATGTAACAATTTTTGTATGTAAATAGCTAGTCAAGATCTTCACCATATTCGTCTGAATCATTAGGTGCAAAATATCAGTGATCTGAATTCCATGGCTCATAGCATCATGACATGCATTTTGGATGCTCACTCACTCATCTTCTGTTGGTTATCTTAGTAATTTTCGGGACCATCACCTCTAAAATCCTTAATATATCAAGTATAAAATGTTTTCTGTATCTGTTTTGTAGACTACTGCATTGTTAATATGTTTGAAATTTTACTTAAGATGAAAATTGCACTTAAGATGCTGCAAGGAATTGAACAAATACTGATGTTATAAGCATGAAATGAAAAATATGAACATTGTTATATGTAGGAAAACCATTGAACCTTATGGAGAAATATTGTGACCATGAATTAATGGTGTTACTTGCAGGTAGACGTTATGTGTGGGACTGTTATAACAGGATTCTACTGTAATAGCCACATGCTGTAAAACAAATAATTAAAAACTTTGACCAGGCCATACCCAGTCCCTGTGCCAGGTAAGTTATGCTGCATGTGTGACTCACATCGTCGTAAACAGATGTCTCGAGCAGTCATTTATTTCCTGGTATGTAACAGTTCCCAGTGCATATCTATGCCCGATGTTGCATGCATAGCAACTGTGTTATTCTCCCCCTCCACTTTACAAGGATAGTAATTTTACGAGGTTATTCTCAGGAACCATTAAAAAAAATCCCAGAAATTAAAAATATAGCAAAAGTTGTTAAAATTTTGATTGAACTCTATTAAAAATATGTTCACTAGCAAAGAAATATATGTATTGTAATGTTTTTGCTAGAGACCTGCGAGTTCAGGTTTTTTAATTTGAGTAAGAGTTCAACCAAGTTTTTAAAAAAATTTTAGATTTCGAGTCGAGTCAGACTCTAGTAGAAAAATGCACTAGCCCAAAGTATTTAATAAATAACTATAGTCCATTCCCCATTGGAAGAAACTTTCTCGGAGCCCTGCTAAATATCTACTTGCAGGCCTGTTTCGTATCCTTCCGCCAAATGTAAACAAACATTGCCATGTGACTGCCATGTAGCATCTGTCAAAATCAATGTTACATGCCATTGTGTGTGTACATGGTTTCGTATACTTTCGCCACATCTAAAAATAAACATTGAAATGTGACTTCTACTTTTATACCTGTCAAATGTATTGTTTACTATTAACAGCTTTTCAAAGAATTCTGTCTTGGTCTATTTCAAAAACCATTTTGTACGAATATTCACAGTTTAGGCCTATAAAATTATTTAGATGAGCTTTATGACATTTTAAAAATGCCTGAATTAACTGTAGTTCTTACAGTTATGTTACACTAACATATTTGTTTTCCACAACAGCACATTACACGTAATGCACGTTAATATTTTGCCGCGACTGTGTTACACACTGTTACAACTGCGGGGTAATGAACTGTAGTATTTAACTTTTTGTTATTGATATGTGTTGGTATATTTCTTTAAAAGGACGGCCTCAGTTCGAATAACGAAGGAATAGCCAGTCTAACAAAAAAGCGAAATTAAAATCAAGCACGCAACTCGTGTCGCTCATTTTTTGTTATAGAAACTTATAAGATAGCGGTGAACATGCACACCAATAAGCCTACCGTAACTTTTATTCCACTCATATTTATATGTATTGCTATTTACTGTGTATTAGGTTTGTTGAAATTTATTGTGGCTGGGCTTGGTTATTTTGTTGGGATTGGTGGTAAAGCACGTTACATGACTGTGTTTCAAACACCTAGGGCAAAGGTACAACGTTGTGATAAATTAAAAAACGTAGATGTAAATAAATAACTTGGTCATAAAAACAGTTCACATTTACAACGTATAAATAGTTCATACCAAATGTTTTAAATCACGTACACACACAGATCCGGCGTAACGATCACCACGCAGCCACGCCACGCTATTTCACAAGCAGCGGTTAACAAAACACACCATAACAGTATATTTATTACAAACTCATAACTTGCTTAGGTAGGTTTAAAAAACACACCGTCTACAAACGTGATGTGGTAATTTGAAGTATTTTTCGGATTAAGTATAATTGACGATTCGTTTGGTAAACCAGCAACACGCCACGTCTGCCAACTTCATTTTGTTTCTGCCCCATCATATCTAAATATATTAAAATAAGTATTCAAACATTAAAATCTCTTTTCAGTTGTAAATAACAAATTCAAAAATCATTATTTTGCGGTAATAAGTATTATATATGCAACAATTCAAAACAGGTACAATTTTCTGCGTACTAGCGAAGTAAAATTTCCCGAGTGTGAAAGAGACAAAGACAGAGAGAGAGAGCGACAAACCTCACTCAGCAGACAGTTGCTTCAAAGTTGCTTTCGCTCGATAAAACACCACCATACCATTATATCGTACTCACAATATTTTCCGCTGTTATTTTAAACTGTAAAAATGAGATATGTTGCCATTGGGGCTACCTAAATATTTAAATAGGCACAGTTTAATTTACAAATAGTATACAAAAAATTAGTTAAAATAATATTTTAACTGTGAACTATTTCTTACCATCCATTGCCAACATGTTGCTGCTCTCGCTCCTGTTAATTCGTATTTAAAAAGAAATAAATATTATAAGTTACAGAAGATATTAAGGTAAAGTTTCATTTATTCAATAATATAGTACTATACAGTTAACCAAAGTGTTATATATTTGTGGAATACATGGTATTGAAAAAACAGGTTGACATGATATGCCTAGAGTGTTTTTTCAAAGGTTGTTTTTCATAAGTCGCTTCCAATCGGGAATGGGCTATAAATGCAAGTTACCTTTCAATTTTAATACATGATACTGTGAATATGTTGCAAAATAAATAATACTTTCAACATACATACCTTAGTACTTTAGTTTTATTTTCATTTAACAAGTATTGCAAGAAATTAATGTATACATAAAAACTGCATATTCATTGTAAAATGGGTAAATCATTGCTGGATAGCTAATACATTATATTCTGCTTACCTAGAACTTGTGATTGCGAACATGAACATGACACAACAAAATTTCTCGTATGATCACACATTGAGAAATTATTTCTCATTTGGAGACTATTTTGATGTAACTTAATTTTTGAATAATATTTGTTACATTAAAGTTTAAATTATATTTAACTGGAACTATAAAAATTCTATTGTAATGATTTTTGGTTAGTAACATAATGTATCTGCAACAAATAGTTAAGTTGGCAAACATTCTGATTGTATAAATGGGTGCTGCATGTAGCTTTGTAAACAATTATGTAAAACACGTTGTATGCATAGTTGTATGGTAGGTTTTTTGACAAACGTCTAATTTGTAAGAAAGATGAAAGGCAACTAAAACTTTTAACATTTTAATTTATATATTTTAAGATAACTTTAAGTGAAATTACCAATACAGCATGTTAATTTGAAGTGATTAAATAAAAGACTTATCTATTATTGCGATGTATGTTGAATATTACACAAAAACTCTTCAAAAATATAATATTTACACGTAAGTAAAAGAACGTGCTTTTCTTCATATATAATAACTGAATTCAAGTCAATGTCATTGGTCTATTGAAAATAGGGGTGGGCCAATACCACTTGCAGATTCTACCGATACCAATTCTTGTGAGCCAATACTGCCGATACTTGATACAGATACCCACATTAGAAGAAACTTTTATGTGATAAAAAATATTTGAATACTTTCATGATTTATTATTAAAATATATTGTATGCAGCCAAGAACACTTAAAACAATGAAAACCAAGACTTCTACTAACACTAAAAGTATTTTGGAAAGTTAATGGAAATCTGTGTAAACATACAAAATATACGTAAAATAATTTCACATGAATTCTTCAAAATTGGAGAGTAAAAGCAGCACTCAAAGAATAATTTAGTAATATTTTTTTAATCTTGGGTCAGGGCAACTTACACAATTTATGTTTTAATTTAAACTTAGCACGTAGAAAATATTAAATCTAGAAGGTTATGTACCACATTTCTCAGCATACTTCCACTTTGTTTATATTCAGAAAATTATTAATATTTATAGTTTTTAAATTCAGTACACCCTTATTTTATTAATGAGAGTGAAATCGAAGCACTGTCAGTTGCCAGGTAATTAATGTCAGATTTCTATTGCTTTTAAAAGATCTTAAATACTGAAATTACAGTTTGAGATGCAGTGTGACCCCTGCAAAACTGGTAATTCGGTGACCCACAAAACAGGCTGTAGATGTTTATCTGTTAAAGTGCCTGTCACAGCAGGTGGCCACAGTGGAGTGGGAACAGCATTTCTCTCTCTCCCCCCCCCCCCCCTCGCCTTTCACTTTCCTCTTCCCAGTAGATGATTATCTCACAGCAGGGCAGCTTTTCCCGCCCCCTGGTCTGGTTGTTAAGTTACAGTGTCAGGTTAGTTCTTAGAATAAGAACAGCACAACTGCTGCCTCAAAACAGCAGCAGTTGATGTTACTCCAAAGTTGCCATCCCTTTTCTTATCCTCTGGTGTTACGGCCAACTGCAGTATTGGCACAGAGTATCTGAATTTATTTTGTTAAGATACTTCCGATGCCAATACTATAAATATCGGCAGATACTGTGGCATCTGCATTGGCCCAGCACTAATTGAAAACTCTAAATTGACTCGTCTTATTTAACTGGCCTTGTCGAGCACGAGTACTGATTAAAATCTCGACTTGAACTGGAAATAGAAAGTACTCGCAGATCACTAGTTGTTGCCAGTAATTGGTACACCATATTATTAAAAACTAAAAAATAACTTTGGTATAAATAGGTTAAATACTGCATTTTTATAAAGTTAAAAGTAGGGATAGGCCGATACCACATTTTGCCGATGCCAGTTTTAATGAAACAATCATAATTCCCAATTTCAAATAATTGGAAGTAATTTTATTACTTTAGCGCATGCCACATTTCTGTGCAATGCACTTGCGCACAATACGGGTGACTTCGCCCCATCAATGAGTAAGCAAGAGCTCTGGGCAAATCACAAACAGTGGCAAACTACTTTTTACGTGCCCACTGAATAGACTCCACGCATTGGACAACTTCAGACACGGAATTAATTTACGTGTTTAATTATGAACTGTATTGCTCATTCAGAATCCAGCACGTGAGTGCCACCCCCTTTAGTCATGATTGTTTTACCTGACAGACCACTACCCTGAGATTATCTTAGAAGGAAGTTCATCTGACACCACAGGATCGCAGAACCTCTGCTGCCCTGTGACGTCACCCGCCAGCCTCGGGCCGAAGTGGTAAATTTGTCGTCGCCTGGGAGGGAGATGATAGGAAGTGCGGCGCTTGCCGTTACCCTCATAAAAACCTACCCCTGCAATGAAAGGCTACAATAACCCCGCACCCCCGGAAAATCGCTGACAGAGGAATTTTCTACTGTATAAGGATGCACGAGCATGCCTCTCACCAGAGATGCCGTGCTCGCCGGCCACGTAGGTCAGCGAGCACTCCCTGGGTCTGACCAAGACCTCTCTCCTCTCCTACAGCCTGCGATGGCTCCAGTCTCTCCAGCAGTTTGTGAAGGCTGCACCAACCTACAGCTTGAAAAGACTCCAGCAGCTTGTGAAGGCTGGTCCACTTCCTGTGCCCCTTTACCGCATCACTCCCTTGACTCTGCGGTAGCAGGTCATAGTGACATTTCATCCTTCTGGACAAATTCCCCTTGTGAAGAAAGCTGTAAAGCGTGTCACTTTTAAGTAGTCTTTAATCAGAATAATTCTGATTATTATTCCCAGGATTACCTTCACCTGAATTAATTACGTGGATAGTTCATCGCTTAGCTAACATGTAAAATCCAAACGGGATTTCCCATTTCTAAATCTTAATAATAAATATTACTTTAATTTGGAATCATTGCCTACCTTCCTTTTAATTATAGTTCCTGGTTCACTTGTGTTAATACGGTTGTAATAGTGAAAGTTGTTGCATCAAAGCCCCACTGAGAATTAGTCGTGAGGCGTGCCGAACTCCACAGGAGACGGGGCTTGAAGAAGACATACTGCGGCTCCTGGGTTTCCGGTGCTCCCTTGCCTAACCTCGGTAATGTCCTAATTCCTGACTGCACATCTCTCAGTCAGTGCCTCGGGTGTGTTTGAATAAGACACACCCCCAGGACTGTACGTCTGCGGAAAGGACAAAAGGCAGGTCTAGATGCGGGGTAAGAAGGGTGGTATCCAAAGCTGTAACCGGTCCAAAGAGCAACGAGCATTACAGAGATTAAACTGCTCACAAGGAAACGCATAAATTAAGTGTGAGGACACGCCTCCATCTGCGGACTCAGACTTTAAACCTCGGCCCATTTCGCAGTTCATTCCCCTTGTGCACGAGTCTGAGCTCGACGCCTATTTAGATGCTTGTTGGCCGGAACCAGAGCAGGATCTTACACATCCCCTCCAGCCGGAGACTCCTTCACCTGCAGGTAGCCCAGAGGATAGGCGTTCGGAATACGTGCACTAAACATTTAGCCTCAGAGAAGTTTATCCTGGTTTGACTACCCCTGAAGGGTGCCCCAAAGCGTAGGGTAGTCCCTTCCTCCGGAAACTACATCCCCCAACACCAGCCTACGCGACCACTACGAATAACACCCATCCCTCTGGCTGGATCATCAACCCCCATCATCATTGATTAAGCCATATCACGACTCGTACACCGGGACAGTTGGCATCCCGCATTTTGGCAGCTCTTGCAGTGAGGGAGATTGTTTGCCCCGGACAGGAAACGATCACAGTTCGACTCCTCTCCCCTCAGACGGCATCCTCCCACTAAGCAGCCCTCCATAGAACCTACCACAACCCACCAGGCTAGAGTAGCAACCAAAACTCTGCAGTAGGATCGCAACCAAAACTCTGCAGTCAGCGCTCTAACCACTTACTCAAGAGGAAGGACGCGTGTCAATTTAAATTTAAGTCTTCAGTTTTGTGAACACTTTAAGCACTTTGTGTCAGATGTCTACTTCATAGAAATGAAATACAACACCAATGTTAATAATAAATGATAAGATAGACAATTTAACTGGAAAAATAAATGACTTTAACATCAAACAAAAACTTTTACCAGACAATATAGCATTCATTAAAGACAACCTTCAAAACTTCAGGCAATCTGATGCAGACTTGGATTTTCGATATGAGAAATACTATACATAATCTCAAAATGCATGTTTGTTTAAACCAGCAGCCTAAAGATTGTCATTAAAAAGAACTTATTAAAACCAATTTAATATTAAATATTTGCTTGAAATTGAACAAATTTTTTTATTTATATTAATATTTTCGCCTAGTATTCCTTCATCAGCCATGTCATACTCAATCCCTTGGTTAAAATGACAACTGATTAATTTTTGACAATTTTTGCCAGTTATTACTTGCCGAGTCTTATTCAGGCCTTTAACATTCTAACCAAAACCGCAGCCGACGGTTTCCAATAAGAACTACTGCCTTTCACTTTTCATTTTCAATAACAAGAACACAGATCGTAGAATAGTGTCCAAGAGTGTTGGATTCATTTTCATTGTCACCAACGTATGAGTGCAGTAAATGCATAACAAGAATAAGAATTCAGGTTGCTTTCTCATTGTAGCCAACCTACAAATTTTGTAAAACATAAGAAAATAGAACACAAAAATCTCTTACCGGATGTAATCAATACTATTGATAGCACCAGTTGTTGATTATCCACATTGTTTTGCATTCACATAGTGTTCAAAAACGAATGATGCACACAATCATTGGCGAATGTACCAACAGGAAATATGGTAAAATGTAAACAATGGGAACAAATCATCGAAAAACAATTGTTCCGAGTTTATTTTGGGTTTTGCACAGATTATCTGATTGATGGATGCTGTAAATTAATGGACTGAAATGTAGCATGCAGGTTTATTTAACATTGTGTTAAATAAATTAGTACTGCTAATTGGTGAATAATAAACAGTAAATAATGTTTAGATGCAATTGATGCTGATGATCGTGGTATTGGCCGATTAATTGATATCGACATCAACTTTGGCCCATCCCTAGTTAAAAGTACACAAATAGGTGAGGAGAGGGGGATGCTGAAGCAGTCCAGGCTGCGACCACCCCTCCATAGGCTCCCTTCACCCCCTGTAGTCCGTCACAAGAGGGAGGTTGCAAGATTCTCTTCCTTGCAGGCTGCTGAGCAACAATTTCCTGCCTCACCAGCTGTTTAAGGGGAGGAAACAATGTCGTGCTTGGTTGTTCCTTGTTCACCAGAAGACAGCTGAAGCTTTCCCTTCATGCTGAATGTTTACACATACATTTCTTCCTTATGGATGCCACTCACCTGAAGATTGTACGCACGGGGCTGCAGTTTTATTTGACAGATGTTTGCCTTTTGAAGTGATTAATGTCTCATTTAAAAACTTGTGATTTTTGAGACAGAGGAGACTTGACGCTTGATGCACCTCCTGACTATACTACATATCTGAACGTGCCTTCATGTCGCCCCAGGCAGGGTTTGAATGGAAGTTGCCTACACGTATGCCCCTTGTTGCATGGGCTATTACAGACACATCAACTAGTACTCTTCACCCAAAGTCAGACATCACATTAACTTCCCGAAGTTTGATTGTACTATCGGCCGTGCGGCCAAGACCACCTCCCCAAGGTCACGTAGTTCCACAGCAGACCAAGGGCTCATGCTAGCGGCGCCAGCAGACAACTTCGCTCAGAAGACGGAGCTGACCACACCCCCAGATCTCAGAGGGCCCGTGGGCGGAGAGAATGTATGTCCACGTGCAGCCCAGAAACCCCAGTTGTTCTCTGGAGTTGACCTCCAGCAGCTCGCTGCACCACCTCGTGTGCTGGACCTCTCAGCCATCACTCTTCTGCTGGGAGGTCTTCTGAAAGGTCACTGGTGAAGTCACTGAAGAGCTTCTAGTAGGTCGCTAGGATTTCCTAGACAGTGTACCTCAGTGTAGGGCATATTCCACTCTCATTTCCCACCATCCAACCTTTGCAAGTTGGGACTGAACTAAGAGTGCAATAAATGGCGAAACCGTGGGTGAGTGACCCTCAAGAGGTAGATCAGGGTGGGGCACTGCAAGTTCACGTTCGGCATTGTTCAAGCTGAGAGTCGAACCGGATACCCAGTCTGGTCGTGTCTCTTAAGGGGCACAGAGTTCCTAAGGGATGTTTTTGGGCTCCACAAACGATCTACCCAGTGGCAGACCTCAATATAGCTTCTTAATCTGTGTTTTCATGTGAATACCAGTTTAACTTTGCGGCAAATAGAAATTCAATACTTATGCCACATAATATTTAAGAACGTAAAGACAAAGAGGTGGGCAAAATAGATTACACATAATAAATAAGTGGCACTCGCAAATAAATTGGGATACATATTTTGATTTACGTATGATAATAAACACAACGATGCATAGCTAACTCCTACTCATTAAAAATGGAAGTGTTCCCAAGTTAAGGAAGGTGAAGGCGACCTACACAAGAATCAATGAAGGTGTGCTTTTAACGATACCAAAAATATGTAAAAGCATCTAGTAGAGGGTGTTCATAAGGCACCACAATTACCAGAAGGTAATATTAATTAATAGGGAGGTCCAGAAGGGATGTCGACGTAACCTGCTACCACAGGAGGTTGTGGGACACAGGGGGACGTTCTTGGATACCTCTTGCAGATGACTGGCAGTAGTAGTGCCTCTGGCTGCTGGTGACTGCAGAAATACAGTCTTTAAGGATCAATCTCAGATTGTAACGTGGAAGTCTACTTGTCTCCTCTCTGTTTATATGGGTCTCCGGTCTTGTTCAGACTGAGAGGGAAGAGAGCTGCACCAATTACCCTGGAGACTTTGTAACACTGTATCGCAGTAGCATGTGGCGGCGATTGCTTAGTGGTCAGAACCTCTCTAGATTAAACTTCAGTCTTCGCAGACTGGGAGTTTAGGGTGGCTGCCACTTACCTCTTCCTATACCCTCAGCCATATTCAAGCTGGAGGGCCGACGACTCTCTCAAGCTAAGAAATGGCACTTCCTTTTATACTGACTTTTCCAGTTGGTGGCTCTCGGAGGGGTGCGGGGGTGGCTAGCCTCTCCTAGAGGGTGATGAAAGTAGGAGTGCTGGGCCAGCGTGACCCTTTTCTTATCACCTTTGATGAAGGCAATGGCAGTTCTTATTGCCTCTGCAGGCCGATGTTCCACTGGCAGTGGAACTTGCTTATCTGCAGGTAAGAATGGTTCGTCGAAGAGTAAAATTCCATGTTGGGGTTAGGGACATGGCTTTAGAGTGAACAATATAATTTCACTAACCACATGTCTCGTAGCGTAATGTGGTGTAGTAAAACGGACCCTGTAGGCACATGATTATTGTGCTGTTCGAAAATGACTTACCAATATAAGCACTGGTGCTTGAAGATGGAGGGAAGTCGTAAAATAAACTGTGCATGCCCTCTGCGCAAGAATGTATCACACATCAATTCTTAGCTGAATGGAATTTTTTTTACATGTAAATGATTTAAAGCAAGTATAACTAAAGTATTTGAAGTTTTAATGTTTATTCTTGCTGCGTGTTATGTTCACCTGTGCAGTAGCTTTCGAAGTTAGAGATTTGCAATAGTTACTTGGGCTATACAGATTGAGACCCAGAAACCTGTAGCCAGATAGATGTTTATCACTCTCATAGACTGTGTTACTTTTGTTGGTTTAAACAAGGAGCTTTGCCACAGTTGTTGAGATGTGTTGCTGGTGAATGTTGCAGGAGTTTGAGGCATGCTTCCTGTATGCTTGCCCCAAGTTTCTGTCACCAGCACCCCCTGCGCCGGACGCACATGCTGACGACTATGCCAAGGAGGCCACTCGGCACCAGACCAAGGCCTTCATGGACGAAGTTCGCCAGCAGAAAATGCTACCCACGATTCGCAGGTCAGCACAACTCAGTATTGCAGATAGTTACATACTCTGGTGCTGCCATAATATAAAGCATCATTTAGAAATATGTACAGTCAACTCCTGAAACTACAACCTTTCACAGTTCACACAGGAATAAGGTTGTTACTTCGAAGGAATAGTGGTGGTTGTAATCTGAACACATTCTGACCCAACCCCTGTACATAAAAATTTCATTAGGTGGTTTTTAGATTTCTTTAATGACAAAGTTCCATATTATATTTGATAAAAACAGTTAAATGGTTCTCATAAGATCTGTGTGTTTGTTGATATCAAATTTGACTTATCTTTTACATGATATAAAGGAGACAGTATACAAAAGTACTCACATGGTGGTACTCGTGGATGCACGTTCACACACACACAATATGCATGCATGCATATACACACACAAAGATGGAATTATGCCACTGAAGCAAAATAATTTATTTGCAGAATCATTCATGTTTCCCGAAACCAACCTACTTAAACTTGGGAATGTAAAATACATTTTCGGTGCTTCAAGGCAGTTACTGAAAATGCACTGAGTAGGTACCTACAATTAACTATACTAAATAAAAACCAAATACAAAAATAATAACTTTGGGTAGTATATTCTGACACCACCAGAAATAAGCACATTCAAATGAAATACCGAAATTTTTTTTGATAGATGTTACATTCAATAAATGATAAAAGCGGATAATTTTGCCGATACTGCTGAAAATTTTTAGTTGATACAGTTGTTCGGTACATGCGTTTTTGGTAAATAGAAAGTCCAGTCTTTCTTTGTATTTCCACTCTTGTGCAAATAACAAAATTGATTCTCTAAATAGTTTCTAACACAATACAAAACAGAAGATTTTATTATGTTATGAAAATTGAAATTATCCTATTTGCTTGCATACAGAATGGAAGAAATAGGGTGCATGTGTGACACCTGTACTACCTGTTGGTGAACATTTTTAGTTCCGAACTACACATTTGCATTCAGTTTACCAATGTCAGTAAATAAACCTTACCTAAGTAAAAGTTTGTGGTTCATATTATTTTCAAGGTCGCCCTATATTGAGGTAAATATGGTGTGTGCATTAGGGCATGTGTGCATGCATGCACATAATTATCACCATTGATGCTTGGATGCTAAGGTCCATTTTAGTGTTAATTGTATCCTGTGTCAGTGGAAGTTAAAACAATGGGCAGAAAGAGGGTATTAAATAGGGCCTTCAGAAATACTCTACTTGGTTAATCATCAGAATCCCGGAAGTTTCACAAATGCGAAATAACCGCGATATGTGAAGTTACACTATTCACAATAAAATTCTACATTTTGTGTAAGGTGGTACTGTGGCTTTGCTTTCTCAAGTCGCCATCTATGGAATAACAATTGTGTGACGTATATTTGTAAACATTGCAGCATTAGAAAATTTTCTGTTAAAAATGTTTTGTGGGGGAGAAATTAAGTCAGAATTTATTAAGTATGTACAGAATCATGACTTAATGTGTTCGTTAATGTGAATATTTTCATAATGCACCTAAAATAATAACTTAAATATCCACAGCTAGCAGTGTCGCTTTTGACTATCACAACGCTACATTGTTTACATCGGTGGTACGTGTATAGTCTTCCATCTACATCATGTGACACACATATTTGTATTGTGTTCGGCAGCAGCGTATTTGGTTATTATTACAAAGAAAAACTTGTATGTAATGAATGTGTGCATAGCAGAATGGAAGAAGGTATTCTTACGAAACTGTTTTTATCATTAATTCTATAAGATGCTAGTTTTTAATTGAAAATGCTACAAAATGCTAAATTTAATTTTTTAAATGCTAATTTTCTGGACCTCTATTCATTATGAATCATCTTGCAGTATGCATCATGATAATGGCTCAGAAAGATTGGAAGGGGTGAGGAGAAGAGCGATTAACAAGGGTTCGGTATGTTGCAGCTACCTCAAGCTGTATACCACGCTGCCGCTGTCAAAGCTGGCCACGTTCATGAGTCAGATCCAGTGGCAAATGGAGTCAACGGATCCGTGGGACCTGGATGAAGAGATGAAGAACCTCACCATCCACCTGCTCTGCTTCAAGCACAAGATGAAGAACGTTGTCTGGACTAAGGGTACCTCCGGCCTCAATGGCAAGTTCCAGTCTGGATCTGAGGTCAGTACTGCTACAGCAAACTTTCCTTGATGCATGTGTGTATGTATGTAAGGGTTTTGCAAATATTTAGAATAACCGAGCAACTGAGTTATGAAATTTAAAACTTGTTCAAAGTTACTGACAATTGCATTGAACATATCAGTATTGAAATTCAAGAAATATTTTAGTGGTTTTCAAAAATGTGTTTAGTTCATAGACAATCAAAACTTGTTTGTATTCATTACTACACAGGATGTCAGTTTGCACTACACAAATCTGTGATCAAAACTAAGTAGAAAATACCCTTTGGTAACCTTTGTTTACAAGAAAGAAGACATGAAAGGTCCAAAAACCATTGTAGCAAACATGTGGTATTCCAATTGGATGAAGGTGAGACGATGTGACAATGCTGCAACTAATGTGTCTGTCATAGGACATAAGGCAAGGAAATGGGCCAAAGAGGCCATGGGTGCATATGGCAGCCATGGTACATGCATCCAATGTACAAAAATGTGCATTGCTATGGGCAGAGCAAACTTCGAATACCTGTTGGACATTTAGACGTTTTGTATGCTGTGCTTAACGTGAAATAAAGTAATTTTATCTGATTTTATTATATCATTTTTCTCGTAAACTAATGTCCTTGGAATATTTTCTACTTAGTTTTGATCGCAGTCTCGTGTTATGCAGCCCGTATCTGTGAATCACATGAAATCTTGTATTTGCAATTTATACAAATCTAAATTTAAAATGTTGCCATGCTACTGTAGAACCTCTCTATTACGACCCCTCACGGTTCCCAAGAATAGGGTCATAATAAAAGATTTGAGAAAGAACTTGCTATTTTTTGCCATGAAGTTCATGTTCAATCGTCTCTAATGCATAAAAAACCACTTTAAATTAAATATGTATGTATATTTTAATAGCTGTACGACTCCTGATTAATTTGATACCCAAGAAAGGCATATTGGACCACCCCTTGTCGTAAAAAATAAGGGCTAAACACAGTATGACATGGCCATTGAAAGTGTGTGAAAATATTAGACTGTGTGTTATTAAAATATAAAGTTATTATTAAAGATCTATTACGCAGGTCTCATGAGTCATACATTGCTATGAGGCACGTAGCGATCAAAAAGTTTAGATGACGCGCAATACGTGTGTGCACGCTGTGCTCTTGCTTTGGTGTGGCTATGTTGTGTACGTAACTGGGTGTGGCGGTTTGCTGCTGAAGCTCGTCCCTAGATCCTCAGACTGGGCAGTTGGCAGGCGGCCGCCCGCTGCCACTGCCGTCGTTACAGGGCCGTTTCGCTTTGTAACAGCGGCCCGGTGTTGGGAAAACATTCTGATGTATGCAATTCACGTCAAAGAATTGAATTTATACAAAATGTAGGTGGCGTGTTGGCCTCTGCACTGGCACGATGAGACCCGGCAATGTTTACAGGAATGTAGATATGTAGTGCGGACAACTTGAAATATTGATTATCCGAAATTATTCATCAAAAACGTTCGACATTACCTATACATATAGCATATTACATATGTGTGGGTGCACATAAACTTAAAAATAATCATTAATAAAAAAAGGACATTGAATTAAATTTGAAGTTATACATACATTTATTAAGAAACTAGTCTGTGTAATGTGCAGCTGTTTTTACAGCAAAAGAGGAGGCATAATGGAACCAAAAAAAAAAAATATGGGGAGGGTAAGGCAGAGGCAGTGGCAAATGACTAAGACAAAGAATCCTTACTGGCCTGGCCGGCAAACCACACCCCCCCCCCCCCCCCCCAGTTTCTGGCATTAAGTTATTTATTGCTTCATGCTGCTTGGGACAACAAATGTCAAAGTCTATGATGGCAGCTTGAGAAATTGGGGTGACCACTAAGGGCTAGTTTTCCATAAACTGAAAACCCTAGATAATAGAAACTAGTACCACGGTTGGAAAAACAAATCCGCCTATAACTGAAACCATGGTTCAAGATACCGCAGTTGGCAAGGTATACTGTATCTATTTTTAGATGTGCCTCAAATTTTCGACTCAAACTTACCACGGTTCCTCGGGATTGGGTCGTAATAGAGAGGTGATTATAATGGCGAGGTTCTACTGTATTTTTACTCCATCTTACCTAAATGTTTATTACAGCTTTAATTTCTTCAGTTTCTACACCACTGATTGCTATTTTTATTTTGTATAAATCATCACATGTGTGCAGTTTTTTTTAAATGTGTAATTCGACCTTTTAAGAATTTTTCCTGGTTATTGAGTTATTTTTCGAGTCCGTTAAAAAATGTCTGAACAGAGTGTTACTGTATCTTCTATAAGACATAATGAATCGCAATTATATCTAATACAGCCAAACTTCATTTTTACAAAATGACAGAGTTGTTTGTATGAACTAATACGGACAAATTTCGACCTCAGCTATTTTTGTTGCTATGTGCACAAGATTGGCACCTAGAAGTATTAAAGAAAGAGAGATGGGAGAAGAGCAGGCAGATGCTGTATAATTGTCAGTTAGGTGCACAAATTTTAATTTCTGAAATAAATACCCTTGTTTATATAATTACATAGTATAAAATATCCATTATTTTATATCACAATATGGAATTACACAGATGTTTAAGTGCTTTGAGGATAACAACTTGTGTAAAGTCATCTGTTTCACGCCACTGACGTAATCCACTAATAATAATATTTTTTATTGAAACAGCTCGACTTTTACATTGACAACCAGATGATCCACATAGCGGACACCAAGGTGGCTCACCGTTATGGAGATTTCTTCATGCGCAAGATCCTTAAGTTTGAAGAACTGAACCGCAAGCTACATATGATCAAGATATGAAATGTTTTGCATTCACTTATGTTATAAAATAGAGCTGAAAATAAATGGAAGTATGGTCTTATGTGCCATTGCAATCCTTTCTGTGTTAAGTTTGAGGTTTATAGGAATCATTTACATTTGGTATAAAATTGAATACAGTCGAAACTTGAACCGAAAGTCTGTATTCAATGAGCATTTTTCTGTGGTACCGACCAAATTTCTATGTAAACAATTCTAAAAAAAGTAAGTTTTTGCAAAACTCTAAATTTAATTTAATCTGCATCACCGAACATTACATGCTCAGGGCATTAATAAAAAAGTATAAGTCAACTGTACTTGAGGTTTACGTAATCAGTAGTACATTATGTAAACATGCACAAATAAAACTAATAGATATCACAAGACTAAAGAAATTTTTATCACACATTGTTTCACTTGCTTCTAGTCCTATTTATGTAATTTGCCACTTCCAAAATAACCTGTTGTTGAGTCTCAATGTCGCACTTATAATTTTTTTGTTACTAACACAAGATGTCTTGTACTACACATTGTGTATTTAGATAACATGAAATGAAAAAAATGTGGGAATGCAGTACATATGTATAAGAAATATGTAATTTAGAACTTTACTTCATTATCAACAAACAATTGCAATGTTTACAGCGGCAGCCATGTCTGCAACCGAGGTCCCATATTTTCTAGATCTATTCGCAATGCAATATTGCCAACAACACTCGTAACTATCATTTTTATGTGAATATTTATTCATGAAAATTACGAATGCATTATGTATAAAAATGTAACTAATAAATATAGCTGGGAAGTATGAGAAAAGGCGACTCAAAATTAAAGAGTGCAGTGAATCGGGTTTTCCTTATTAAATACAAAATTCAAGTCGTACATGAGAAAATAATTTCGCTGATGTACAAGAGAACAATATTTTACGTAGTTATGTATGTGTTGCATGTAGAACTATGATTTCAGAGATTAAAAAATTGTCTCGAGACTAAATCGATAAATATTTTATCTCAATATTGCTTGGAACTTGCACAACTTTAGATATGGGGTCTTCTCCAAATCAATCACAGCTAGAGACAAACCACTACCCTCTGGTTCTTGGAGACTGTGTGCACTTTCATCAGAAATCCTATAACTTTTACAACACAATACCTCTATACTGTAATTCGAGCCCAGTTATGTCTGAATGGCATGTTAGCGAGGTTTTAATGAGACTTAACTATGTTTGATGAGGGGTGTTGATTACTTACACCATCATCCTGGATAGGGTGGGTCTCGCTCAGTGGCAATTCCAGGCGAACGACTGCTCCAGAAGTGTGAATTGGACCAGCTGTACTCCTGGCTGGTATGGAAGGACGGTGAAACGTATACAATTATGACCAGAGCAGCTGTGATTGCTTGGCATCTTAACTGTGGCGGCACAATCCTGCTCCACCTGCCTTTCCTTCATAGGAAGTGGTAGTAAAGACTACTGTTTGGCAGCAATGTAAGCTTAGTACTGTACCCTATGCTTGAGGCTACGCCTTACCTCGTAAGGTATAGAGTAATGCGGCTTAACAATTTACGTAGTGCACCTTGACACTGAAGATACTTCAGTGTTCACCCAATAACTGCTTGCTGGCACAAGCTCGGTAAGTCTCCACTGAGCGCTTGACGAACTGTTTGGACCACCAATGCCTCTACTGGTTGTGCGTTCAAGCAGCAAGTCTCGGGGTATGGTCACTTAGTGAACGCACTAACAGGTGTTAGTGCGTTCACTTGATGACTGATAGTTGTAGTTGGAAGTAGCCACTGGGGGCGTACTTAAGACTCAGAAGATCCCAGCACTGGACAGTGCTCGAGATGTCGCGAGAGAAGAATGACTGTTGGAGCCCTGCTGCGCACTGACTTATATAGTGCTGCAGTGGGGTGCGAAGAAGGTGCACAACGTCGTCCTGCCGTGGTGTGAGAGTTGAAAATCTCTGGTCAGCAATACTGCTTCCTTCATCTTTGGTAGTAGCACACTGACTTGGCCGGTGATGGCCACATGCTCGGCCGCCCAGAAGATTTAAGCGGCCGAAAAATTATGTGCGAAGTGTTGAGTGCACAACTCTCATGGGTGGTAGATGTAGATAATGCTTACGTAGGTTGAAGTAAGGATATACTTCCCGTAAAGAGCAATGAGTCCTAATCGTAATTGATTAGTAGTAAGAGCAGCACATGTCAATTGATAGCACAGCCTTTGCCCTGGTTTCTCTTTAAAACCTTTTAGCAGTAGCTCTTTTAGATTACTGTACCATGCATAATGATTTTTTCTTCGCTCATTTTTTTTTTTTTGGAGATCATAGCGTGTCTTTTGAAAAAATTCAAACTTTTTCTCTGGTAGCTTATGTTTTACAATAAAAATAATTTTAATCCTCTACAATTAAATCTACTACATTTATAATGTCTGCTTTTGAGACGTAGCTAAATTTTTTGCACTCTGTTGAAGTTAACTGTCCAACACTACAACCTGTATAATCCATTTTGCATTACTGAAATCAACAAACAAGTACACTACCACTGTGACTGAATTATATTTCATCTGTAATCATTAACTTAAAATTACTACATTACTAACTTGGATACAGTATAACTTCAGTTGCGACACAACTGTCTTCCAGCTTGGCAACCGACTACTGACTGAAAAGCCTGCCTGGTGGTGTAGTAAGATTATAGTATGTTTGACAGTCTGTAAACCATAAGACATCTCATCTGTGAGCTGACAAAGCAGCCTCTTGCCCGAGTCCACAAAAGCAAAGAAGAGTTGGGCAGCTGAAGCCCTGATGCAGTCTTTCTTTATCTGTATCTTTCTCAAGTGTGCTCTCTTACTTTCGCACACACAAAGAAAGATTATAAATATATAAAATACATTTTTTCTAAGATGTTGATGTAAAGTACAAAATGTGAGATCATTAATAACAATAAGTTTAGTAGTCATTTAATTAAAATGCCATGTATGGTGCTTGAACTCTATTCCAAAATGACAATACACAGCAAATTGAAACTTATATTCCATGCTGATGTGAAGCTGGCCATCAGTCAGTACTTAAATGAATTTTGATGTGAAAGCTAGCATAGAGATTATTCAAATTAAATACCAGCTTTTCAGTATCACACATCATCGTTACAGGCTGGAAGATATAAATTTCAACATTTTTTTTATTCATGTTCAGCAACAACATGCTTTTTACGTTCTGGAACATGTGGAACAGAGCCAGGCTTCGAGTGGGCACGGATGTTTGCTTCCCTGCAAAGAGAGAATAAAGCAGTCACTGACACTACACAAATACTGCAGTTGAGACTTAAACAATAAATATTTAGTTGACATTTTCAGAGTGGCTAGCAAAACCAACAGAAAAACTTCCCTGACTTTTCCAGGAAAATTATCACTTTTCTCTGACCAACCTGTAATTCAACTAAAATACTATCACAACGTTTTTTTGTTTGCACAACTGATTAACAGTGGCACACAAATTTATTAAATACTGTATATGGAAAGACAATTTGCTCTAAAGTAATACCAATGTAGTTACAATTTGCGATCATAAGTTACAAATATTTTAACAGTAGCCTGAGAAGTACACACATACATTTGAGGCGTGACAGACACTAACGGTTGGTTCCAGCTTTGATTGGACGCTAGGCGTGTCCTTGTGGCGTGCAACGTAGTCTCGAAGCTCAACGGGTGCTCTGCGTGTGTACAAGACTGGCCTCGTTGGCTGTCAATTGGGTGCAAAGTCTGGTTCAGCTAAGATCACTTTGTGGGTTTATTCGTACAGGTATGCCTGGACAGCATGACCCCTGCAGGTGACTTAGTGTGGCTTCATCGTGAGACATGCTAGGAGTCGTTTCTGTGGTACAGTTGTTATCGACTAATATGGTATTTGGTACGCTGGTTGACTAGGTGCCTGACAAGTCTGATGCCCCACTGACAGAGGGGAGTGTTCCTTCCGTGGAAAATGTCGGTGCCATAGAGAAAGGCTTGAACCACCGGATGGTACCCTTCGGCTAGCTCGAAGATAACTGGTATTGCGGCAGGTGGAGCTGGAGCAGTGAGCCGACAGAGTAATGTTGCTTGCTCTCTTGAACTAAGTAGCTTGAACCCGTCATGAAGGGATAAAATTCCCTGGGAAGATTTAGAGGCAGTCCTTGCCCATTTCACCCTTTTTTGAATACCACCACTGTGGGTAAATGGCATTAGGATAAATATCTAGGATCAGACGTGGATGTTGTGAGGCAGTCGACGTGTAGGCGTATGCAGGAGCTGCTGACCATGCCGTAACTCATTTTCAAATTCCAGCAACGTGGTGGAGGAGTTAGTCGAGCTGCGTAGCATCAACAGTGGTCCCAACATGGTGAGGTCCTAGTAGGCTTGGTTTCCTCACATCCAGAAAGCTACCACTAGTGCACAGTAATTCCCCATACCTAACTACCACTTAAGCACTTTTCCCTTGAGTTGTCAATGGGCCCTACTGACCTATTGTTTTAGTGGTGTGTTGTGCTCTTTGTATTCACATTCTCTTATGAATGCCGTTGGGTCCAAACTTTAAAAATTGGAGCTCCGTTCTGCCCCAGGCCATGACAGGACTCTGGCGATGGCCAATATTTGGTTGTCAGTAATATTCGGCTCACCCACGAACTTCGCAATGATACACTAGGCCCTGCCTTATCAGGCCATCCAATGCATGCAAGATGGAAGTTCTGGTTGCAGACTATACAATGTACCGTGTGAATCCCCTGCCCGGTGCAAGTTAACCAGCTGCAGTAGATAGTATGGCGACCTCAGCACTTGTTAGACCAGTATTCCAACCAGTCTATGTAACGAGACTCACCCACCCCAAGCATGGGTACTGGAAGCACTTGTGGCAATGTGCACATGTAATCACATGGGCACCCATGCCAGGCATGTGGTTACATGGCAGCAGTCGAGAGTAGCGTCGGCTATGTTGGCTTCAAGATTGTCTGCGAGACTCTGTTCTGAGCCTGAAATTGTGATTAAATTTGGCTGTGGGGTTGAGTGCCATGGGGTGTTTTCATACTCCTGGCTGGGTCACTAGATCTTGAGGTCAACTGGCGTGATTCTGCTCCCTAGTCTAAGCTATTGAAGCTGTGGTACCACGAAAACCCTTGGTATGACTGCCTTTGGCTGATGTGGGTCACCACTGTCAATTACAGTTTTATTTGTCTTGCCAGTCACACGAGATTAGCGACGTCAGTAACTTGGTGCCCATGTAGAGAGTAGGACGTGTGGCCTGTCTACTCGGTACGAAGTCTAGTAACACTGTCACGGCCTGGTAGATGGGGGCGGCACAATGCCACTGGTTTACCTGTCTGGACGGGGGCCTGGGTTTGCAAGAGCGCGTTCCCGTGGGGTTAGGCTGTGAAGTGCAGTTATGATGAGGTTACAACTCTGCTTAGTCATGGAGTTAGTAGCTGCCACTCTCTCTTTCCACTGAATCCTCTTCCTCTGAATATATGACATAAAGCAAAGGCCTCAACAAGGTGAAACAGGTGGTGAAGTCCTGAGTGGTGTCCGGGACCAAAACCAAACCGGCAAGAGTCGTACCCAGTGCTCCTTCGTCCGGCACTGTTAAGAACGGTGGATACAGAGCGTTGGGTTTCCTCAAGCTGCTCATCAATGAGACTTAGGTGTGGTATCCAAAAGAGGTCTGTCTTCTAGAATCAAACTCTTACTCCCTCCGGCAAAGTTCAGTATAGGCTGGTCTAGCTGGCTAGCCATCTTAGGGAGGTCTTGCTAGTAGTGGAGGCTGTACAGCAAATAAATACTCTTTTATAAACCTTTCTTTCATAATTGAAGTGTAAAAGTAGCATACTTGATCATTATGTTCTGTATCACTAGGCTGTGAATAGTGTCTCCTTACATTAGGTGCGGACACTACAACCCATATATTTTAACACTGCGGACTAGCAAACATATTTTTATCAATTTTCACTGATATTTCTTACATTTTTGCCATATTCTTTGGTCAGCATTTGTGATTTTTTTGACAGTTCCAGAGAATGTAAAATCGCTACCCCTCATTAAATCAGGTACTCGTAAAATTGGGTCCTGACAGTACACAAATATAAAATGGAGAAAACAAAATTTTGTACAACTTACATTGTTTGAAACTGAACAGAAATATTTTGATCAAAAGTACATGTAAGGGCCAAACACAGGATCCAGTCAAAAGAACTGTTGCTACATAAATATATAAACTGAATAGCAGGTAAGCTAATGAATACATACTTCCTCTTCTTCTTTAGTCTAATGGTGCGGAGCTCCTTCTGTGCATTGTAAATCATCTTTGGCACCTGCCTGTGCCGTGCTATTCGCCGAATCTGGGGATGAGTTGCAAATTTTTCCTTCAGTGCTTCATTGTAGTTAAAAGCAAGCTTTTCTCGGGGCCTCAACTGCCAACAGACAGAAGATAACATCACTACAATATTTAATCACATGTACAAGAGGGGGGGGAAAAAAAGGCAAGTTAAACTTCGGAATTTTTGTTGCGTAATTAATGAAAAGGCCACATGCGCAGGATATCTAGATTGTAGTGGGATTTGAACCCCCTAAAATATGAGTGATGTAAGTAGTTGTATGAAACGTTAATAGTTCTGCATACCTTCCACATGTGACCACAGCTAAGGAAGACCAAACAATTTCTTAACATTTGCCTCCCGTAATAAAATAATTGCCTATCCACACTCACTGAATGATTGAGTAAGCCTGCCAGCTCCATCCTTTGCAGCTGATGTATCATATAAACCACCACTGCTCATAAGTTTGTACTAGTCTCTACAAATACCAGAATAACAAAGTTGATGGCTGGCAAAAATGGAATTAGTTTTAATATGTCATTAAAAAACGTGATGTTTAAATCAATGGCAGCTGAACATGACTCACCACACCCAGCTTCTCAGATGCCCGGGCCTTCCACAGGCGGATGTTCATTTCATCTGAGCCGCTCAGAACATACTTGTTGTCCAGAGACCACATCACGCATGTGATCCGCTGCATACGCTTTGTGTGGTAAACGTCTCTCGAGTGTCCCTGCAACCATTTCAAAATCACACACTTATAATTTAAACTGCACTTGGGGCATGAATACAACTACTATGTAAATAAGAACTAAGTACACAAAAATATCTAAAGAAGCTGGACTGCATCATCTAAGGATACATATTTCTCACACACCACACGCTAGCTTGCCACCTGGCAGCTATGTTTCCTACCAACAGCGCCCTTCCACCATATTGCACTGTACAACTCGCACTTGATGAAGCTGGCCTAGTAGCCAACTTGTAACCTAGACTAAAGATAAGGTATACAGATGTTCATCTTCTGCACATGTCCCAACATGGACATACAATTTGCCAGCAATACTGTCAAAATTATACTATCAAACAGGGACACAATGTATTTACTATGCATGACACACTGGGAGATTTCAAGGCTTCAAATTGGTCAGCCAGGAAAACCTATGTGATGCATGCCTAATTAATTAAATACTTAATTTCTTGCGTTGGGTGTCACGACAAACCTTGACACATGCCTGAGGATAAATGCCACGAAAACCCTAGTTATACGGCGGCTGAAGTAAGAGGCGTTTGGCGTGGTCAATATTAAGGTTTTATTGTAGGATACCAGAATCATGATAAACATCAGGGAGTTTCAATGTTTCACTGGAACTCTGTCAGTGTACAGTACAGGTCTAGTGGCCTATCTTAGTGGCACAAAATCCGGAGTCACTGTCACGGCCCTGCGAACAGGCTGGCCCTTAATAACTGGTTTTCCTGGAGGTATAACGCTCTGTTAGAGGTGCTACCCTAGTTGAGGTGAGAGCTGGTGGCTACCGTTGACTTCACCAGGACGTTGAGTGCTCTGGATCTGCTCGTTTTTCTGGAGCAGGCTGATGGTCACTGGACAGCTGGCTGCCAAACCACGGATTGGCTACCCCCAAGGGACGTTCCTCACGTCAAAAAATAGCCTCAACCAGTGGGTGAGGTTAACTGGCGGTCTTTATTAGTGGTGGAAACAAGGGGGAAGGTAGGTGGGCGTTGAGAACTCTGCCTCGTGGTGAGGTACTGCCAAGTGCAGATGGGAAATTGGGGTCACAATTCAGGTTACTCTTGGAGGCATGAAGTGCCTTTTTAGACCTCTGCACACCCTCCTTCTGGGTGTACAGCATAAGAATAGGTGCATATTATTGCCTCGCAAAAGTGAAACTGGCGACCCAATTCCCAAGCGTTTATTTCTAAGGGCCGCAGTCATACAGGAGAGAGTTATACCATGTGCTCCCTTCGTCCAGCCCCATAGTGAGCGGTGGATTGGCTCAAGCTGCATGACAGGACACTTAGGTGTGGTATCTACAGAGGTCAGTTCATCAAAACTAATTCCTACTCCTTTCTGGCCACATAAAGAGCAGTGGCAGAGTATGGGTTAGTTTAATTGACTGATTCACCTAGTGGAGGAGTTACGAGTGGTCGGGGCTCTATGATGCTGTATACCCTGGAGCACAGCAAGGCTGTGTATTTAGCTTTGCATAGTTTGGTCTGCCGGCTTCACTCTGACGGGCTGATTCTACGTATGTGAACTCACAGTGGCACTCAGAACTTAGTAGAGAGGCCGGTTTAGATTATGTGTTTTATTTAGCGAGTTATAAAACACTGCCCAGTACCACCCCCTACAACTAACCTGAATTGACATGGAAGTTATTCAGCTACGTTCAGACAGGTGGGTTCTAAACCTGATTGGGGAAAGAAAGTGATAAAGCTGCTGGGTATTGTACTATCACTGGCTCTATCTACTTTGTTGTCCTGAAGGGACCAAGCGTAGTGACTACCAGAAGGGCAGTGTTGGGGTTTGCCATTACCGAGGAGGGGTCCTTGAAGAGGACAGTCAGTGACTGTTACCAAGGGGTAGTAAGGAAGGAGCTGTTGGTCCAGTTTTTCAGAATCACTAGGGAGCCTTCCTACAGACACAGAAGAGTCTTCTGGAGGGGTTGTTGTCAATGGTATGCTTCTTTCTGCCCTGAAGAGAGCAGTAGAATTTGAGACGAGCCAAAGAGCGTGAACTGCCGGTGGCTTCATCCGGCCCTGAAGAGAGTGGTGGAGAAAACATAGACTGAAGTTTTTGGGTCTTGCCGACTATTATGTACTGGTGGCTGCTGGTCCGAAGGAGGCAAGGAGTGAAGAGGAAGATATAAGAATCCACTGCTTGAGCTTCGGTGACTGTCGTCTGCTGGGTGATGCCCCTTGGCACACTGTATACATTGCCTTGGGGGGGGCAGGCTCTGTGTCCCGGTCGGTAATACAGTTTTTTCTAAACTAACATTTTATAATGTAGATGAATATCTAAACTACAAAAATTAAGAAATGATTGCATAACATGTCTTCGTACGCATTTCTTATTCCGGTTTTTCTCGTTTCATTTTTCTTCTGTTTCAGCCAAACGAAGATGCCCCACACAGCATGTTGGAGGAGGATTGGTCAAATTATGAGAAAAAGATGTGATGCGTGTACGTGTAGTCTGACATATACATGTGTGTGTTTACTATATCCAGTGTACAAACTTTGTATACTGTAATTTGACTTGTCTAATATCTTTGTACAGATATGTATTGAAAAATGATCTTATGGATGGAATAAAACAAAACAAAGTGAACAGTACAAGCTAGACTGCTGTGTCTGTAATATAATCTATCATTGCGAAGGAGTACCCTGTCACCACATTTCCAGCCTCTTCAAGTACTGTTGGTTTGACTTGACCACGCGAAATGAAACTGCATTCCAGATGGGGCCAAGTTGTGTGCATGATAAAGATGTGCAGTGTGTTATGCATCAACATTTAGTTTTATAAGAAATCTGTGGTTTTTTGCAAAAAAGTTATTCTGTGTAACTCAAATATTTCTTTATTACATTAGATGTAGATTAATAAATTTCCATAACATACAGGGTATAAACGAATAAATGATAAAACACCAGAGTGGGGTTGACAAATACAAACGGGCATATTTAATCCAGGAACAAATTATTCAACGTTGATTGTTACCCGTTAATAGAAGTGGCAATGTGCAGGGGCGGTATGCATCTGTGTACTTGGCGTATCAACCAGCACGACTGCAGCTCTACACGTCTGATAACACCGCTGTACTGCACAGTCTGGCTGAGTAGTGCTATGTATATCCAGTTCCAGCACGATTGTTATCAGAATACTTGGAGGATGTTCCTGTAGATGCTCATGATGCAATGTGATTTCAGCAGGATAGAGCCCAGCCTCGTTTTGCGATTGCGGTTTGCCAGCACCAAAACGTGCACTTCCTGAACCAGCGGATAGGTAGGGGAGGCCCCATAGTGTGGCCACCACACTCACCCGACATCACACCACCTAATATCCGACTGTAGGGCCATATCAAATTGATGGTGCATGCCAAACCACTTTGCACGAGGGATGAGCTCATTACATGGATACTGAGAGCAGCTGACAAAAATCGGCATCCGCCGGAAACCTTTGCACACATGCATCATAACATGATTCAGCGCTGGATAGCTGTGTGGCCAGTGGTGGCAGACAATTTCAACAGACTCACAACCCCATGCCTTCTGCCCAAATGTTTAAATAAATTGTCATTTCATTACACAACCTATTCCCTTATTATTGTGGCTGCATACCTGCCCCTGCACATTCCCTCTACGGTTTATTATGGTTTGGACTGAGCCCCTCGGTTATGTATACTATCACTGTCCACAATCCTACGCTTCCTTAACACAGGTATTTACATCAGTGGTATGAAAGCTCTCTAGTAAGCAGATGCATGCATATAAGGTTTAATAAGATGTTTTGAAGTGCACACAGCTCTACAATGAACACATTTTGTGCCAACCTGAAGCACTAGGGGGGAGACAGCACCCATAGCTACATATGTACACTGTAATACAGTGGAAAACCCGACTGCAGGATGTGGCACCAACGAAGGTCAGACCATCTCAATAAGATGGAAAATGTAGGTTGGAAAAATGCTGTACATGAATGATTAGAGCTCTGTAAACACCCATCAAATGCTGTTTAGAGCACCTCGTCTAGCAAGGTGACAAAGGATAAGGATGTACAACAGAGCAGATGGGAGTACTCTCAGAAAATCCACTGGTCAGCAAGTTGCAACATCCACAAGTTTTCCACACATCTCCCACCACACATCAGTGTGGTGGGAGAGCGGTAAACTAGCCACTTGGCACTCAAGACCACTAGCGAAGAGAGGTTACGTCCCATGGCAGAAAACAATGCCATCAATCCCGAACTGTGAAAAGAAAGCTTGTGGAAGAATTGAACCATTCAATAAAGAAACGTAAATTGAACAATGCTTTACAGATTAATACCATAAATGACTAACAACACATTGAGATATGTTAGTCAGTCACAGAAGAATAATTGAATCAGCAGCTAGTTTGTCATATAAATTGAAAATCATGGAACAAGAAATTATGTTATTGAACATGAAAGTATCTGACCTAGAAAATTAAATAAAACAGAGACAAGAATCAGAAAATCGTTTGGAAAACAAAAACTTGAAACAACAGCTGCTGCAAGTTAAAATTCTGCATAAGCCATATCCAAAATTAGTTTTAAAAAAAAGTGTGGGACAATTTGAAGAACAAATTGACAGATTTCTAACTAAAAAGAAATGTTGCTGGGAAAAAGAAGACATTGCGGCTGCTATTACACTCAGGTCAGTTTCTCTGAAAGCCTATGTTTATATGAGAAATAAAGTGAACTTGCCACTTCCGGGGTTGTCGACAGTCCGAAAATGGGCTAGAAATTTGGGTGTAGGCCAGGTATTCAAACTGAAGTGTTGACAGTCCTTGAAGTTACGTCTAAAGTCATGAATGAAATAAAGCGCTCAACAATTCTGTTATTTGACGAGATTAATGTAGATTCACGATTATATTACGATCAAAGTGAGGATAAAATACTTGGGCCAAATAGAAATGTACAAGTAATTATTGCTCGGGGACTGGCTTCAAAATGGAAACAGCCTATGTTTTATGACTGATAAAAAAAACCTACAAAAGGGCTGTTTTTCAAATTAATAAGCGCACTTGAAAAAATTTCATCTTCTATCATTGCAATTGTAAATTACATGGGTGGAAGTAATATAGGCTTGTGGAAAGACCTGAATACATCATGATCCAACACAACGTTTGAAAACCTCACAGTACCAACCATGTGGGTTTTTGCAGATATGCGCCATAAAATGGTTACAAAATGATTTTTTTGGATTACAGAATACAGCTTCCTTGTGGAACAGTTGTTATAAAATATCACATGCAAGCCATAATTTAAAAAACAGAACTGATATTGTCTCCTAAACTTACACCTCTTCAGGTTCAGTTAAAGGGAAATACTCGCCAGAAAGGAAAATTTGCTGTACAACGGTTTTCGCACCACACACCACGCACCACACCAACTTTCACCAAAATTTATTGAACAACCGGAAATTGGTAAATTTTTTTTATTTGGTTGAGCAGTTTTTTTGATATGATGAATGCAAAATTCATTAACGACAAATGTAAACCATGCCACAGTGCTTTCAGGTTTCATTTGAAAAAGCAATTAAAAATAATTAAAGAAATGATTGATGCCTTTTCAGAAAGGTTTATTAACGTCTATACGATCTTTACTAGGCTTACATAATTATCTCCACAAAACTAACTCATTGAAATACATAACATGTCGCTTAAATCAGGACTTACTTGAAAGTTTTTTTCTCACGTCTCAGAAGTATTGGTGGTACTTATGATAACCCAACACCAACAGATTTTAAGTACAGATTCAGACAAATTTTACTAGGATCTGAACTTCCTCTGCCGCAAGGAGCCTGTGTTGAGGACGATGGTGTAAGACAAAAGCCTTATCTGACCAGTCAAATGTTTACCGAGTTAAGTGCAAATGCCACAGAAAACAAAGAAGAAAACGAGGATGTTCAAAAATAAGATGTGATCACGCACTTGACAGGATTGTGGGAAGAAAACGAAGCGATAAAATACGTAGTTGGATATTTGGTTCACGCAAGCGAGGAAGAGTGCTTGAAAAATACTGAAGATGCCAAAAATAAAAGTAACTATTGGTTTATAATTTCTGCTACGCTATGATTAATTTGATTTTGTATGCTATTCATGGTCTAAACATGTATTTTTATATTTGTAGGTGGGTGGATAGAAATGCTGAGACGTGGAAAATTAACTGTCCCATCGTCAAAATTTGTAGAAATTGTACAGTGTGCCGAAGAAATGTTTAATAGACACCATGGTCTCTGCTTACAAAACAAGAAAGGTCTTGTCAAAAATTTTTACGTGAAACTGATAGAACATTATCCAGAGGCCAACAAGAAAAAGTGCTACTGAAGTTTGCGAGAACTAGAGCATTTTATAAAACTGCAGCATTTAAATCGCAAGGTAAAAATCATGTGTGTGGAAAAAAAGAAGCAGAAGAAGCTTAGACAGCTTCTTCAGAAGCACTAACCTTAGGGTAATATATTGATATTCATCAGTATGCTTGTTTTTGTGTAAGAACTTTACCATTACATGCATTAGCTACGTACTGCAAAATAACTTTCCTGGCTCTCAGCAACATTAAAAAATATTACAAATAATTTTTTTGTTAATTCCTTTAAACACCACAGAACAATTTGTGTAGATATAATAATTATTTGAGTATATTTATCTTATTACGTCTGATTAATATTAAGCTATCGATTATCTTCAGCTTGCATATACTAATGACGTTTTTATTTTTATACTTATCTCTTTCGTGAACGGAAACGTAAATATATCAAAGAATACTTTTGATGTATATTGCCAAACAGTAGCTGTATCGACGTGCAACCAAGTATTGGATGCATGTTTCACCCTTAGGTGCGGTCTGAGCTGGCCTGTCGTTGCGCCATAGTGACGTCAGCGCACACCCCTGAATGTGTCGCTACTCAAACAGGCTCACTCGGCCCAACCTCTCCTTCTACTAGTCTTGATTGGCACTTACTGTAAGTGACTAGGCATCCAGGTCCTTTTCTGGTGCACACACTTTTTTTTTACACGTTACACCAGTAAGAACAGAAGAAACAAAAACATGGAAGGTTCCTTTACTGGTTACCCACATCCTCAAAGTTACAGGAGGATAATGAAAAACACGTCACAAAATTTAGCCTCCAGGACCAATAAGACAGTACAAATTAAGGTGGCTTGAATCCCTACAAAAAAAAAAAAACACGCACGCGCAAACACACTGTGTGTGTGTGTGTGTGTGTGTGTGTTATATATATATATATATATATATATTTATTTATTTATTTATAATACCTAGCACCTCTTTCTTGCTAGTCTTTAGAAACCAGTTACATTATGCATTTCGGCAAAGGACACATTAACAATCACTTTTAAATCAATCAGGTTTAGCTGCATTACTGTAGTCATTTCTATCACTATACTCTATTACAACCACGTATTATTCTTTTTTAAATATAGGGAGAAGTCCAAACTATAGCAACTTCAGAAACTTATTGTGTAATGCTTTATGCCACAAAATGCCATGGTTTCTAATATTAAACCTGAAAAAATAAATTATGATGACCTTTCACAGTTCCCAGAAAAACGGTCCATAATTTGGAGGAGTCATTTGATTTTGTACTGATTCTGACCAACCACCGTCCCCTATAGGCATGGTTTTAGCAGCAAAATTACACATTGTATCTGTTAAATACAGTCAAATGGTTCCAAAGAACTGATTTTTAAGAACTACACACATGCAAGATCAAATCAGACATATTTTGATTGATATAGACCCACAAAAGTAAAAAATTGCATCACGTTCAATTGCATCTCGAGTGGAAAACAAACATTCTTCCGAGAGATATTATATAATAAACAAACATATAGGTCCTCCCCTCGTCACCAAAAAAAATTGCCTAACCACACCATGCCAAGCAGCTTTTAGCTAGTGCAAGCTACATATTCCCTGATCTCTTACAGTAAAATCAGTTTATTTATTATTTAAATGTTAACTTATTATCACAGGTCCATTACTTGGTCCTTTATATGCTTTATACACTCTATACATAAAAAATCTAGCTGTCAAACAGAGTCTCACTGGATCTGCCATTAAGTGGATCGGTGCAGTAAATTCTGGGTTGCAAGATGGAATGGTTGATTGAAAAATCGTTCAGTTTATAGAAGACTATTGCAGTGCCCCTGAATTATGGAATGTAGTTTAAGGTGAGTATAAAAACATTAGAGTGAAAATATACCCACCACTGTGACACGTGACGCTTACTGGCCCAAGCAACTACAACTTTGTTCCACCTGTGCGTAATTTCCCTGGTGCACCGAACGAGGTCCGAACGAGTATAATGTCTAACAAAGTACCTACAGGTTACTTCCTTGCTGCGGGGAGTAACACAGACATATTAGTATTATACTGTTCATCAGCCGCAGTCAGTAAGCTATGCCACACCACCCCCTCAAAAGACGTGAAGTATGAGTGAGCCAGCGGCAAGTCACTGCAACCACTCCCAAGCGACCAGGTAGAGCTAGGATGCACCGAGGAATGGCACCACTCGCCCTCCAGCCAGCAATGGAGGCCAAGCAGACAACCCTTAGCTCCGCCCACAGACAAGTGCCTGTCACACCCTAACCATGAGCCCCAGCCGGCAGTGTATGTATCTGTGCACGGCCGAAGATTGCCAGTTGTTAGAGCTACAACAGTCCCTGCAGCTCGCTCCACCGCCTCGTGTGCTGTCTAACCGCTCTTTGTCATGTAGACAGCCCAGAAGCTCTTCAGTTCCATCGCCAGCATCTACCAGACCTTCCAGAGGATCTCCCCCAGCCAATTCTGCAGAAGTTGTCAATCCTTCTTAGCCGATTGCCTCTGGTAACGGCTACCCCCATGACCCTTCAAGAAGTGGGTCCCGTAAGTCCCTTTGGTATGATCACAGTGGATTTTGCCGCACAATATTTGAAGGCCACTGCGAAAACTCGTACATGTACAGTGTACGACCGCACACAAAGTCAAATTTGCTTATCGGGGTTACAGTCCACAAGTCATCATCCAATAAGATTGCCTCAACGCTCCCGATTACCAACTTAACCTTCCAGTGTGGAGGTAAGTAACCCACAGCCAAGTTAGCCAGAGACTTGTGATAGTGGAGAAGATTAATACCAAACCCCCTTCTGGTGCACAGGGATAGTTCCCTTTGTATCAGGCGGCTTAAAATATGCTTCAAATCCTACCTTTTAAAACACTATTTTGTAAATGAATAATGCTTTATTTCCTAGCAAACTCTAAACAAATATGTCACTGGGTATGGCATCGTAGCCAGATTCCGGATTTTATGTTAACTTTTATGGTAATGTGAGTTCATATCTACAGTTTGAGGTTTTTGTGGACTGTAAAAATTGATTCCCTCCGCATCTATCAGATGCAAAAAAATAATTGTAGTTTCCCATCCCCCTCTTGCTGCATCATGCAAATTTTTAGCTAAGAATTTCCTTATCAGTACAAGAATTTTAGAAGCACCTCTGAGGCTATCCAAGCAAGGAATATTGGTTTTGACAGTAACAAATTTTAAGAAAATAGCTTAAAAAAAAAAAATTGTGTGTAATACTTTATTTGTTATACCACACTAAGTTGTACACCTGTTGTACTAATAAAGTTCACATACGGAAAAAAACTGAATCTGGATATGAACTTGTAATTAACCTATTTGTTCACTGTTCCTACAAACATCATGATCACGCAACTGTGTAAAAAATGTGTCGCCCTTCTTGGTATGTGTGCCTGTCGACAAGTGCTAGACTGCCAGAACTTGAATTTTTGTCCTTTTACATACAGTGGAAGCCCAGGATACTGCGGCCCATTATACCGTGGGTTCTGTTATACTGCTGGGTAATTTTTATGTCCCCCAGGCTGAATAAATAAATAAGTGGAACACATGCAGTCAGGTAGGCCTGTGGTCTGTCAGTGGTGGTCATGAATCAGGGAAGTTCTAAGAGGGAGTGGACGCTGGCTCTCCCTCCTTTCAGGGATGAGATCTATTCGTATCTCACCCGACTGCATCAATGTAAGTATCTTATTTTCTGAATGGCACGTATACAAACATTTTAGCTTACGAAACTATGTAACAGATTTAAATTTAAATTTGTATACATTATCTAAGACAATAATTGAATGTGTTAATAAATAAACTTTTTTTTTTCATTTACGAAGAACGTCACATGATCAATTATAGTTTTATGCCATATTTCGAGGACTAATCAACCAATAACATGTAGAGATCTTCCTTTGCCAGATTTTTTGGAAAGTAGTGTCAGGTGAGTAAACTTAAAATTTTTGTCATACTTGCGGAATAATTTTACTAATTTCCACAAAATTTTTACACCGCTACAGAAGGCCAAGTATTACATAATTACATAATTTAAATGGTGTTAGGCAATGATTTTAAAAATGGTGGTTATATAAATATTTTCATATGTTTGGCATATATATTTAGAGTTTAACAATTTCAATCAAACTTTTTATGCTGACATTATCTATCACAACCATCATGTACAGAGCCTCTTTTTAAGCAATTTTATGAGATAGCCTTATTTAAGAAAATAAGGTTTTTATGCCATATCTAGGAGACCAATCAACCAATTTCCATCAAAGTTTTCACACAAGTAGCATCATGCTAGGCCATGTAAACTTATGTGTTTTTATGGTGCAGACCCTCATTTTCAAAATGATGGCCAAGTAAATATTTCAGGTTAGTGAACCTTATCATTCAAAGCATTAGACTGATTACATCCAAAGTTGATGCTCCGAATCCTACCTCCGTGATACAGTTGATTGCAAGCTAGCTTAATTTTACGAGTTTTTCTAAATTCGAATCCCGGGTAAGTCACTCGGTGTATTTCCATTGCCTCTGTACTGTTTCACGTGTTTCTTGTTTCATCTCTAATGATATTGCTGTCAATGAGACGTCAATACCTACCTAGAATCTAAGCTTTCAAGAACTTTTACTAAAATTTATTTGCACCCATGTAGAGGAAAGTAGGTTTATTAGTTATCAGAAACTTCTTATTATTATTATGCAGTGTCACAATGGGTGGGCTCTGGGTTAGGCAAATCTAGAAAGTAAACTTTGAATAACTAGCAGGGTGGCATATGATTAAATATTGGCTACCTTGATGGAAGGGGTGGACAATTGTGTGTGTTAGTGAGTAGTGTCTTTTTTTTTTTATATCTTTCCCTCTTTGGAGTTGTAAAGTAGCATAGAAGAAAACTGCAATGTTCAGCAACCAAAATAAATGCCACAAACTTTGTTTCCTATCTATTTCCTTAAAATTCTTCAATTTTTCTTAAAGAAATTATTTACCATTCCCAAAAATGTTCTTTACTTCAAAGGAACCACTGTCATTTTTTTTTTTTTAGATTTTACTATAGTTACGAACAAATGCATACAAATTCAAGGTGGAGAGGACATGTCCACTAAACAAACAATATTTTGTTCACATGTTACCTTGTTGGCTTCGTATATCCTGATTGTTTTATCATAGCTTCCACTAACAAACTCCTTTCCTGTTGGAGAGTAATCAATGTCTGTGACAGCAGATACGTGATCCATATGCACATTTATAGGCTGTTTCAGTTTCCTAGTGTCAAATGTGTATAAACTGGAAAAGAAGACATCTTACAATAAATATATTATTCTTGCATGACTTACATATTGTTAAATTATAAAATACAATCATAGTCCTTTATTACCTTACATAAATATAATTTCGATTTTATGAGATTTATATGCATTTTGATGATATTGAATGATAATGAATTCAAGACTGAAAAATTAACAAAACTACACTTACTCAGCATTTATTTCTGAAAGATGAGTTATTGTTCTGCTATAATAGTTGGGAAACGTTTGCATTAGCATAATTAAAAATCTGCTTATTCAGAAATTTAAAAAAAAAATACTTTTCAAGAACTCCTCATGGAGTTAATATTTTAACTTAAATTTTAAGCCAGAATTAGAAAAAATAAAACATGTGTTTACAACAAACATGCATTTACTTCAAGTTTAGATAATCCCAATGTATATTAAACCTAAAAAGTGTAAGTAGATAGCAACATGATCAAATCATATGGACTTGCAAACTCTACAAGCTGGCAAAAATAGCAAAAATTTCATATTCCAAATTCGGAGAAAAAGTGTCACTTGGCTGCTTTCTAAGCATGCTCTACACAACTACAAGGCCAATTATTATAATTCTTTCATTGTTAGAAAGTTACATTTCTCCAGATGGACATAGGCATATATTAAGTGGGGCCACAGAGTCCTAGTAGGTAGAGTAATGCAAAGTGAAGCTGCAGTGGCCCAGTGGCTAGAGCGATCCCAAGTGGGGACGCAGTGGCCCAGTGGCCAGAGCAATCCCAAGTGGGGCCGCAGTGGCCCAGTAGCTAAAGTGATCCTAAGTAGGGTCACAGTGGCCCAGTGGCCAGAACGATCCTAAGTGAGGATGCAGTGGCCCAGTGGCTAGAGCAATCCTAAGCCCAGTGGCTAAAGCAATCCTAAGTAAGGCAACAGTGGCTAGTGGCTAGAGTGATCCCAAGTGGTGCCGCAGTGGCTCAGTAGATAAGAATATATCAAGTGGGCCAGAGTGGCTCAGTGGATCTTAATATTATACATTCGCAAGTAGTCACGAGTAGTCACAAATATTCGCAGATGGTCACAAGTAGTCACGAGCAGTCACAGGTTTTCCCGGGTAATCATTAGTAGTCGCGGGTAGTCTGAAGTAATCACAGGTAGTCGCAACTTGTAGGTTGTTGCAAGTATTCACAAATAGTTGCAGATAGGCACGGGTAGTCTCAAGTTGTCACAGGTAGTGATGGGTAGTCGCAGGTATGTATTCTAATAAACCCATTATACATGAACAATGCAATAGCAGACTGCTAGTAATAAATAAAATACATTAACATTTTGTCTATGATCTCCTTCCCGCCCTCATATTTCTCCGATGTCTGCTGTGCAAATGTAGGCAGTCAAAATAATTGTGTTATTTTCTTGCAATCATTCCCGCAATAGCTGATACAGGATTTTGTGTCATGATGATGATAGTATAATTTATGACGTAAAAAAATTTAATTCTTAAATGACTATATTATTTGCGTACATAACTCACGCATACGTAGGCCTAAAGTAAACAACCCCACCCTCCGCCACAAATTGTTTATCCATGTAGTTTTGGTAGTGCATGCTTAGAGAGCAGACAAGTAGCTCATTTTTCTCGGACTTTGTTTCAAATTTTTGAATTTCTCAAGGACATTTTTTTCTTTTTAATTTTAACATATCCTATGGCCATGTGGAAGAATGTAGCTTTCTAATAGTGAAAGAATTACAAGAATCGGCCATATAGTTTCTGAGATTTCCCGAGAAATATAAACAAATAAACAAACTCACATTATCTCTCTATTATATTAGCATAGATAGTTACAAAACAGCTGTTATTAGAACAAATTAACCTTCATTCTAGAATAATGTGTAGGTGTTTAAACAAAATGGAATGCTGCATGTGATAGTTTATAAGTTTTTAAGCTTAATTTGTCTTTTTTTTCCATAGGCTGTAGCTAGTGCTAGCTAACATCGCCACGTACATGCTTCATCTTAATTGAAGAGGCCATATATCTGTCGCAGAGTATTTTAAAAATATTTATACATTAATTTGACGTACTATATTTCAAACCCAAGTTGTTTTGATCCTATATGAGATGAAAAATTTACTTTTAAAAGGACACAATAGACATATTTTTGCAACACAGCAGCAAAATAGGTCACAATGCTGCTATCTGTTGACCAGTGTGCGCTGCTTGTTTCGGAAACCACGCCCCCATGAAATGTTTCTTTTTCATGTGTAAAATGAAAAAAATGCAAACGAATTCTCAAAGTTTTAAATTTTCCACTAGCTCTATAAATAATTTCACATAACATATTTCCATGTGAAATGATTCTGCTTGCTAATAATTTGGATTCTGCCTGCAATCGCTAGGCCTTTGTCAGGTTGGCTTGCCATTTTTTTTGTCCTGACTCCCCTCTCACTTTAGCATCAAAGGGAAAATTAATGTTATTCATTTATTTATTTATTAAAACCACACATTATTTGTGAAGGAATCATTTTTGCATGAAATAATATTTATCTTAATGTGATATTTTGTCATCCAGTCACTATTGGGGTCACAGTTAATTTATAAATAGCCTCTGTGTGTAAGCACTACTGCAAACAACACGATCTCACCATTTTTGATTAGCAGACGCCAGTTTTAATCATGAAATACTTGAATATTATGAAAGAAAATGTGCTGTCTGACAATTTCCCCAAATTCCTAATACGTCCACGTTTCACATATATTCACTGTTAAAAACATGTGTATAGGCTGTCCACGGTAAAATGAGCACTTTTGAAAGCCATCACATTTGGAATAAAAGTGATTAAATAAATTTTATTTCAGCCTCCAACATCAACTTCCGAGTGTGATGGATTGTGCACACTGTCTTTATTACGCACATGACAATATTTATTTGAAGAAGTGGTTAACGGATAAGAAGTGGCTAAAAGGAAAATGTAACTAGGGTCTCAAAAGTGTTGACTTTAAAGTGAACAGGCTATAATAATATTAACATAAACCAGTACCGTATCACTCGACTACTGCCTGAAAATAAACAGAGCGCATGCATGGGTTATTAATAGCAGCGGTCGTGACTGGTGGCAGCTGTTAAATATTTGGCTTTGAACTGGTGGTTCCACAATTAAGCCACAACACGATTAAGCTGCCCCTAGTAAAATGGCAGTTGACTGTACTTGCGTTTTGTGCATTAATATACACACAATACCACCAATAATTTTCACTTTTAATGGACAATTTTTTCCTATTTCTAAACAGTTTTGTTTGTATTGGTTTGCAGCAATGAACTTGCGATGGATGTACAAAATCTGGTTGTAAATAATTCGGCTGAGAGACGGACAGATGGACGAAATGGGCTATTGCAAATCCTGCCCTATCACACTGTACTTTAGAAATAAATTTATTTTCCACCACGAAGGCTGCACTCACTTGTAATCCTCATTGGCACAGGTAAAGATGAAGGCCTCCATGGGGTTCCAGCACACCTTGTTCGAGCGAAGTCTCAGTACCACCTTCCTTACGGGCCCCGCCTCCCTCGTGTCGTACAGTATGATGCTCCGATCACTCGCACATGCAGCTGTCAGCATAACGAACATAAGAAATGATTGGCAGCATCCACTTTACTCAGCTTATATTTCAACAAATATAAGCTACATTTCCTTAACTAACTACAGAGCAGCTTAGCACATGCAAGGTCAGTTTTAGTCTGCAAGAAAAAAATATTAATGCTGCATTAACTTGGCCACAAAATGACTTGTAAACTAAAATATGTAACTGTTATATCAATTTTTATTCTGATTTTCATTAAAAAAAAATAAAAAAAAAAGTAGAAAATCACTGTTGGGACCCCTTTTATTATGCCCTTCTCTCATTTAAAATGCATTCCTAAGAAGCAATGAAAAATTCTGTAAAAAAAAAGTTTGAAATTTGAGGAAAATTTGACAAATATGTTTGTTGCACTTTTTTGGTTGCTATACATTGTGTATCGCCTGATAAGCACTGTATTGCAATCTGGTCATGGCTAAAACAAAATACCACCCCTTCCCAGATGGTTGGCTAGCTAATTGTCTTCAACTCTCACTGACCCTCTCCCACAGCTGTCAGAATGTTTCTGCATGTGACGCAGCTAGCATATGTCACGCACTTGTCTTATCACTGTGATGTCGCTTTCTTGTGGGTATCATCTTTGTCTTGGTTTTGATTACTGTTTGCTCATTACTTGAACTACACAGTTTTTCTTATTTAGATTTAGTATTAGTTTTGATTTTTTTCATACATAATCGTTGACAACCTCTGATAAGCATGTATAAGGTTGTTTACATGTTTTGTTGTTGTTAACAATGGTGGATTGTTTTTATATATGCAATGGTTTTGCAATAACAGGATTTATGTTACTTGCAAAATATAAACTTTAAATCTAATTCTTCCAAACAACTAAATGTAGCCCAGGTGATTATTTGTGCTCGGGTGGTTTGCTACATATTTGGGTTGGTAAAATTTTTTTTTTTTTATCAATAGGGAGATTAAAAATTAATGCATGTCACAGAATTAATTTTTAACATGAAAATGTTACAAACAAACTTTTAAGTACAATAGAAACTTTTGTATAATGAATCTGAAAGAAAAACTTTCTACATTCACTATACTAGAGGGGAAACTTCACATGTCCACTTGTCTTAAAATAATATACAAAACTGATATACCAAATTTATATAAGTAGAGTACTTTATAATCTTAACAACATCCGGGAAAGTATTTTATAACTGAAATACAAAATCAAAATAATACATCGTAAACTGTATGGATAGTTTTAAAAGGGATCAACTAAAAATCTAATGAATGCTGACAAGCAATCAGGGTCATCTTAAAGTTACTCATACGAACCAAAAACACTCAATTTTACCCACAAGCACCTAGAGCGGCTATCCTTTCTATCTACAGCGTAGATAGAATGGAGGTACCAACACAGATACACGGACCCTGCACCAACTTGTTGACTCAGTATTCGTCAATCTTTTTACTGCAATGTAACGAACTTAAAAATCTCTTGTGCAAACTAACAATTGTACAACCCGCTGTTTAAATATATTTTCAGTCAGTTCTTGGTATGCAAACTGCCTCGGCTGCTTAGCTGAGAAAACGAAACAACGACGGGAAGGCACGAAATTGTATGACAAATTTGACCCTAATGGCCTTCTTATAGAACTGTTTAGTTATGAATTGATAGACTTCAACCATCGCGAGGCCAGAATACCGAGGGCCATCAGGGTATGGCAGGGGCCTTATGATGGTATAGGTGCCCTGCCAGTGTACAAAGTAGGCCTCATGGGCTTTCTGGTAGACACAAAATTAGGAATTACACCACAAGCCTTCGTTGAGACAGTACCTTTGTGAGGGAGGGAAGAGGCATGCGCCTCCGTGCTGGCTGGCTCACTGAGGGGTCAGGTGGCTGGATAGCGGCTGGCTCCAGTTGCATTAGAGTGGTGCTGGGGTTGTCTTTGCTGTTGTTGCCTTCGCTGTTGATTAGGGGAGGGGTCTCCTGTAAGGGGGGTCTTTATCCAATACCGGTCAATACCTAGGAGGGTATCTCCGTACTGTTGAAATATCTCTATGGCTGGATGCTGTTTACCTGATAAATTAAGTAGTAGTGAAAACAAGGGAGTATCACCAGTAGATTCAACAGGGGGTAATTTAGTTATCTTGCCTATGATATCTTTCAGTGCGCTTGTAAGCAGTTTCTTAGCTCCTCCTTGATGGAAGTATCATGGCATGAGGAAAGAATTAATATAACAACTGACCTTAAGCTAAGCCAGGATATAAACGTACCTAACGTGTACTGCTGAACACACAGACTTTACGACGTGATATCCACTCTGCGTTCCGTGTCCGGGCCTTGGCAAGGGGTGGATGGAACTTCCGGCACTTTCCAGAGGTGGACAGAGCTTAGGATGGTCTCACGTCATTTTATAGGGAAATGTTCAGGTATGGTATCCACAGTGGGCCGTGTGGGCTAAAGCAATTCACTCTCCAATCCGGCTTCTGCAAGCAGTGACGGCAATAGGAAATGCTTATATCACTCAATTCCACATGCGGAGGAGTTCCTAAGGTGTTTTGACCACTCCCAAAGATCTACCCAGTTGGCGGAACTTGGTTTGCCACTTAATCATATGTGGAATTACCTTAGTGGTTTTTACCCGAATCAATCAGCTTTTCTTCAGGGCACAAAATACCACATATTTTAACGGTCTAGAACGTGATCTAAAATTAAATATTCATCACTTGAAACTGAGTGAATTTTTTTTATTTATATTAATATTTTCACTTAGTATTCCTTCGTCAGCCGAGCCATACTCAATCCCTTGGTTTAAATTACAACTGATTTATTTGTGACAATGTTTGCCAATTATTACTTGCCGAATCTTATTCAGACCTTTAACATTCTAACCAATACAACAGACGACAGTATCCAATAAGAACTACGCCTGTCAAAATCTAGTGTATATGCCTTCAATTTCCATTTACAATAACAACACCACATATAGTTGAATACAATGTCATATGTCATAGAATGTGTGATTCGTTTCCACTGCCGCCAACCTACGAGTGCAGTAAAAGCATAAGAAGAAGAATAAAACTGGTTGCTTTCTCACTGTCGCCAACCTACTAATGCAGTAAAAATAGTAAAAACGTAAGAAGAAAACAAAAGGCAAAAAATTATTGCAGGATGTAAACAATGTAATCGATAGCACAAGTTGTCGATTAACTACGCTGTTTTGCATTCACGCAGTGTCCAAAATCGAATGATGCACACAATCTTAGGCGAATGTACCAAAGGAAATACTGTAAAATGTAACAACGGGAACATTTCATCGAAAAACAATTGTTCCAAATATATTTTGGATTTAGGACAGAATATCTGATTGATGGATGTGGTAAATTAATGCTTTATGAGATGTACCATGCCGGTTTATTTAACATTGAATTAAATAAATTAATGCTACTAATCAGTGAATAATAATCAGCAAATAATGTTCAGATGTTGCTGATGCAGATGGTCGTGGTATCAGCCGATTAACCAGAATCGGCCCATCACTAGTTAAGAGCCACCCAAATCTCTGAACAAAACCCTGCTTAATGCTGTTGTTTAGCACGGGACCAGCAGACATAAAGGATAAGGTTTTAAATATTTAAAATATATAGGACAGGAATTCAAGTACTCCCAGAATAGTAGTACTTATTCCTGTTATATATTTTTGGGGCCTAGCAGCCTACTTTGAACCTTAACTGACAGTTATACTGAAATTCCAATTTCACGTTTATATTCCACTGTTTAACACTAAACTTTATAAATAAATTTCTCATGGAGCAATAAATATAAACTGTGACCAGTAGTGTAAATTTATGAGCTTTACGTTCATTCATAAAATAATTTTTCAGATAATATTATATTAAAACAATAATGACACTACTCTTAAGTGCAATTTGGTGCAGTTCGAATCATACGTTCTTACATGTCCAACAATATAATTAGCCTTGTGCCACATGCTAGGCACTCCACATAAACTCTTTTCAATTATATTTCATAATTAATAAACCATCTGCAAATTATGTGTTTACTTCGAAACAATTTTGCAAAGCATGTCTGTGCCAGTCACAATGTCAAAGTCTGCAATATACAAGTTGGGATAGGCTAGTTTCTGGCAGAAGGCGTGGCACAGCTGGGGGAGGGGGGAGGGGGTGTGTGTGACAGAAGTGAGATAAAATGAACTGCTGTGAAGGTAAGGCAAAAGCTGCCAGCTACTTATAAACATAAAAATGTTTTTTATGTGATACTACATGCCGCAATTAAACTGGACAATACCAGTGTAAAATGAACCTACCTATGGGGAAAAGAGACATGTTCAGACTTCTTGTATTTAGTCACATGGTCCTGTGAAATAGTTGTGGTTCATGTTCTCAATATGACATGTGAATAATACAGCAGTTGTAGCATGAAAGGTAGAGAAGGGGTATTCATCATACTAAGTTGGGTAAGTTGGGCAAACATTTTAAATCAGGTTTAAAGCAATTTCATTGTGTGATAAAATTATAATGGACCCGTCTGCTTCAATGATTCGCCATGTAAGCCGTCTGCACAAGACTTGAGTAAACTTGCATATAGACAACAGAACTATACAATTTTACAAAATTTGCCATGACTGAGGCACGTGTGCAAACATCATTCTCCACAAAAATGTCAACAGTAACCAGAACAGCAGAGACTGTGAGACTCAGGCTGCAGAAAACTAAGGCACTCTGCAGATGCACTCTTCAAAGTAGGGACTTCAAGACCTCAATGTTAATGTTAAGAGCCGCCCAAATCTCTCTCACTCTCTCCACAGCAGGGACGCTTCGTGCATAACCTTTCATTTGATACTTTCTCTAGGCATGCCTTTGATGCCATTACTAGTAATATGCAGTGGTATCCTGAGTTTTAAAGGAGGTATAGATTCTTTTATCATGTTCCCATTGTGCCATTTTTGAACTCATAACTAGAGGTGGGACGATACCATGTTTTTGATACTCCATACTCAACACAGTTTTCAGCTCAATACCCTCGATACTCAATACTCTCGAGTAAAAAAATTTCAATAATGCATTCCAATTTTTGTCAACTATATTATTATTGTTCTCAAACAAATTTATGATAAAGTTTAATATCAAAGAAAAATCACAGAAGATAATATTACAGATGTTGGAAACACATTTGAAATTTATATAACTTAGCATCTATGGTAGGCTTGTCAGTGTTAAAAAATTATAAATATTTATATCATACTAAAAAAACACATCAGACATGTCAATTTTTTAACTAAGAAAGCTTACAAATTTTTATTTAGAAAAACAAGCATTAAATTTTTTTCTGGATTAAGTCAGATAGAGGAAATATGGGAATTGTATATCACAGGATGAAAAACAACAATAGCAATTCTTCCGCTACCATAAATTTTGACAGTTCTAGAAACGTAGTATGGCCACAATGTATCCTTACGCCACAGCTGCTCTGTCTATGAACAAAACAATGAGTGTATGCTATGATCAATGTAGGTTGCCATTCCAACGTACCTTATTTTTGTTATGACAAAGTCATACTGAGGCTGTACCATTTATAATTACATACTGTTTTAATGGAGGAAAGTAAAATTTGGTCATATGAAAGAAACACTCAAATTATTATATAACCTGTCAAGTTTCAACCTCACTGAAAGAAAACGAGGTGATTACTATATTTTGGCATGAATAGGCCACATACGTGTATGGACCGCACCAGAAGTTCTTGATGAAAAAATAGGGATGATTAATATTTCAAGTATAGGCTGCATTCAATTTTTGTATTCCTGTAAATATCGTGAAGTCACGATTCCATACAAACATAATAAATTCCGACTTAATTTCTCCCCTACAAAAAATTTGTGCTATGTTGCAATGTTTATGAATATACATAGCACGATTACTATTCCACAGATGGTAATGTGAATTGAGAAAGCAAAACCATGGCAACATGTTACACAAAATGGTGTATTATCAATGTGTATTTGTAGAGCTGCGGTGGGCATGCAAACTACATAAGATATCTTTCTCTTGTGCAGCAGATAAATTATTTTCTCATCTATGGCAGAGCGCCAACATGTTTTCATTTTACACATGCGGAATGACAGTTATTTTGTTTATGAACGCGAGTGAACAAATAACTGCATTAAATTCCTTCCCTTCCCATCCTTCCATTAAGAGTTAAAGCATTAAAATGTACTGTATGTTGAAAAATGTCTAAACATATTGTGGGGAAAAAAATTCCACACAAATTATTTTTCCCAATATCTCGTATATAAGATGCACCCCACTATTTGTAGTAATTTATTTTGTAAAAATGTGCATCCTATACACGCCGAAATACAGTACATAGTTCGTACCAATTAGAATATTAAACACACTCGGGATGTAAATATTTTTGGTGAAGTTTGTTTACCATACGATAAACATGTTATTTTTACACTGCAAAACAAAAGTTGAAATGGTGGTTTTCTAGGCCACGTACCTTTCAACCATACTAATAACTGTTTCAAAATGCATTATTTACAATGCATACTGACTTAGGCCCCATCTACAATTGACATGGCACACATAACTCGCATAGCATAAAGAAGTAAAACCCTGTTATTAGAGATCGCAACATCCACAACTAGTATTTGGCATTACTTACTTAGCGTTATTTGCGTGACTTGGCGTTAAGATTGTCATCTCCGAGTACCTTGCGTTAAATTTTTAACAACGGCAATGAGAATGTGAAACGTCATAAAAACTTCTGTACCCAAATTACGCATATAAAAATTCTTGTGCCAGAAAAATTATTTCTTATTCATTTGCTATTTCTGAATGGTTAGAAAAGATTTTTCTTTCACATCAATCCCAATTGTAGACAGGTGGTTTAGCTTGTTATGCTTTGTAAGTAGGTAATGTTATTTAAGCCAAGTTGATTGTGGACATGGCCTTACTGTTCATAATTCCTATTTGCAACTCCTGAATACATGTCGTCCTGTTGCAATCCTTACTACACGTTTCTCTGCCATCAATACAAAATAATTAGCTAAATCATTAAATAAATACGACACTTCATCAGCTTTCCAAAAATAGTAAACTGCAGAACTAAAATACACTGTGTCACTTCGTGACAATAGGGAAATTGGCAAACCAAGCCATACACTAGTGGATATTATTACAATTCACGCATCAAATAAATATATTGATATGCACATCGCGATACTCAATACTTTTGATACGTCCCAGCATCGAGGTATTGATGTCCCATCTCTACTTATAACAAAAATTTCTTAAACCAGGAAAAATTTCTTCGGTGCCCATAAGAGACTTCGTATTTTTATACACACAAGTTAGGAAGCGAACCATCATCCTCACAATCATTCACTAAACCTAAACGTAAAGAAATTCCAAATTCAAAAGTTTTGCATTTGAGGTATCTTCAAAGTACGCCATATAATTTCATGACAAATTAACACTAGAGAGTAGGCCTGTGCGAACATAAATTGTTGATTTCGACTTGAATTTGAATACGAATATTGAATTTGAATAATGAGATCCGCAATAGGTCCAAATATATAAATTAAAATTGCTATGTAAAAAGAGTATAAATTGTATTTAAAATTTCAACAAAAAAGACAAGCTATAAAAGTAAACAAATTATTTAAATTTGACAAGTTATACCACTGAAAAAATCTCCATCCAGTAATCAATGAAGGGTATTAAAGATAGGTTGACATTCGAACATGATCTATTTTTTTTGCTGGAGCCCTCATTTTATTTCGGTGAAATATATAGAATATACATATAGTCTATCATGAGACGGCCTTTAATTTAACTCTTTCACGAGACAGTATTGTTTTGCGGTTCTTACGGGTGTAATTTTGAATTGCATTTTGTTTTGATGTAGTAATGGAAAATTCTGCTCGTATGTCAATAATGTTAATTTTATTACAACTTCAAAAGTTTAAATTTCAATGTAAGCAACGCGATATATAAGTTTTTTAAGATGCAGCTATAAACACAATTTTACCAAAGTTAACCTTACACTCATTGGATGTACAACACATGCGTAGTAAACAAATATCATTTTTACAAAAAGTTGAAAATGCTGGTTAAAAAGGCATGTGCATTTAAAACATTATACCTAGTAACTGTTTCAAAATATATTATTTACAAAATGCGCTAACTTACTGTTTGTTATTCTGTAATTCGCGACCTCTTGAACACCTTTTTTATATGGAAATCTTTGCACAAACACTTCACTACAATAACGTTAGTCCATCACTGATATGAAATAATTTATTTGCATAATCATTCAGTAAAATCAACACTTTGCCCATTTCCTGAAATCAAACTTAAACCTTCGAAACGTAAATACTTCTGTATAGTTTCACTGATCATTCATAGCGGAGCATGGCAGTTTGAAAATGGCGGAATGAGCCATTGTGGTAAAATACTCAATGATAATATTACACTTCAATCTGGAAAACTACTAATATTGGTAGGCCTACCTGCAACCAATTATGCTTAAAGAAAACACATACAAAAATAATTAACCATCGATAAAAAAAATGTTGACATGAATAAACATGGTGGGCGAAACGTTATTGAATACTTCACAAAAATTGACTGCAAATGCTTTAACTACTGGGAATATGAATGCCATATTTACCTAAAAGGAAGATGACCCTGAATCAAAGACGACCCCTTCCTAAAAATATATTTTTGAGGGAAAAAATATTTAAACCTGAATTCAAGACTACCCCTGTGAAGTGCTGAAAAAATTATTTAGGTTGAAGTATTTTTCCATTAATTTGTGACAAACCCTTCAAGAAGAAATACTATTATATTAATAATATGATACTATATTTGATTTGCTTTTAAAGAAAAGCTAATCACAATGAAATAGGTGTGTATAACCTGGCTGTACGGTAGCAGCATCTTTCATACACAGTAAAACTTTCGTGGGTGTTATATAGCTATTTGTGACTTGAGCCATTTTGCTTCCCAGCAAAGCACTTCTTTGCCAGCTGGGCAACATCAGATAAGGGGACCCTTGTCAAAGTTGACACATACAGTCTCAGCACTACAAAAATATGTACATCCATAGGACACATGGTATTTAAGCATGAAAAGCCTTTGTGAACATCGCCTACGTTTTGAATTGAAGAAGATTCCCGAATTGTAGAGGACCCCTCATTTTTTATACTCCTTTTCTGTCAAAAAACCTCGTCTTCCTATCAGGTAAATACCGTATGTGATGTTCTTTGGCGTCCGAAACTACTGTTTTAAATATCAACATTCACACTTCGAAAAAAATTGAATATTCGAAAATTCTAAGTATTTATATTTGAAATCAAATTGAATACGAATATTTAACTATTTGAAATGGTATTCAAAAATACGAATGTTCGCAGAGCCTTCTAGGGAGAAATACAAGTCTGCAAGAACAAAAATATGGTTAAATAAGAGCAATCCAAGATTTGTTGGTACTGATAAGGCAGTTATGCAATTTAAATGTACTTTATTGCAGCTGCAAGTGATTTTATTTCATTTTTGTTAAGTTTAAGAGAATAATAAAAAACACCAAATATTATGTACGTATTTTTCACTTATGCAACACACACGGCTATAATGAACACAAATGAAGCCAAACTTGTATCTCATTTAGTTCATTTGCCTGAGTTTTAACGAGTACGTACACCTGAAATGTTGGTTACGGTGGTTAGAAGAAGAAAGGTTTACAGAACATGTTTTGAAATAGCAAAGTTTGAGCTGTGTGATGTCCAGCACACAGAGTAGTAATAGTAACTAACATCATGCTTTGTCTACACATCGCACTTCAAGTCAACATGGCTGCCAGCTTAGTGTTCATGGTGGCAGGCACAGAAATAAAACTTTTGAACTCAGCTCCACACATTACAACAAAAAACTAATGAATCCAAACCACAACCAATTACAACAAAAGTTTCAAAGTGATGTTTCATTAAAACGCAGTTGTACCTGTTGTGTTGAGTACAATAGTTAACTATATTTTTTTTAACGATATCCATGTACATATTACAGTGAGGAGTGAGAATAAATTTGTACACTGATAAAACTTGTTTTTGCACTTCATGTTGAACCTGGCAACCAGATGTAGTACTACATAAGTGAAGTAAACAAGTAAAAAAAATTTTAATTAATTAAATAAATCTATTAACAGATAAATCTTAATTTGATACAAGTAAGTTCCTAAGCAACTGTATCTTAAATGCATTTTAATGAAAAATATGTGTTTACATAAATTAAACATATTGGCTTTCTGGTAACAGATTGGTAGAATCTTTAATTTCAGAACTTGCATCTGATATTGGGCTACCACTAGTCTAAAAGTTTTATTTTTAATTAGGTGTATAACAACTATAAATACAGTATGAAAACATTAAGTCAAATTCAGTAACAGTTCACTACTCCCTGGCCAAAAAATATTGGTTTGTCATACATGCTAAAAAAAACAATATAATTTCTGGAAACCACGCCAGATGTGAAAGGTTACACTGTATGTCCATTCTCAATAGAGGAAACACGTGTTACGCACCCATAATGTGTGTTTCCACCTGGTTGAAGGAGACGCTGTGTATGCTGTCTGTGCCCCACTGGTAGGTGCGGACTGGCTCATTGCGAGACGACTCCCACACCTGACACAGCTCCCCACACGTCACGAACATGGGGTTCCTGCGATGGTGGCTAATACCCATTAGCACAGTCTGCAATCATATACACATGACCAAGTGAATGTTGTATAGTGAAGATACTGGTTACCATAGTCCCAGTAGCTGCAAGATGCCACTCTGCATCTTACAAATGGGTTTTCTCCTGATTTCATACTATTCAAAATCTCATTACTCAAACAGTGAGTTTCTTACATACATTACAATACATTACAATACATTACAATACATTACCATACATTACCATACATTACCATACAACACACACACACACATACACACACATACACACACACATACACACACACACACACACACACACACATATATATATATATAATATATAAAAGAGGTAGAAAAAAAGACTGTTCTGCTACACAATAGTTTATCATTTTCCAAATATCTCTAGACAATTTATGACTACTAGTCCGCTTTCCTTTAAATTTTTATTTCCTGTGAATAGCACACACCCCAGAAGTTAACTTTATTTTGTAAAAAAATAAGGGCATTTTATTGACGTGTGACGCTTTACTAACTCATGCAACCACGACTTCATTTCACCTGAGAGTAATTTCCCTGGTGCACCGGATGGGGTCCGAACCAGCATAATATCTACCAGAGCGCCTACAGACAGATGTAACAGTATTACACTGTTCATCACCTGCGATCAGAAAGCCATACCACCCCCTCAGAAAATGAAAAGAGGAGTGAGTCAGTGGCTGAGCAGCTGCAACCAACCCTGAAACAGTGAACTAGTTCAAGGACGCACCACAGAATAGTGCCACTAACACTCCGCATGGGCAAGTCAGCCGGTACTTATACCTGTGCACAGCTCGGGAACACCAGTTGTTCGTCTGCTCTTCTGAGAGACACACAGCCCCGGCAGCTTGTTCCACCACCTCGTGTGCTGGAGATCTCTGACCACTCTTTGTCTTCAGGCAGCCCAGAAGCTCTTCAGCACTAGCACCAACACCTTCCAGACACCGACCTAGTGAAGGACTGTGAGCTTCCTCTCAGGGACTCGTACGTCATAAAAGCACACACACTCAATGGTCACCTATTCTGTGCATCCTGGTGTATTGAACAGTACAGCCACAAACAGTAGAAGACAACCCGAAGGAGGCTAGACCGCCAGGCTAGTTTGTACTCCGTCCACCGCACCGCATGTGTTGCTGGAGGAGGTGCTCGACTAGTTCTGGAAAGCCTGACCGCCTTCGGGCCCACACCTACAGTTGTTGTTGGACGACATGGGGAAAACCTGCCCTTCAACCACCACACCATTTGTGTTGCCGGTTAGGGTAAAGGTACGGCTCCGCGTTGGCCTGGCTGCGGCTGTAGCAGAACACTGCTAGCTAGGGACTGTTCTTTACCTGCTTCCTTCTTGCGAGGCTGGTAGTACCCCCTCCAAGCCTTACACCAAAAGGGGTGGTGCAAATTTGCAGGAGAGAAAGGCCACAGGGGGGCTGCACCCCATCTAATAAGGCATTCTTCCACGATAACTCCCAGCACCAAGCTCACGCCACCCATTACCCGTCAACTGGAGACACCTAACCTCTCAGTTCCCACCCCCACCACGTGTCTATTTTCAGTCCCGAAGAAGGTGCCCATGATGCAGCATCCCATCGCATCAGCCATCCGCCAAGAGGAGGTCGTCCCACTAGACATTGCCTGGCCCTGGTTTCGGGGGAACAAAACTCCAGCCCGGTGAAGGTATTATCTAGCAGTTCCAGTCACTAGTGTCTTCAGAGCACCCAGCTCCAACAGCCATTACCCACCTACAAGACTGACACAGCAGCCCAGCCAATCAAGATGTACAGGTAACGCTGTGACCACAAGTCAACACGCCCAGTCGCCAGGCAACCCGACCTACACTATACAGTGGTCGGGCCCCGGCCTGTAATAAAAGTCAGAACAGCCATCGCTAACCCAGTGTGGCCGTCCAGCACAGTAACACATGCGTCACCCGTGATGTAACCTTTAACAGTTCCCGAGTACGTCACGCGTCAGCTTATATTTATATTTTACTAGTTTTTTATGGGTTGTTTGCCATTCCACATTTTGTATTTTTTTGTTAAGATAAAGTGTTCAAACTTGTATGTCGTTATTTTTGAACTGTCACAGTTTGTTAGTGCATCTCAGTCTTGTTGTTTGCATAATGTTTATCATCATCTGTACCAGTGTTCAGACTTTTTTATCAATGGACCCCACAAGATCATTTTGCAATTACGAAGAATTGCTTTGGTGAAGCACACCGAGCAAAAAAAGTCCCTCAACTTTGTTATGTTTCAAGTGTAATACACACTGTCTTGTTGCAGATAGCCCAGGTAGGGATTTCTGATGCTGCGTATAATGATTAATACTAAATCAATGTGATTAAATAACACTAAAAAATAATATAATAACTCTAAATAAATATTGAAATCCACTATAAAGTGACAAAATTATACGCCGATAACTATATGTCTAACTTAAATAATGCCATAAAAATAAAAAACACAACAGAAACAGTCGAGCAACAGATGATTTAAATTCAAAATATTCCCGCCAAAAAATGTACCAATGAGAACAAAGGTTAAAAGACAGAAGTGATGCGCCTTCCCTAATGGCGCAGAGCAAACTAAATAACTGACAAGTCCAAATTTGCTAATATAGATGGAGACTAACATGCCGATATAAAAATGAAAACATCAAATTCTAAAATTATGAAAAGCATTCAAATATATATATTACTTATTAGCATGAATACAAATAGTAACATTAAAATAACAACTACGAAACATTTAAAATATAAATATATAACGTACTTTACAATACGATAAAAGTATACTGGCAATGTAGCGCATCCAACCTACCCAACAAGACATTTTATGAAACACAAATACAAACAGCATATAAAGAAATAAAAGTATTGGAAAACATTAAAAATTTACAGTACGCTGTAGTATAAAGTCATAATTGATATTGTTTATAAAATGGATAGTAAAATATTTATAATTAATATTTATTTACCATAGTAAATACGACTTCCCTAGATTGAGTAGTTTCAGTGTTTACATTAATTTTTTTTATATAAAATCTGTTTTAAAATTTCCTAATTAACCAGATGTAAAATGACCACTAGACTGATTTTAAAGATTCCTACAACAATTTTAGGAATGAATTTAAAATCATTTTTTTTTCTTCCGTTTATTACTCTTAGCTGGAATTTAATACATATTGAAGTAACCAAGGAAGAACGTGCTAAGGCGATTGTTACAGTAAGAATGTGGGAGGATGTGATGTCACATCATGATATAAGGCTTGAGGAGTCCTTCTTCTAGGGCTAGACATCTAACATGGCCAGACGTTTCAGTTAAGTGCCCCACCCGTCGGCGCCTTGATGACAGTGTACGTGACGACTCTGGAGGGAGAATGGCCAACGTCGTGTAACCAGGCAGAGGAAGGACAGAGATGTTCCGTTCGAATAGAATCTTCAGTGATGCCTGTCATATTCGGCTTTGAAAATGCCGACGCCATCGCTTCCCGAAGCTGTCAACTAAGACCTATCCATGGCACGAGTCAAAAGTGTAACCGCAACTTAGAAATCTTAGTGAATTCTATTGATAATATTGCTTAACTGTCAGATTTGTCGGCGGAGCTGATTTAATGAGGAAGTCAAGTTTAGTTTGTTGCTGCGGTATGAAAATCACTTTTGTGATATATGTTTAAATGGATTTTCCTTGGTGAACATTCCCAGTGACCATTTTATTTTCGTGTTCCACCCCGAGTAAATTAATTTAAATTACATGAAAAGAGAGTGACTATCTGAACTTTGTCTGCAAAATGGCATGCAGTAGTATTAATGCAGATTTCATTTAGTTGCGCTCTCCATGTTGAATTTTCAGATTTTCAAAGCAGTAATTCTCAATCTGATTTCTTTGGCAAAATTCCTTATAGGTATGAATTTTGAGTGTTATTCTATTTCTTTGAATTTAATTTGTTTTGAAGGGTTATTAAACTTAAATATGTTACTTTCATTAAAAATTATATTTAAGGGTATTCTGTAGTTTCACTGTGTATGTTAGTTGTAGGATGTTTTTTTTTACGGTGTCTTGATTTACTAATGTGTGTCTTAATATTGAATTTAAATATTTCAAGTTGATCATTAATGAATGCTGACCTAGGTATTCCACAAGGAATCAAGTGTTTCTCTTTGGCATGTGTGAGCCAGCCTTCCTAAAGTATCTCAAATTGTATATTCCTCATCGTATTAAAAGTCAGCATTTTTAATTGAATGTAATGTTATGAAAAAAAGTCAGCTACTTGATGTGCTGTAGGTCAGTTATATTTCGGGCAAAACGTAAGAACCACACGCTACACAAATTTCCAACTTATCTAAGTTCACAACACCCACACAACCATTATCTTTATAAACCTTCCCTTCCAATCTCATAATAGTACATTATACTAGCCATGCCGTCCATCTCAGAAAATTCTGACCTGATAGGTCGTTACGAGCTTAAGTTCCTAGATACATATTTAACTTCCATGAAGAAACAGGGCCAGGAGTTGCATCATTTTCCCTCCTATTAAAAGTCCACATTTTTAATGGAACATAATTTCAGAAATTCAACTGTTTGTTTTGTCATAATCGGTTCAGTGGTTCTTGAGTTACATTCTTTATTCTCAAACGCCATGCAGTGTCGCCCGGACTAGACTTACCGACGGGCAACGCAGAGCTCGGGTGCTTTGTATTCTATTTTTATCCTTCGAAGGTTGCGAGCACCGCCATCTTGCCCCACATGCCGCCATCTTCTCGGCCACTGCACGCAAGAGTGGGTTATGGTACACTCTATATTATTTGTGTTTCATAAAATGTATTGTTGAGTAGGTTGGCTGCGCTATATTGCCAGTATACTTTTATCGTATTGTAAAGTACGTTAGATATTTATATTTTAAATGTTTCGTAGTTGTTATTTTAATGTTATTATTTGTATTCATGATAGTAAGTGGTATATATTTTAATACTTTTCAGAATTTTACAAGATGATTTGAGGTTTTCATTTTTATATCGGCGTGTTGGTCTGAGGCTGTATAAGCTTGTTACAGAGCATTATGTGCAGAAACTGCTGCTATGCTGTGAGAAAGTTCACTTGGAAGTTAAAGGCTTACTTAACACCCACGTGAATGTAGCAAAGGCTTGCACTCCTATTCTTACTGTGCCAATTGGCAGCACCAGTCCGCAGTTTGCTGTTAATGTCTTTGTTCTTCCACGTATAATTGGGGACTTGCCTAATGTCATGGTATCCTCTGATGTCTGTAATGGATTGAAACTCGCAGATCCCTTATCAGACACTCCTGATCCTATCAATCTTCTCATTAGTGCAGACCTTTTCCCCCAACTGGTGACAGAATTCTGGGCCCACCTGTAATATAAGATTTAGTGTTTGATTGGATATTGACGGGTAAGGTGTTAGTCATGTTGAGGAGTTTCTCTCCCCCCCCCCCCCCCCAAACCAAAGTTCACCTGAAGATGAGCTTTGTGAGAGAATGAGTGTTGAAACGCACATACATATGGAGGATGATCGCTATAGTGCGTGCCTGCCATTCCGCACCTCACCCTGAAGTGGGTGAAACCCGACCAAAAGCTATAAATTACTTGTTTGCCCTTGAAAGATGTGTCAGGGTAAACTCAGAACTTGCTTCTATGTACACAGATTTCATGGAGGACTACCTTGCCTCAGGGTATACTGGAAAAGTTCCAGAAAATGAAATTCATTCAACACCATGCTACTACATTCTCCATCACTCAATGGTTAAACCACGGATTTCCACCACCAAGTGATGAGCCGCTGGTCTATTTTGGCTACGAGTTGGGACGTGCATTTGTTCAACGTGACACGCTGCCTTCCACTCAACTGTACTGCTACCAACGTCATCACATACACGTGTAAGATATTTGTTTAGTTTGCAGCATTTGAGACACTGGTTACATTCTAGCATGTTACAGGCTGCATGTCACCCACTCTGTTTTTGACACTCGTCTATTATAGCACTTCAAATTAAAAAAGTTTTCTCTCCCCTATAAGTACAGAAGTATGTGTGTGAATGTATAGTGTGTGGGTTGTATATAAATGTATGCCTATATATGTGTTTACATACGCAAACACTTATATACATACTTTTTTTACATTTTTCTTTACTTTAAATCTTTAAATGTGTATGCTTTAAGTATTAAATATGTATGGTTTAGTGATACCGATGTGTAATGAGTCAAGTGCAAGATAAGACAACCACGCCCACCGGTCTACAACTACACTGTGGTCCGGTGGTCGCTAGGTACCAGACAGTAGTATTAATCACAGAAGAGAGGGCACACAGTTTTGCCAACAGAAGGGATGGCAAGCTTGCCTCCTACCCCACACGTCACCTTGGTAAGATAACAATACGTTGTTTATGTTCTAGAAACAATTGAACACTAATTCTAAATTTTGAATTTTTGGAGGTGTAAAAATCAATCAATATACATAAAATTTCATCTTGTACACATTTAGATCTTACGAGTTAATTCAATGAGAACCATATGACCTAACAAATAGAATGTGTGATTTTGCCACTAAAGTCGTGCAAAAACAGCATAAGTACAAATTTAACACAGTTTTTGTGTATAGGAGTTGGTAGCAGGTCAAAAACTGTCTAAATTCAAATATTTACTTCATTGAAGTAATACCCACTTTCTCAGAAACCATGAAAGGTTGTAATTTTGAAAGTTGATTGTATAAGAATATTTTTATTTACTAATTATGGCAGTTAATTTTTATTGCTTCATGCAGCACACAAAGTGTAAACCTAGAGTCTAAAAAATCATTTATGTGAGGTAGGCTAACATTGGTGCTTTCATACCTTCACAAAGAAGTACACAAAGTACACAGTACTCTTATAGTCACCTTGCTGAGGTACATGGTGACTGGTTCTTCACCTCCTTCTGTGTACCAGAACTTGATAGTCTTATCGTCACCGACTGTGACGAACTGTGTGCCATCCGGGATGAAGGACAGGCCCCTCACGTAGCCACTGTGTGCCTGGAAGCTCCACAGGTTCTCCCGCTGGGGCAGGTCCCATAGCCGCACCTGGACCACAAGAAAGGCAGACACAATATTACCGTGGTATTATAGTTTCATGTCTGTAACTAACACATTACAACTTTTTTGCAGTCCACCAAATAAAGCCTACAGACAATAATAGACAGTAGAAAATATATATGACACTAAGAGATGACTGTAACTTCGATACTTTCTAAATCAACTTTCAAAAGGAATTTCTGTCCGTAAACACAGTGTAGCACATGCACTGTAATATGTAGTATCAATGAAATCATAATTATAAATTCCCATGTTTTGATGGTTTTAATAAATGTGTAACATTCAGGATTGATTACTACTCAAATTTTATCTTTCAATTTCATGAACATTTGGGTACACACTTAACATGAAAACATGTGAAAATTCTAAAAAATATCACAGTACAAAGAATAGTTTGTATCCATTGTAGGTAGACCGGCATTCACCCCCCTGTAAACAAGTAAAATATCTATGGTAAACATAATGTGTGCGCACAATTGCTTGTTTTAATATTGTTTACGTGTGTGTATGTGTATTAGGTACATGTTTTACTTCTCCACTACAATTGAGGAGGTTGCTGCAATAAGGGCCCATATGCCAAAATCATGTTTTGAGATATCACTGTGCAAAGTTTTCATAGTGACATACACACAGTCCAAGCACAGTAACTCCTACATACACATATGTACATAATTCGTTGATGTTTCCTGTAAATGACCATATAAATGTTTTATTAATATCCAAATGCAATAAGTTCCAACATTCAATAACAGGAAGGCATATTACAGGCCCTTTTTAGATAGAACATTTTTTTAATGTTCGCTGCAAAAAGGGCCCATGAAACTAATCTTCTCTAGGAAAAGGGCCTATGAAATTAAATAGTAGAAATAAATCCTTAACAAAAGGAAAAGTAATAAAGAAGATTATTTTTAATAGTTCTGTTAGTTTTAATATTCCAAATAATATTAGACACACAGAGATTGTATAACAACAAGACATTAAAGTACCAAGGAAAACACTAAACAAGTGACACGTCCATTAACACTTGTCTGTCAAAAATGCTTTTCATGATTAAATCCAATAGTCTATCAATGGTCATATAGTCACTCTATATGTTCATCACTTATATCATCATACACATCTTCACTTAGTTCATCTGCTTCTGCATTTCAGTGATCTTCAACTTCTGTTTCCATCTCTTCAAAATATTCTCCATGACTTGCATCTTGTGTTGCACGTGTGGCCCCTTGTTTTGCAAATAACTCCTTGCTCTCATCTTTAAGAAAAGGAAATAAGTCTCGAATGTCTTTTACTTTTCCTTCTTTCAGAGGTACAGCCGGAGATGGGTCAAGTGTTGGTTCTTCAGGCACCATCTTCATGAACTGAAACGACTCAAAACACTTCAAAGTATAATTGTGAGGCTGCAATTGTGCCTTTTTTTTTTTTTGTACAACAGAATAGAAAACTTCTGTATTCCAAACTTAGCCCCTTTTCGCAATGGCATTTTATTAAAATAAGGACTTAAAGATTTCTCCCAGTCCAAAATCATGAAGGTCGTTTACTAACTGAAATGGTGAAGGTTTAGATCTACACGTCATAATGTTATCCAGGTAAGGCTGCGCAGTCTATTTCTTCCTTTCGTTTGATCTTTGACTTCATTATGCCAAAGTTACGATCACATTGGCTGAATGAATGTCCTCACATAGGAAACATATGTAAAACATCTACACCAAATATCTTGACACCCATGAACCAAACTTCATCATAGTTCCATTTTTGTTTTGTCCTCTGGCTGCATCAGATAACAGGACAATCTTCTGTACATTTGGGAGTTCAGATATTATATTTTGAATGCAGTGGAATAGGAATGAAGAAACAGAATTTGGTCCTTTCTTTGCTTGCGACTCTAGATATGTATAGAAAAAAGATGAATCGTCATTGTGGCAGTGGATATTAAAAGCATACAAGTCGCTTGTAGAACTGTTTAGATATCGTACATTTTGGAAGACGCAAATTCTGACAGTAGTCAAAACTCTAAGACTAGCACATTATCACAGGTTTTCGCCTGCCTAATAGTATATTATACATACATACACACACTTGCAATTAGACTACCACTCGGTGGCGAGCTCTCTCACCTCTCCTTCACCCAAACAACTCCTCTTCTACTCCCTTCCTGAACTTAACAACCCCTCTCACAGACACCAATTCCTCCCTCAACACATTCCACTCCCTCACAGACCTCACAAGCATGGACTGCCTACCCCGCTCCGTTCTCCTCCACACCCTCTGAAGCATCACAATGTTGTTTCCTCTTCCTCTAAACACCCCCTTACTTAGCTTGCAGTGTAGCCCTCTCCATTCTCCCTCTTCATTCACCACCCTGTACATCCTGACTAACCGTTCAACTTTCCTCCTGTCCCTCAATGAGCTCCACCCCATTTCTTTCATCATCACTGATGGCCTATAGTTCCCTTCTTCCTCACCATCTTGCCCCTGCCTTCTCCACCTACCCTTCACCCATCTTGCTGCCTTTCTCTGCACCTTTTCCAGTTCTCGTACCTCCACCTCCACATATGGGTCCCATACTGCTGCAGCATATTCTAACATTGGCCATACCATTGTGCCATACGCCTTCTCCTTCACCTCACAGCTGACTCCCTTCAGCACCCTTCCCAGCATACCCAGGGCCCTTCTTCCCTTTGCAACCACCCTCTCTACCTGTGTTTTCCACCCGAGGCCTCCCTGCAATACAATCCCTAGATACTTATATTCTGCTGCTTCTTCTATCTCTTGTCCCTCCCATCTGTACATGTCCCTGCTTGTCACCTTCTTCCTTGTAAATCTCACTACCTTAGTTTTTCTTACATTTATCTTCATTTTATTTTGCTGGCCCCAACCATTTCTTATCAATGTCCACATGCAAATTCCCCCCCCCCCCTTTTTTTTCCCTCTTCAGCATATACAACACAATTGTCTGCAAACAATCTTATTTTTCCCCTAATACCCAAACCCATGTCATTTACCATTATGGTAAATAACAAAGGACCCAGCATACTACCCTGTGGTACCCCTGACGTAACCTCCTCTTCCTCCGATATTGCCTCCCCCACTTTCACCCTCTGTCTTCGCCCCCTGAGGAAGTTCACTACCCTCCGGTCCGGTATCAGCACCACCAATTTCCTCATCAATGTCCCATGGGGCACCTTATCAAATGCCTTCTCAAAATCTATGAAGCAGGCATCCACCTGCTTCCCCTCATCAACTACCTGCACCAAATCCTCTAATAATCCAGCCAGCGAAGTCTCACATGAGTATCCCCTCTTGAAATCATGCTGGGACTCCTCCAACCAATTCCTATTGTTCATAACCCTAACCACATACTGCACCATCATCCTCTCCATTACTTTTCCTGTACTTGTGAGACTCACCAGTCTTTAGCTGCCAGGCTTCCCCCTATCCTCTCCCTGCTTGTGTATACGTACCACCATAGCATCCTTCCAATCGTGTGTAACTTAACCTCTCCCAACTCCCTGCCACCTAACTTTAGTGCTGCGTTTCCTATCCCATCTGGACCCCCTGCCTTACTGCTCTTCAAACCCCTAATTACCTTTTCTATATCCCACTCCCTCATCTTAAACTTACTAAACACCCCTCGAACACTATTTGCCTCCCTATTCCAATCCTCCTTTGCCTCAAACACTGACAAGTGCTGTCCTTGCCGCATCTCCGATTTTTCTTGGTTATTTGTCGCATGCCTACCATCCCTTCCTGTTAGCAGAAGGATCCCTTCCTCCTCCCCTTACCATCCTTACATACCTAAACAATTTCGCCCGTTCCTTGCCTTTTCCTTCTTCCACCATGTTCCCCAGAAACACATCCTTTGCCTGTTTGATCTTCCTTTCAAGCTCCCTACCCATTTGTTTCATTTCCTTAGATCTTATCATCCCTTCATTTCGCCACTTGGCATGTAATTTTCTGCACTTCCTTCTTCATTTTCAAAATCTCCTGTCCATAATATGGTGGATCTCCCTCAGTCCGTAACCATTTCATTGGCACAAATTTCTCCAACATAACCTCCACTAATCCTCTATAAACTCCCTCCACAACCCCTCTACATCCTCCTCCATAGACAGTTTTTTAATTTAAACCTGTCTCTCAGGAATATTTCTGCCCCCCTTCTTGTCTCCTCTCCCATACTGCCACACCAACCTTTTTGCCATTTGCACTTCCCTCGTCCTGCCAATCCCAATTTCTACAACCGGAATATGATGGTCGCTTATACCATCCAATACTATTGCACCAACTACAGCATTCCTAGGTCTGACCAACACCACATCCAGCACTGACCCAAAACACCCTCCTCATTCCATCTCGTAGGTGTTTCTACTATCTGGACTAATCCTCTGTTGACTAACTGCTGCCATTCTCTGCATCAAGCTACCCATTCCTTCTGCACCCTCTACCCATTTCACCCCTGGCATATTCAAATCCCCTGCTACAACAACCCACTGCCTGCCCTTGATCATCTCAATTGCCTGAGAATGTAATCATTCTTCAGTGTATCATGTCTCAGAGCTTTCTTTTTATCTATTGCATACTCAATCCTACACTTGTCATTTTGATTATTTTCTAATTTAACCTCACAAGTTTTACAAAAATCCCACGTATCTGACTTTGGTTTTGTCGTGGTGAAGTTTGTCTGACCATAGAAGTTGTGACATGTTTTTGGCTTCATCTCCACTTTCCAGTTTTACTCTTGTAGTAGTCTTTGAATTCATTGTAGATGTCTTTTATTGTTACTTCTGAATTCTCAAAATACAATCTGTTTGTTTTTCCAGCAGACGTGTAATGAGTACCTCGGTGAGAGATGAATTTCAAATGCTCCATGGCTAATGCACACACCCCTGGTTCGAGCTTTTTTTTGTTTTCCATGCAAACCCCGTCGTTCCTCAAATGTTTGCCCTTCAGTGATGTTCTTCTGAATAATTCTTACCCTCTTCACGGAAATCTTCAAAAGCTTAACAAGGAAATTCCTGCAAACTCCTACATCCATCCATCCATTTTTTCAATGAATATTCCCAAGTGTATTCCCTATTTATTTTAGATTCTGTGATGGTACGCTTTCTTTCTAATTCATGCAACTTCATAAAATCAGACAAAAATATGTCCTGAGATTCTTTTACTCCACTATGGTAGAAGTATACTTTCACTAATTTTAAATTCAACTGTTAACAATGTTTACCTTTTCCGACAATTAAAATATTGTTCTCTTCAAAATGGACTCATAACATCAACACATAAAATGTTTCATAGCAAAAAAAAAACTATTTAAAATTTCTGGATGAAACATTGTAGCCATAGAGATTCAAGTATGTAGAATTCATTTCTATATTCTTCCAAAAAAAAAAGTCCATGGATGCAAAGGCCCTTATTGCAGAAACCTCCTCAATTTATGTGTATATAGTTTATGAATTTTGTATATATCTATTGTTTAATATCTGGCCCTATGGGAAATAATAATAACGTCACTAAGAGACCTGGGATGAAGTGGACTGAAGAAAGGAAGAGTATCCATAGAGAAAAAATTATAGCTGCATGGGAAATTGCATCTCTAAGGCTTTGTGTAATCCGATATGGACCAATCGCATATAGTAATAAATAAATAAATAAACATTTAGTGATATCACTTGGATGACAGATGAATACAAGAGAATACTATTGTTGTACAGAATTTATAAATTATAGGTTAGAGTCTTTCACATTTTCTTAGACACAAATATAAATGCCAAGTTAAGATTATAATTTAATTTTTCCTTAGTATTTTAATATTCATTTCGTATTAAAATATTTTTTTGAGGAACCTTGGAGGAACCCGTAAGTGATTGTGCCTTCGCAGTGCCCACGGGACCCATGATCTTGCCGCAAAGCTTCCTTCTTGGTAGGAATATAATTTGATAAGACATGACGAGACAGTCTTTCTGACCGACACAACTGCTTGTTCTTTGCTGAAAGTCATTAACAGCCACAAAACTTTTGATTTGGACTTTTTATAAACTGTGCTACATTTTTCAAGTGTTGTTTAGTAATACAAACATTTTTCAAAGATACCTAAGGTCATAAGTTCATGCAATTGACTGAAGTTAACAGCATTTTGCTTAGTTTTCAACCATCCTTATGATGTCTTGTGCATGGCACGCTATGAAGCAGAAATTTTATAGGGTAATTTACTAAACATATAAAGTCTATGAAGTACAAAACACATTGATGATTGGCAAGAGATTCAAACCCACTGGCAATAAGCACGTTGACAGTTATTCATAAAAAAAAAGATCCCTACAGATTTCAACAATCCATCAGTCACACTTCGCTTCGCTACAATACGTCCATGCATACCAAACATTAAAAGTTACCTCTGTATGTAAAGCAAGAGAACACTAACCTCACCATCGTAGGAGCCGCTGACGAGCCACGACAGTCTGAAGGGATGCTTGCCCAAACACGACACACCATCTCGATGACCATCCAAATTGCTAACAAACGGCTTGGCAAACACCCTTTCCAGCTTTGTAGCATTCAGCGCTCTTACGTATTCACGGGATGCTTCGAATGGGTGCAGGCTTGGATCATAGTTTCGTGGAACTGTGGGGTAAAACACCAAAACAGTAGCACTGTAAGTGTGTGTGTCCAGGTTTGTTTCCAATAGAGTAAATAAATTGCTGAAAGTATCAATTGCAAAGATTAAAAAAAAATTATCAAACAATTGAAACTATCTCTGTGTCGAGTAAGATACAGCTAAAGTTTATAAAAGGAATCTTTCAGTCAACAACTCACAAATACAAGTAAATGCAGCTCGACTTTCCGTTGTTACACAAAAGGAACACACAAAACTTCAGTCCAGTAAAATAAAAGTGAAGTGAAATAGCAAACTTAATTTACTTGGACATGGTCGGCTCTGAATTCCTCTGTAGTCATTACCGCTAGAAAACAATGCAAAATTACATATCAAAGTGTGAAGCGAAAAGCAAAAACATACCAACTCTAGTATTAACCTCTGCGCCAGTATAGATTTAACCTCAAATACATGAGTAAACAGCAAAATTAACTTTATCCAGACATACCTTTAAAAATATCTTTTTTCGTCTCTCGTAAATAATTATCAGGGTTTCTACACAAAACTTTAACTTTCATTTTGTATACTAGTTCGTGAACATTGTGGTCAATACAACAATCCTTACAAACACAAGATTAATATTTCAATTTAATCACTCAGGCAGTCCACATGCCCACCACATGGTACCACCAAATACTATTGAATATTGTATTTGATACCAGGGTTGCCAGATTGTTTTTTTCAATTCAACAAACGACCAATCTTTTGTCGCCCAATTTTATTACACATTATATTTAATGATTTTTTTTTCATGTAATAATTTGTGTGTGTAAAACATGATTTTTTTTAAATTAAAAATAATACAGACCGACACAAAATTTAAAGAAAAAATTGCCAAACGCATAAACAATAACGTAATATTCAATTCGCCTATTCGATTCATTGTCAGCAGCGAGAAAAAAAAGTCTGAAAAAGAGAGACTCTTTAATTGTATCCACAGTGGTAGTCGGTTAAAAAACTTATCTTTCTAACGAGAATTTGCTATCTTGTTATATATATATATATATATAAAATAAGCAAATAATTCTAAGTAGTCCAAATGTGGCAAATTCGTAATTTTTGGCCGCAAATCTTGCCTTGAAATAGCCAAAGCGGTGACAAATCGCCAAATCTGGCAACACAGTATGGTACTGATGGTAGAAGGTGGTTAGAAGCGGTAGAAGGCCGGTTACCACTTGGCACTGTAAGCGCTGTCCAGTACTGACAAGAGTTCCTTTTGGTACTGATTCTGCTGATCTGTAATGGAAGAATGGTGTAGTGGTGTCTGGGTTGGAGATTATACTTCCGGTTGAAACTACTGTTGTGCAGAAGGTTAGGCAGTCTCAGTTAAAGCAGACGACGCAACATGGCGGCGACGGATAACGAGTAAATTACCTTGTTATTACATGCAGAAGATGCAGATGGAAACTAAATTTTCACATTCTTCTATCTCATCATTAATTGATGCGTTTGAATCAGACGAAAATGAAAAGAATTAATATCAATATCTGTTTACAACACATTTAAGACTATCATTGCTTCATCACACATAGTAGACGCCATTATTCCTGCTTTAAACTGCTGACGAGAGTTCTACTTGGTTTGATTACTGAACACTACTGAAGTGCGAATTTATACTGATTGTGTTCATTTTGGCATTCTACTGGTCAGTGCTTTCAGTACCAAGTGGAATGTAGCCGAAGTGACAGGGCAAGGTTGCCAAAGAATTGTTGACAAGTTCCGTATTCAGAAAGTAGTGTTTTCGTCCCGTCGCCAAAATATCCGTACATAGGCAGCATTCCACTTGGCATTGAAAGCGCTAACCAGTACTGTGGAGCGTTCCTTTTGGTATGGATTCTGCTGATCAGTAATGGAGAAATGATGTAGTGGCATATGGGTTGGAGACTATACTTCCGGCTGAAACTACTGATGTACAGAGGGTCAGGCAGTGTAAGTAAAGGCAGATGATGCAACATGGTGGCGATGGATAACGAGGAAGCTACATTGTTGTTATACACATAAGATGCAGATGGAAACTAAATTTTTACATTTTTCGATCTCATCATCAATTGATGAGTCTGAATCAGATGAAAATGAAAAGAAATACTATCCATCCCTGTTTACAACATGTTTAAGCATATAATTTCTTCATCATGCATAGCAGACACCATTACCTACTGAAAACTGCTGAGGAATGTTCCACCTGGTTCCAGTACTGAGCGCTAATGGAGAGCGAATTTTTACTGATGATGTTCCTTTTAGCATGCTACTGGTCAGTACTTTCAGTACCAAGTGGAATGTAGCTTAGTAAGAAACTACCAGAAATAAAAACAATTAAAAATTTAAAAAAAAAAAAAGCAAAATAAACCACTGTCACTGTAAAGAAAATTTTAATTATTATATAAAACCGTTTCAGTTGAATAAGCTAAAAGAAATATTTTATTTACATGCTAACAGAAATTTTTCATTACATAAATAAATTTAGTTAAATGAAACACGTAAAAATGAGGAAGACTAATTATTTGTCTTATGGGCATGTACCCAATATTGACCTACCCCTAATGGATAAAAACTGTCAAAGTCATGTGGTCAACATGATGAATGTGTTAATTTACATCTTCTCTTTATAAGGACAAGCACTATTAACCAAATAAAATACTTTTATCAGTTTGAATTGAATCAAACTAAAAACAAACATTTGTTTACAAATCAGTTTTCGCTAGACGTGTTGGCAGAAAAGCAGTTCATTGTTGGGAGACGGAGATTAGTTGTGCCCATCCAGCGAGATCGATCCACCTCATCTTTAATCTATGATCCAGACATGTATTCTATGTCCTTGCTTCGAACAATAACATGCCAAAGTATCAGATCAGTTTAACATTCGCCACCAATATGCTGTGTCTGCAGTTACATGTAATTCTGATACAATAAAATTTTAATTGTACTCAAAATGTGCGGTTAAGATGAAATGCAATTTCTTGGTTTAGATTTTCCGGATTGTCAGTATATAAGTGTAAGTCTGTACATTTCTGTACCGCTGTAACATGTTCTTGTTATGAACTTGCTGAAAGTATTCGGATAAGTCATCGCCTATTAATGTGTGTGTGTGTGTCTATATATATATATATATATATATATATATATATATATATATATATATATATATATATATATATATATATATATATATATATATATATATCAAAATCTATGGTTACCTGCATTAAGGCCCTTACACAATAGAAAACTTTAGCATTTGACTTTACGTTTCCTTTCCACTGACGAAACCACTATAACATACTACAATATTGTAAAGTCAGAGCTCAGACAATTGAACACCAGTTCTGCGATCTTCGTAAAAATGTGTATCTTGTTATGTCAATAATTATATTATCGGGGAATGAATTTTACGTGCCTTTTCTTTTAAATTACTTAAAATGTAAAAGTTTATTTCAAAACAAATATCTCATTTGTTTACTTTAATAAACTGTCTATTCATATATTTCCTCTTCACATTATACTTGTTTGCCATTAATTTAATTTAAGACGAGCTATGTTTAATATACCGAGATTAAAATCGCCCTACAATAATATAACACACTTTCCACATTACCTCTGTTAGATTCACGGCAAAAAGGCTGCTTGATTTTGGTTTAAAATTTCAAAATTTCGAAATCGTAAAATTAAGTGTGCTTGACTTTAACTTTGACAATTCCATTGTGTCAAGCTCCATAAGAAACAACATGTCGGAAAGAAAATGTAAAGTCAGATGGTAAAATCAAAAGTTAAAGTTTTCAATTGGGCAAGGTCCTTTATGTAGACACATATAATCTTATAACATGTATTTATTTATTTATCATGATTTTGTACCTTCATATCTTACTAGTTTAAGCGCTGAAATATGGCTTCAGCTGGGAATGAGGACTTAGTGGGAGTGTATTATTTACAGGAGGGAAATAAAAGGCGTGCAGAAATATTGTTTTACACTGTGATGTCTCGTGCACTTAGGTTGGACAAACGAGGAGTAGGGTTTCGAGGATTGGATATAAATTTAGCGTCGTTTTCCGGGCAGGCGCAAGCTCTCACAATGGAGAGCACGGTGCCTGACGATCCTGGCCGTCCTCAGGTGGCCCCCTGGGCTCGTCTGCTGTGACATCATGGGACATCGGTGGTTCGTTTGTGAATTATTCTGCTCTCGCACATATGTACTGACACCAGCTGGAACTGCTGTAGTTGAAGTAGCGCCCAACGTCGCAGCAGTGAGTACCTGCTGTGTTGTGCGGGCAGGTGATGTTGGTGAGCTGTATTACTGCATTCGCTGGAGCCGTTCTAGGCGCTGTTGCATCCGGCATCACAGCTGTATGTACATGTTGTGTAGCTGAATGTTGAGTGTTGGATGCTGTGATGAAGCGATGATACTGGATGCATTGTTGTTTGGGTGGTGCTATGACCCTTGCACACGGTGTTGTTACATTCGTCATAATGGGAATAGTGGTGGAGGGAGGGGTGTGGAATTCTCCTGAAGATCGCAACATCGTGGGAAATACTTCGTTGATGTGAAGGCACAGAAGGAGAGGAAATGAGGGATGACTCGCCGCCCCTCTACTACTACGGGCCAATAGATGACTGGGCCGAATGTAAACAAACACACATGGCGAAAGATGCAAATGTTTAACTCCAGAATAATAGGCAGGAATGATGATGAAATGTTGTCTTTTGTAATATCATTAGCATATAAACTGTCGCTGATTTAAGGCCCTGCTGGCCTTAACACTGGCTTTATCTTGACACATGAGTATGTGTGTTGTGACAGCGTGAGATGCGAGCACTGTTTACATTCAGTGCATGGTGCACTCAGGTCACATTGTTCAGTTGCACTGGGCCACGCAAGTTACATAACTGTCTGCTTGATTGTTGCCTTTCTTTTCGCAATAGGTGTTTGGTTTTCTTAATCATGGCAGTAATTGTGCACGTTGTGCACACCTCACACAACCCCTATGCATCAGTTTTACCGGGCTGCCACTGTACAAACTTGGTGCGAAAACGATGCTATTCTTGATGGTTTCAGATGCAGCAGGTGGTGGAGAAAGCAGAATGTCCGGACATGCAATGATCGTTGCTGGCTGGACAGTAGTGGCGGTACACATCGGCGTTTGGGGGGGAGTTGTTGTTCTCTCACTTTCCATTGTACACTGTATCATAGCATCTCTCTTAGACATGGTTTTTTTTTGACCGATTCTAGCAACCACTGAGCCAGTGGTACCTTGTCACTGGACAGTAGCGGCATGGATTGGGCAGACGCACCATTGGCATTGCTGTCTCGCAGTCCGTTGGAGTATTCAGAGGTGTGGCCGGAGTTGGCTCATTGTTTCTCGGATGTGTGTGTGGTTGCTGTGCAGCAGATGCGGCTGGTATTGATCTGGCCGGCAGACTGTGTAACACATTGTCGACAAACAGCACAGTGAGTGATTGAGGGTTGTGTTCAGGTGGTTCACTCTCGGTGTCCCAGTGGATGTTACTCCTTCTGGAGCGAATAGAGCCCTGTTGTTTTTATGCAATGTGGCATATATGATGTTTGATCGTGGTTGCCAGAATAATCTTGCGGTTGACTGTCTCGTGATACCACGATTAACCGATGGATTTCACTTGGTGTGGAAACAGAGAATGTTAGGTGCCCATTCTGTTTACTGCTCACGCTTGCTTCTCGTTGGCTCGGTAATGGAGTGGTGGTGAAGACAAATGTGGGTGTGGGATGATTTTCGAGGGAAGTGCACATTTCTCTGTGGCTGCACATTTGTCACACAGAATATGTCTGCTATTTACCACTTTTCTTTGATCGCACATTCCACATGATACATGTACGAACACTGCTCAGATAGTCACTAATGGACAATTGAAGGTGGCCTGCTTCATGGTAAATATGCTTGTGCCCACACATTTCGGATTTTTGCAATGTTGACACTTCATGGCTTGCATGTCGAAATAAAATCCCATGTTGTTAAGCAGATGCCGGTGCAGATGCGTGGTGCGGTAGTAGCTGCTATCTTCATCATGCCACGGGGATTCGTGGCTCGCGGCTGCCACCCATATGCTTGTCATGGAAAGGGTGGTCCTGCTGGCACGGCACAATGCAGATTGAGGGGGTACCAGGTGCCTCACTCCCCTCATCCGCAGACTCGGTCCAAGATGGTGGACTTCAGCATTCTCTGTGTCTCCAATGGCGATTTGGCACCAAAACTTTCCATTGGTCGAAATTCTCCCTGATTTCGCTTCCTTTTTTGTTGCGATGTGTCGGGCCAAATCAATGAAGTTCCTTGAAGGTGGTTCACCAGTAGCGAAATAAAGGAGCCAGAGCTCAAAGGACCTGGTACAAATGTGCACACATGGTTGCACGTGTCACACTAAGGCATTGAAAGTATCGAAGTTTTAGGAAATGGAATTGGATTTTTTGTCGGTAAATTCTCGGATTTTCTGGCGGGACGGAAATCCACACTGATGGTTAACATGGAACAGCAACACAAGTTGGGAAAGCCATTTGACTCCTCATGCACTTAGACTGGACCATCGAGGAGTAGGGTTATGTGGATTGGATAGAAATTTACCACCATTTCCGGGTGGGCACCAGCTCTCACAGCAGAGAGCATGATTAGAGGTTAGGTCGCAAGGCCGGCTGCTTTTAGTGGCCCCTCGATGTCCTACGTCTTAAGTTGTAACTATTGCAGAAATCCATTCTCGCAGTATCCAAGTACACCTGGGCTAGTGAGAATTATCTGAGCTGCCCTTATACGCTCATGCTCGCTCCCGATGGCTATTACAGGCTGCCTTATGCCTTAAAAGTTACATAATCATTCATGGTAATACGGCCATCAAGCGGCCGGGTAAATAAAAGAGTAGATTGCACATGATTCATAGTAGATGTATAATGCCAGACCTGGAACACCACACTTTTTCTGGCAATTTCCGCACAAATGTACAAGAAAAAAATTAAAGTTAACTATTTTCTGTTATTTTTAACTTAAGTACAAGAAAAAATTAAAAACTGAAAATCTGAAATTCAATGAAAAAACAACCAAATCAAGAAAATTTAAGCTAATGTCAAGCAAATTTCTTGTTTTCAAGCTGCTTTTTCATGCTTCTAGAAAAACAAGCAATTTTCATCGAAAATCACGCAATTCAAGCCCAAAATCAAGCAAATTATACAATATTTCACTAAAATGACATGCAGAAATTTTCATCCAAAATCCTACAATTTGACCTGAAAATCAAGCAAATTTACCATTCTTCTAAAATAGGCGCTCGGGATGTGTTAATTAAAAACGACAAATTTAAAACAAAAATATGTAACTTTAAGATAAAAAATCAGATGAAATATTAGGAAAGATAATTGATAGATAAAAATAATAGGATATTTACATTCTAAATAATGCATAGTTTTTCGTCCTTTAATTTCTTTTACACCTTTATAAGTTATAAAAACCTGTTTCTCATTTCTTAATTACGATGCAATTTTATCAAGTATATTAACATAACGATCTGGTAAAGTAGTTTTATATTTAACACTTAGAATACAATTAAGTTTTTTCCCGAATTTAGATTCACATAGTTCAAATTCAGTAACAGCATACTTTTTCTTCTTTCTAAATCGTGTAGTTTAGTCAATTCAAATAAATAGTTCCATTTGTTGAGTAGCGATTCCAATTTTGTGTTTATATAAAAGGAACAAAATAATAAGAAAATTAATTTTAATAAAAATAAAAATTAATAATAAAACTAAAAATAATAATAAATTTCAAATAATAGAATTAAAGTCATAAAATTAAAATTGGATCTATAATTTAAATAAAATTAAACAACATAAAATTATAATTAAATTTAAATTACATTTTTATTATTTAATTTTTTTCCTTTAAAATAAACACAAAAATTGAATCGCTGCTTAACAATGTTAAAAGGAAAGAATACCATATTTAAGCAATGTAAAACTTGTGGTTAAGTATTAAACATAGAATATTTTTATTACTTAAAAACAAATAAGGATAACATTTATAACAACTGTAAACATGTGTCTTTGAAAACACTTAAGATAAATTTGTGTTAAAATGGAGAAAGTATTGTGTGAATGTGGAAAATATGTTTGTGTTGCATCTCTCAAAGAACATAAAAATACACAATGTGTTAGTAGATATTCTAGATTAAAATTCAACGAGATAATTACCCAAAAAAAAACTTGTAGAGTATGTAATGAGAATAAACATATACAATTATTTTCAATTGATACAAGAAATAAGGAAAACATAGAACAATGTAAGTTATTCATTAACCAAATGAAAGTTACACAGTTAAAACTAATTTCACTTATTAACAATATATATTAAACATTTTATAGTTTTAATTTTCCAATAAGTATACTATCTTTATAGCTCTTCATTGTCTACAAAAAATTGAAAATCTTTGTTTATTTATGAAGAAAAAATTTATAATCAAAAATGGTGGCGAACATTCTTGTAGTTGGGATGGCTGAGAAGACAGTGCGGGGCGCTAAGAATTATAGGTAGAGATTAAAAAATATAAATATAATCTAAGGAAAGATGATTTTATTGTACTTCGGTATACTCTAAGGAAAGATGATTTAATTACAGCTACTATACCATTTATTATATGCAAGCAAAGAGAAAGAAAACTTGCAAATTTACCATTTTTTATGCTAACATAAATTAATCATTTCCCAAAGATAGAAATGAATCAAAAGAAACATTTCCATTCTCTAATAATTTATTTGTCAAGCCTATAAATAGAAGTAAGAGTATATCTGAATGGATAACAAAGAATAATTTTACAAATTTACCGTTATAACATACCAATATCAATGAATTATATAAGCAAGATGAAAAGAATTTAAAGGAAATATTTCCTTTCTCTACTAACGTATTCACATCAAAAGAAATAGAAGAAGTAATAAAAATTGTATAGTTAATAAGGCTTTTCAAGATAGGATATCAACACATGACATTGAAAATAACTAAATTTAATGAAGCCCAAAAAAAATTTTAATTCAGTAAAAAATACTGATTTTGAGATATGGGATCCCCTTAGAACATTTAGAGGGCGAAAACTAACTTGAAACTATATACCAATAGTCAAAAGCAGGTAAATAATGAAGTAGAATTATTTGCATTTCAGTCATTTAATCATAGAATATTAAACAAAGGAGAATTTTTAAAGATTTATAAAATTATAACTATGATCAAACATATTTTCTTCGGACAGAATCATCTGCATTGTTTCCAGCAGACAAGATGAAGTAATAGATAAATATGAATATCCTATTAAAAGAGATGATATCCCAAAAATAGGAAATCAACTTGGTATATATATAAATGTATAATCTATTGAAGATGAGTCTACAGTATATTCACCAAAACTTATTTAAAAAAAAAAAAAAAAAAAAAAAAAAAAAAAAAAAAAAAAAAAAACAAGGATAAGCACTTAAATTTTCTTTATTTCCAAGACGATAAAAAATCACATTACTGTTGGATAAAATATTTATCGAAACTGTTTTCTGCACGAAAAAAGAATCATAAAAGTAAAATTTATATATGTGATATGTGTCTTCAATGCTTTAGTTCTCAAGAAAGATTAAACAAACATACAGAAGATTGCGCTAAAAATGAACCAGTATGAATCACTTTACCTTCCAAACGAAAGCAAACATATTTCAAAAATTATAAACATTCAATAAAGGTTCCTTTCATAAAATATGCAGATTTTAAATCATTTCTAAAGAAAATTTAAACCACCATACCAAAGAGAATTAAGTAAATTTAATCTTATAAAATATACCTTTTTAATCGAAGATAATATGGATAATGGCGTTTATATAGAGATACTTAAAGATAGATATAATCTTACTAATCAACAAATAAATAACATTGATTTAAAGTTATATGATGAATCATATACTATGAAATATATGTTACATGAAGCATCTGGCGTTTGCTATTATGTTGTATTTTGTTATGGTGATTGCAAGCCACCAGTAGTACATCAAAGTCAAAATGCACTTAAGTGGGAAGAAGAAGATACCGGGGAAATATATTCACAAATTGAACCAATGCATCCACTAACAAAAGAAGAAAAAGTGGTATATAATAGATCTATGTACTGTATGTGAATGTGAATATACACACCCTAGGCTACCATGTTGATGCCAAATATGAAATGTGACAGCCCTTAATGTCTGGAGTAAACATTGTGTTTAACATATGACAGTGCGTGTATTGCTGTATTTCATATAAACACATTTAATTTAATGTGGGGAGAGTCGCTGAATTTCTGAATATTGATGTCGTGGGGAAATGAACTGGTGTACTGCCACACAATATTACTCGGTAAAGGGCGCCAGTTTAAATCAAGCAAGATTCCCTCTTGTATCGCTTTCATTCATCAGATTGATGGCTATATTTTTAAATTTTGGGATGGAATATTAGTCTGTTCATGCAGCTCAGTAACCAGTCCACTCGAAGCCAGACGTTGTCTGCATACCCAACTCACCTTATTACACGCGACAACAAACCACAGTTTGCCAATCAGCTGAAAAAACTATTCTGACCTGCAAAGACTCGTAAACCTACTTTGCATTCTTTCATATTCAGTTTACATATATTAGGAGAGGATCCAAACCAAGAATTCATATAGAGATGAGAACACAAAAACACGTCAGACAATGTAATTTCCATCAATTATCCTTTTATTCAATCAAAATATTCAGATATGTGTAAACTTAGAAACCAATGCTGGAAAATGAAACAATCAAAAAACCCTGAATGGCAATGACAAAATTAAAGATAAGATATTTAGAATCTACACAACCGTTAGGGAGTGGCCGGATGTAATGTTCGTTAGCATATATGAAAGTCTGAAGTAACACACTGACACTGAAAAATCCTCTCTTAAACGAAAAATGCCTCAGGTCAAAATCTATTAAACTTATGCCTCTGGCGTAGCTGCTGCCGTTAAAACACTAATGTTCTCACTAGGGTATCTTGTGGTTATAAAAAATGTCCTGGATTAAGCTACGAACGCCTAGCCAACATGGCGTCAGGTTTAAACATATAGAACAAGTGCCATCTTGTCTGTATTAGATACATAGCAAAATTTAGTACTGTATTTCGTACGTTACTGTAGAGTTGCTCTCGATGAAGAATACCACTTAATTTGTAGTAACAGGACAGGATCAAATCTTGTAGGCTCAGGATGCAACAATAAGAAGTGAAGGGGTTCTGTCTTACGTGGCTCACAGCTCACGAAGATAGCGACGTCTAACTACCTGACTATTTACTAAACAGCTGCTTAATACTAAAACGGAGGAACTCTTTCACAATCTACTCGACGTTAATACACAAATAAAAACTTAAAGCGAACTGTTAAAATTGAACATCCTAAAATCTAACTTAAATATACTAGACCTCGTCCAATTTCTGGTCGGGTGTCCTGTTCTAAAATTTTGACGGTCTGGAAAATGGCTGCAGAGAGGGCGAGATTCTAACCGAAATGGATCTGCCTACCTTATACTGGACTCTCCCGCCAATAGGGGTGCAGGGTTTAAACCTACTGACCAATCGAATGGCTCGCTGCGTAAATATAAACTGACTCACTCCAAAATGGCCAAAATCTCCAAACCATATAATTTAAGGGGGGTGGGGGGAATATCGCAATGTTGTAAGCTATATGTTAAAGTCAACAACAAATATTTAAAAGATTTTAATACAAATCAATAGTACAAATATTTCTGATATCTCAATGTAAATAATCTTTATAAATGGGCAATGTCTCAATATTTACCATATGGCTGCTTTGATTGGGTTTATTATACATTAAATTATTTCGATTACTGGAGTAAAAAAATATTATATTTGCAGGATGATTCTGAGTATGTTTATATATGACAAGTTGACTTAGAATATCCGCAAGAATTGCATAAATTACATTAAGATCTTCCACTTTGTCCAGAACAAATCAATTCAAATTGTTAACAACTTTGCTTAATAAACTAAAGGATGTACTACACTATCTAAATTTGAAACAATGTTTTAATACTTAGTAAAATACGTAGAATATTGACATTTGATCAGTCTGATCGGTTGAAAAAATATATAGATATTAATACAGAGATGAGAACTAATGCAAAGAACGACTCAAAAAAATATTTTTATAAACTTATGAATAATTCTGTGTTTGGCAAAACAATGGAAAATATAAGAAACAGAGTAGATATAAGATTAATATCAGATGTAGTAAAATTTGGAAATTAGTAGTAAAACCAAATTTCAAAAGAAGTACTATATTTAACGAGAATCTTGCGGCCATACGTACGAATAAAACAAGTGTAAAATTTAATACGCCTATTTATGTCGGCACGTCAACTTTAGACACATCAAAAGAATTTATGTACGATTTTCATTATAAAGTAATGAACTCAAAATATGGAGATGACATTGCATTATGCTATCAAGACACCGATTTGTACATTTACAACATAAAAGAAGAAGATTTTTATGAAGACATGAAAACAATGGTAGAAAAATTTGAAAAAAAAATTTATTCAAATGATATCTATAACATACCTCAAATAAATAAGAAAGTTACAGGTAACATAAAGCTGAAGGTAATGGAAAAATAATGAAAGAATTTGTTGGTTTAAGAGCTAAAATGTATGCATATGGAGTTGATAATAAACAAAATAAAAGATCAAAAGGTCTAAAGAAGTGTGTTGTTAACAAGATAATTACATTTGAGGACTATAAGAATTGCTTGTTTAAAGAGAACATAGAATATAGAACAATGAATTTAATAAGGATTGAAAAGCATGAAATACATACAGTAGAAGTTAATAAAATTGCATTAAGTCCTTATGATAGTAAAAGAATTATATTAGAAAATAAAATATATACATTACCATATAGGTATCAAAATGTATAATTTTTAATTAATTTATATATTATATTTTTAAAATCTTTGATATCCAAAACAATATTGATATCAGCACCATCAAAATCAATCAGTTTACCATTTTTATCCCAAATTTCTAAAACAATGCGACTAAAATGTTCATTATTGATTCTGTAAAAAAATTGGATATGCAGGCTCATAATATAATCTCCGAAGCCAAATATAGTTTTTGGCGGGAAACTAGCAATTATACAAGTTTCTAAATCTTTAGATTCGTCATATTATATAAACATTCCCCATATGCCAAATTACAATGAACATTTGTTTTTAATGAAATAAAATTAGATAGCTTAGTACCTACAACTACTTTGTCTTTTTCAATAAGCATATTATATCTCAAAGCCAAATTTAATATCAAACTTTGATTTAATCGATATTCTGTTATTCACATTGTCTGCTGTCAATTCAATGTTATTTGTTGAAATTGGATTGATTGAATTTATAGATTCTTTTAAAGATTCAACATCGTATAGGCTTCTAGGAATAGTGTTAACTTCATTTTTATCAACAACAGCACTCAATCTTTCAATTGTCATTGTAGTATTATTGTCTATATATTATCCACTTGTTACAATAATTATCATATTAAATAAGATAATTTGATTGGAGTGTTGGTGTCTTTAATTTCCTAAGGGGATGCTAAGAAGAAGAAAAAGAATGATGAACTATTGCCTGATAACATTAGAGCAATTATCATCGGGCTTAGTAATTGTGGCAAAACAAATTTAATGATCAATTTTATTTATAAACCAGGATGGCCTAATTTCAATCAGTTGTATGTTTGCTAAAAAAAAAAAAAAAAAAAATCTTAAATCAACCAAAACTTATTCAGTTACAAAATGACTTTGATGTGTTATCTAAAACATTTAAGGAAAAAATGGCATACTTTTTTTTAATGATTAAATGATTCCTATAGATCAGTGTGAAAATGAATATCTAATTGTATATGACAATGACATTTTAGAAAACCAGGATGTCATCCGTGAATATTTTACTCTGGGTAGACATAAAAATATTTATGTATTTTATTTGGCACAAACATATTCGAAAGTACCTAAACAATTAGTAAGGGCTAATGCGAAATTTTTATGTGTATTTCGACAAGATAATACAAATTGAAGTCATATTCATATTGATTTTGTTGGTGGCGATATGACTTTTTGATAAATTCAAAGAGCTTTGTGCAAAGTGCTGGGACAAAGATTTTGGTTTTATCACAATAAATTTGAGCAAAAAAGGAGGGAACGGAAAAACAGAAATCAAATAAAAAATGTTATATTCTAACTCTGGCTTATGAATTGTATATGAGAATCATTTATCTACTTCAGCGATGAGCACGCTATCTTACTGGCAGCAGGAAAAAAGCAGTCCTGAAGTGCGCTCTGCCTCGACACAAGTTTTCCTTGTTGACGACAACAGCGAGCTCTCTCCGTGACAGGAAGTGTCTCATCACAACTGTGTTGCTATCTAGCAGCCATGAGCTGAACTCTCTCCGCACAACTCTTGATAGGCTTCCAGCTCGCCGCATCTCACAGCATTGAAACTTTTGATTGTCGCTTCGCTAGTCTTGTCGCCATGGCTCTGCAGCAAGGCGTTTGATTTCAAATGTGAAGGTCATGGGTTCAATCCCCAGTCTGTACAGATAATTTAAAAGTGTAAATATGAGGCGACCATACTTGCACTACTAGATTATCACCAAATCATTCAAAAATTGAACCAAAAAAACCTTGCTCTTGCAGCAATGTATAAGTATTGATGCAAATAAAAATGGTATCCTCAAGCATTCAGCTAATGTTCTCTATACTACACTTGTATAACAGATGTATAAACGTGCTCTCATATAGTGAATGGTGCCTTACTATGCGAGACTATGTGAGAAGGGGTACCATAAGAAATAAAAAATATTAAAAACACCTCGCTACTCAATTTAAAAAAAATTCAGCTGGAGGTGAAAATTTTGATGGTCCCTGGCATGGCATTAAGTTTACCATAAACGTTTCGACATTTCTTAAAATAAAATGCCCACCATATGCGTTGAACGAACAATGAATGAAGGTCGAACGATGAACAAAGGTCAAACAAATGATGAACGAAGGTCGAACAAACGAACGAATGTTGAACACATGACTGAAAAAAATATTGCATAGATATATGTAGTAAATAATAAAATATGAAATTAACTCAACATTGAAGCAAATGCGGTCCCATTTAATACATCTCTATCCACTTGGCCACTGCGACCCCACTTAACATAGCTCTATCCACTCACTGAGCCACTGCGACCCCACTTGAAATCTCTCTATCCACTAAGCTACTTAGGCCCCATTTGATATATATCTGTCCACTTGGCCACTGTGGCCCCACTTAATATAGTTCTATCCACTAATCCACTGTGGCCCCAATTAACATAGTCCTATCCACTGAGCCCCTAAGGACCACTTGAATTTGCTCTATTCACTCAGTCACTGTGGGCCCACTTAACTTAAGATTGAAGCAAGACATTTAAAGTAAACAAAAATGATATACCACTACCTTCATTGCATTAATACAAAACTTTTCATAGGAGAAAGCGATTAAAAAAAAAAAATAGTTTTTAGGGTAAAAGGTAATGATTGCCTAATCTGATCTTGCTGAAATTTGAATGACTTGTATCTTACCATGAGGATTCACTCTGCAAAATTTGAAGTCTTCTGTTGAGTTTCAAGGGACTTAAGAGGTTTTAAAGGCGAACAGATAGACAGACTGAGATTGTCTACTTATATGGGATTACTGGCAAACTACGTATCTCGCAGAAGTTTTGCTGCACTCTGAGAAGAGGCAAAATCAGACAGCAAAACAATTTATGTTAATGTGCCACAAAGAAACATACATGACCTTGTACTTTCTTACATATAAGCATGACACATTTTGAGTAATTATTTTAACGACTTCAGCCTGCAAACTTCTCCGACAGCCTTTCAAGAATTTACACAAAACGGCAAATTAAAATAAATGTGGGGAAAAGCGAGGCAACTGTTTTCACATGCAGAGCACTTTCACAAGCTGCCAATTGCCTGCAAATCACTCTTTTTGGAGAACCTATACCACAGAAACATGATGCGAAATAACAAGACGTGCACATGGACTGAAAATTCAGGCTATCCACCCTCTATTATATTATACTACAAAAGTGCTATCAAACGAAGTACAGCAGTACTGCTACACACAATGCTCATACGACCAGTCATAACTAATGCTGCACCCACGTGGGCACATGCAGCAAAATCACACACTAAAAAACTGCATATTATACACAATAAATGTCTCAGAAATGCTGCAGATGCACCCAGATATTGCCCCATTGCAGACTTACACAATGAACTTAAAATGGACAGACTGCATGAGCACTTCGTTAAAATGGTGGAACTTTTTTTACAGAGACTGTGCTAATAACATCAATCCGAAATTATCTAGTCTCGGTTAATATGACCTTGACGAGACTGAGAAATACAAGCTGCCAAAGAGCACATAGGCTCACAGACCACCATAAATATAATAAACTACTGAAAGCAGACCTTCAGCCATGCATGCACACGTTATTATCACTGAAAAACCTGTATTACTGCAAGTAAATCACGACCCCTAGGAGACAGAAATACAAGCAGCCAAAGAGCACATTTGCTGACAGACCGCCATAAATATATTGTATTTACCGAAAGGAAGATGACCCTTTCCTACAAAAATCTTTGAGGGAAAAATATTTAAACCTGAATTCAAGACTACCCCTGTGAAGTGCTGATAAAATTATTTAGGTCGTAAGTATTTTTGCATAATTTATGACAAACTCTTCAAGAAGAAATGCTATTATATGAATAATATATATTTTTTTTTTACTTTTAAAGAAAAGCTAATCACAATGAAATAGGTGTGTTTAATCTGTCTGTATGGTAGCAGCATCTTTCTTGTGGGTATTATATATTTGTGACTTGTGGCATTTTGCTACCCAGGAAAGTGCTTCCTCTTTACAGCCTACAGAGGCTGATATCAGATAAGGGGACCCTTGTCAAAGTTGACAGGTACAGTCTCAGCACTACAAAAATACATACAACCATAGCCATTGGACATACCGTATTTAAGTATGAGAAGCCTTTGTCAAAATCCTCTGTCTCATGGCATGCCAATTCTGGAGGACAAACTGCTACCAGAGTAAAAATTATGAATAGAAGTCCATACTAATTTTGTGCATGTACCACAAACCTAAATACTGAACTAGCAGTGTCACACATTTATGGTATTTGTGCCTAGGTATTGAATTGAAAACGACCCCTTATTTTTTATTCCTTTCCTGTCAAAAAACCTCGTCTTTCTTTTGGGTAAATACAGTAGTGAACTACTAAAAGCAGGCCTTCAACCATGCATGCAAATGTAATAACACCAAGAAACCCATATTACTGCTGCAAATCAACGACACCTACTACACTAATACACCAAAGAAATTAATAAAGCAATATGTGATCACAGATCAAGGGAAAACATACACTGCACAGCCTCTGGCCCGGTGACGACCCTGTGATACACACTGTGGTAACTATATATGAAGCTCTCTGCAGCATCTGGTGGGGGTTGTGTGGAGGCACACCTATACTTACATGCACACAATTACGCACATACAACACACAAAGCTGCAATCAAGCTCGTGACGAGCAAGGTGATGTCCTCATTACCTCTAGTTAAAAATGTCTCCTTTCTTTGGCGGAATGTAACACTAGCTCTCATTTCTTACGTTACAGAAAGATCGCTTGCATCAGTCGGATGGGTGGCTCAGTTGTCTCCCACCACCAGGACTGCACTGCACAACCTCGGTTATACTTCAGCACCGCACTACTAATTTCATATCACCGTGCATCATTTCACAAAGTCTATCACCGCAAACTAATTACACTACTCTCTCCTGCCCTACACCAGTTAGAGGAATATATATTTTAATCATTCGCGATTGTCACAAATATTTACCTAGTGCCCTCTTTGCTTTTCACTGGTTTGCTGTGCTCTTCAATTTAGACCCTTCTTCTTTTGGCGGTGTCGATGACTACAAGTGCAGGCATGGCACCAGATAACCCTGCTATAGCCACGTTGCATGCGTCCCTTTTATAGATAATAAACCCAATGTAGGGTGCATAGGGCTTGCGCTGAGCCACATCCCAATCTCCAACCATCTTAGCTACTAACATACATGCCAGAGAACTCGCAGAACTGTGAAGGAGCTAACGGTGGCATAGCAGGACTGACTCAGTTGTTCAGGCACTTCCCCCTGAAGATGGCAGCTGCAACGACTGCCGTAACGCCAAGGAAGAATTATTTGACGCGGCTCAAGCTCAGAAGTTTTGTATGTAATGACAATGGCTGTGAAAGCATGCAATCTACAAGGTTCTTATGGTAACACAAGTATTGAAATACTTGTGATACATGGCACATTTATAGGAAACAAGGAAACACATTATACATGGGGCGATTTCTCAAACGTTTGACACAAAAAGTTTGAAAAAACTTAAAATACACTATAAGAATACTTCCAAAGGGTTTTCAAAATCACGCCACCTAAGACATCAAGCCTAATAAAAAATATTGTATAATTTCCTTTATCAAAAAACAATATTATACAAGAAATATGTACATGATGCATACAAAAGATTAAATTTTTATTGCACAAAGATACAAATAGCAATGCAAAATTATCAAACAAAAAAAAAAAGGATAAAAAATAACTACTATTGTACATTATACTTGGGCAAAATGATTGTGATACAGTTAGGCTCGTTAGCATCACAGAAAATTTCAGTACAGGTGATGAAGTTTTGAAAATTAAGCCTATCGTATGGTATTCATCACTAGTTTTAAAAAATCTGTAAAAAAAAAATTTTTCCCCCTCCAGGCATAAAAAACTAAACTACAATTTTACTGAAAAATATCAATTTCACACAATTTACTGTAGAAAAACATTTTCTTAAAACAGTTTCAATTATTATTATTATACAACTTGCTATTTTTCCTAAACTAGTATTATTTAATAGGACAGAACTTAAACTGAAGTATTGAAAACAAATCGTATAAATCTAAATTGAGAAACAACTTTGCATAGATGCTTTTTGGAATACGTCTATCTCTTCCCACAAGTAACTAAGAGCACGCTCTATCATCTCATGCACTGCCCAGCGTGGACTGTAGGGGTACTTGTCACACAACTGCTTAAAAGGCTTACCATGCGAAGCATGATACACAGACTGCATAAGGTACACAGGACCGTCCTTGGGAAAGGTCTGGGGCAGTGTTATGTGCAACAGAAAGTAAAAGTCTTTCTTCATGAGCAGAAACGACGCGTGGGTGAAAGACTGGAAATCGTACTCTAGAAGTGCTTCACCCAGCCTGAACAAAAGGATGCTAATAAACTGTTCCCTTTTCCCATAGCTCATTACGACAAAGTCTATCTTCTCTTTGAGCTGTTTCTTGATGAGTGGAACATAGTCCATGAGGCAGTCTCGCTGTGGAAACTGTGGGATACTGAACGACGACGAATTTCCCAGAGCCTTCTCGACAGCAGGCGACAACATCAGGTGCGGAACAATGCGGCTCCACTGAGGCGGGTGGAACAACACCAGCAAAAATGCTGAGTTTTCCCCTACGTTCTCGGTTCTATTCATGGGTGGCAGGCCTGTGAAGTCCATGTTCAGTTGTATAAGGAAGTGGACGCTTTGGATTGTTTGGCGAGTTCTTGCAGACTGCCGGGATGCTACCAGCACCTCTACGTCATTCTCTTTGACATCAGTCTCGCCGACGAGTGATGAGTATTCAAAATTCAACCGCCCATATTCACTGCCATCCAAGAGGGAGACCTACAAACAAAGATTACACCAAAGTTACGATGTCATGTCACACAAAGGTTGCACTAATAATATGTTTAATGCTTTCATGACCTTTATGATTTAATATAACTGCATCTGAAAAATCTATGTTAGGACCACCACAGGTATCTAGTCTTTATTTCTACATGAATGCAGTAATCATACTGTCAGGTTCAAAAATTTTACCTTTGATAAAAATAGTACGAATTTTTTCTTTCTGTTTTCTTAAGTATTTTTTGTTACGATACTTTTATTTTAATAGGAATTCCCCCTTTGCTTTTAATTTATATTAGCAAATTTAAGGTTTGGATGTGTTTCAGATGCATTTTTTTTTTAAAGCAAGTTAGAATAATTTATTTCAGTCGGGACTTCTTTACTTTGGCTCGGGCCTTTAGCAGTTTAGAGAAAGCTCCAGATGGTGTGTGCTGTTAGCTGCAATATTTTTTTTATTACATCAGGATAGAGGCTTCCAAACATCCTGGAAGAATTCATGATGCTGTGAAACACAGCAAATTCCTGTTCAGCAGGACTCGTTTCCTTGGGAAGTGTCTCGAAGTTTCGAGACACCTCCGTACAGATGTTTTCGAGGCCAAGGCCTCAGCTGACTCTGGCGTATTTTGTCCTTGCACGCAAGCAGCCGTGAAATTAAATGGCTGTGAAAGGGGAAAGTAGGGAACATGGTAGAAAGTCTCTGGCAATACGTGATCACCACGTGAAGTCTCGACGCGAGCTGATTGGCCGAGGCCAAGGACACTCCGGGACAACAAATAGAGATTTTAAAGGGAGGGAGGTAGAGAGAGTTGTTGTTGTGATGCAGCAGTAGGCAAGATGGCATGACCGGGTGAGGAAGCAGAGCATCGGCCGCGGAGGAAGGCCGTGAACACACCAGAAAGATGAGTTAAGTGTTTCTCTAATTTTCTTTTGATAGATTGGGGCATCCCTTCTGAATTTTCTGAAGGTATGGCCCTGGTCAAGCTAATAAATAGTAGTTAGGTTTTAGGCCCACTAGTGAGTAAGTCAGTTAGAAAGTTAAGTTCAAGCCAGTCTGGTTGATCGAGGATAGAAGAGTCTAGAGGGCAGAGACTTAGAGAGAAGTAGAGTACTGCCGTTAAGCCGTGTGTACAGTCTTAAGGTAAGAGTGTCTCTTTTAAGTTTTAGTCATTTTTGTTAAATATAATTTTTGTGTCTCTTAACTAAACCTTGACCTATCTATTTAAGTATCTCGTGGATGTGTTTTGTGTTCAGGTTGATTTTTTTTATTTGCTTTGAGAGCTATTGTTTGTAGACCGCTCCAGTAGTAATCATTTGGTAACAAAGATCAGGTATTGTAACCTACACGCTGTAATGTTTATGTTGGGCTGTTCTGCTGATAATTTAGTTGTTTCACTCATTGGCCAAACCTTCAGATTGTACTTATGTTTGTAAGTTCTTGATAAGTTAGGGTGGGTATATGCTTTAATTTTAACAGCAAAGTTTATTTTTTTTATAACAGTAATCGTTAGTCATTTTATTTGTAGATTGTTTTTATTTGATTTAATAAGTATTTATTATTTTTGACTGGACATCGCAGAGATCTTACACATGAACTGTTTTTAAAGCTAATCTAAAAGTGTGGTGTGGTATAAAGGGCATTATTAGACTGTGTCTGTAACCTCCTTTTGTATTTTTTTTAAATTCTGTTTGTTGAGCAATATGACTAACCTCTCTTTATAGTAAGTTAGTAGAGAGCGATCAAGCAGCTTATTTGCAATTGCCCTTTTTGGTAAGAGACCAATACCTTTTACCTAGTTTATATAGGATTCAACTCATTGCTCTCTTTTTATTCATGTTTATGTAAAAGCTGAAAACTGAAAAGAGGCATTTCAATTCATGTTACAATTTAAATAACCATACTCAACATTTTCATTGCATTTCCTTGTCAGATTTGTTGACTTATGTTGGTATTGACCATTTAGTCCTATACTTTGTGATTTATCTGTCAATTTAAAATAGTAAGAATTATCACTGATAAATTTCACCACTATCTCTTTGGCCACTCACTGCTTGAAAAATAACTTAAGTTTTTGTTCAATGTAAATAATCTATTGTTAAGTCCTTTGTTCCTGAATATTTTACCATATAGACTTCAAATTTATTTAATTTTTTCTCTCTCTTTCTTTTCAAAAGGATAAGGATAACTGTGTGTTGTTTTTAAAATTTGTGCTCGATTATTCTCTTTTTGTGATATGTATGTATGTTGTGTGTGTGTGTGTGTGTGTGTATGTATGTATGTATGTATGTATGTATGTATGTATGTATGTATTATATATATATATATATATATATATATATATATATATATATATATATATTATATATATATATATATATATATATATATATATATATATATATATATATATATATATATATATATATATATATATATATATATATATATATATATATATATATCTGTGTGTGTGTGTGTGTGTGTGTGTGGTTTAAAACAATAAAAATACTCATTTTGTCTTTTGGACTTGGTGAGAGTTATCTGTTTTTTTTTTTTCTTGCAGGACTTTTACCCTCCCCTTGGTCTGATGACAATAAATTAACATTGGTCTATTCCTTTAAAGTATAATTAAGGATCAAAAGTTATTTTACATAATCAATAATCTCTTTTGATGAAATAGTTCTCGCTGCATCATTGCTCGTCGTCTTTTTTGTTGTGGTTTTTACTAACAGTCTGGTGGTGGAGATAGTTGAACATTCAGTGTTGTTTTAAAGACTAAACTAATTTTTTTCTTTCCTTTTATTTTTCCCCGAGGGATAACCCTTCGTCTCCCTCCCAATTCCCTACTTCGTCACAGTTTGGTATAGTTCGCCGGGTAATTTCTCCCTCTCTCCAGCAAAACAGAGGTTCACCCATTCCTTTGTTACAATACAAAGATATGGACAATTTACATTTTTCAGTGAATATTTTTGCTTTTTATTCCTTGAACGCTACCCTAACTCTTTTAAAGAACCTACTTCTCAATAAAAGCCTCGGGAAAAGTCACATACACTGCATGTTACAACACATTTGATCCTTCTGACAACTTTTATTATAACATTGTTAATTTGGACTTATCTTACAATACCACTGCATTTTAATGCAATACTGAACTAGACGAATCTCAATCATTGGACCAGCAAGTTATGCTACAAAAGTAATGTTTTCTTCTTGTCCACACAATATAAAATTACAATGATAAGTGGCAGGGTAACTCCAGCTACGACCATGTGGGAAACATGAAGAACACTGCTGTTGGTAACCATTAGTGATGGGTAGACACTCGAAAAATCGAGTCGAGTCGCATTAACAAAGATTAACTCATCATTCAAATCAAGTTTTTCCCCAGCAGGCATCAAGCTACTGAACATGCAAGTTGAGTCACGAAGCTTTTAGATTTTAAACAAACAAATATTTGCACCTGGCAAACTATTTCCTTGCCTTGTGAATCAATAATTTTACAATTGCTAAACTGCTAAAGTTGCACTGCAATGAAAACTGTAACTCTGCTACATGCCTTGACACTCGATTGTTGTTTGTGATTATGCACGACACGTTGCTTCCTTTTGCCATCTGAGTGGTAGCGCTTGAACGCTGGGAGACAGATAACATGACTGGAATCTGTCAAGGTCGACAGGTGCAGTCTCAGCACAGCACAAATACATACTTTTTAAATATGAAAAGCATCTATCTCATGGCACATCACACCTTCAGCAGAAATATGCATGGAAACTGTTAACTTGCCATAACATGTGTATAATTGAAAGCAAAAAGAATTATTAACAAAAATTTTAAATGTGTACTGCTTGTCTGCTAACCCGGCAGGCAGCATGCTGACGGGCCATCCTGAAAGCTACATGCTATAGTCAGTCACTTGTTCACTTGAGGTGGGAAGGGAAAGCAGTGCTGTGATTCACATAACCGGGCAAAGGGTTATTATTTTTGGTAGAAATAAGTACTGAACTTTTTTCTTGGTAAACCACGACTATATGAGGGGGACGAAGTTATAAGGGGTATGCATTATGCCAGTTTGCATAGGTACACATTTACATTTATAGACCCTTCATGGTTACTTTGCACTTTTCTGAAGCCCTAAAGTTCTACTTTAGGAGGCACATTCAGTTTTTTCAAAAACAGACAGTCATGTGTTGTTTATTTACAAATACTGGCTGTCACATGGTGTTTGTTTGTAAAGAGTCATCTTTAATGACAGTTCAGCTGTGGCGGAAGGATACATTGCCACTCAGATGCCATTGGCGCTACTTTCCTAGAACTGTCAAATTTGAGACCACTTGTATGAAATGGACAATATTAACTGTGAACCATTTTTTACTAGTCGTTGCCAACATAGCTGTTCTCTCTGTTTTTAATTTGTATTTAATACAATATAAATATTTCAAGTTAAAGAAGATATTAAATTACAGTTTCCTTTATTCAAAAATACAATACTCTAAAATTAATCACATTGATATTTTTGTGTTTATACAAGTTATTTAAAACATAGGCTGACCAGTTACTCCTACAGTGATTTTCCAATGGTTCGTTTCAAAACATCCAAAGAAACCATGAATGGACTATATGGTGCAAACTCGAAACTAAGCTGTAAAAATCAACTCGCCCATCACTAGTGGCTATTATTCACGAGGCTTCTGGGCTTGAACCATGTCGAATATATCCCTTCTTCCAACATTTCAGAAGTATTTGCAGCTGCCATCAGAAGGTAGTGCCTAACAGACACTACCACTATAACTGCCGAAATGTCTGAAGTAACTTTGACGGGGCTCAGGTCCAGAAGACTAGTGAATAATAAGAATGGCTGACATTGCCTGCTATACATGTATCTATTTTTGGTGACTGCTGGGTCTTCTCTTAATAGTTAAGATCTCCCCACCAATGCATCCTAACTCTCCAACCTCCACCTCATTCCTCCAGCTATGCGGTACGTCCGGCAGGTCCCAGCAGCCAGCTCCTGGATCCTTTACTCAAAGACACCACCAGCGACCCACCTTCAGTCCGGATTTACATTTGACTGCAGTTTTGAGATCATAAAAGATATGAAAATTTTAATATTTTTATGCTTGTAGTCACAATTTTTTAAGTTTGCACTTGGAAATTCTTGTAATTTGAACAAAAACCAGGAAATTTCTAGTCTTCGTCAGTACAGTGATCTCTTCCAATGAAACTCAGATACTGCCATTAGTGTGAGCAAGCATCTCAAATTTATGCATACTACAGTGAAACCCCTTCATCACACTTTTCAAAGGGACAAAGGAAAAAATGTAAATTGCAGGAAAGTGTAAATTGAGGGGGAAGGTTCAAAAATGTTGTCTTATATAAAAGATTTAAAATACAACTACAAATACCCCATCACATCAATCTTCAAACCACACACACAAAAAATTATGCCAGATTTTGTCAAAATAAATAAAACACTACTAATATAAACAAAATAAGAAAAATCACTCAAGATAACACGTGTATCCACACGCTTGTTTTCAGTATTATTTTTTGTGCAATCAAAAAATTGTTTATTCGCATATTTACGATTTCCATTACTTTCCACAAATAAAAAGATCATAAAATAAAAAGGAGTAGGTCAGATGTTATGTTTAAATTAAAATACCATACTGCAGACATATTTATTTACCGGACATCAGTTAGATACACGTTACCTTTTAGGAAATTTCCATAGAATAAAAGACACATGTTAAGAACACACACTTTTGTTGTGGCTATAGCAACCACAGTGTTACTACATGTACTTTTCACGGGATAAATATTCACAGGCAGCCATCTTGCTTTGAAGTGTGTTCCAGGCACACACTGCAGTGTTAATGCTTGCACTAAGTTACAGCCCGTTTCATATAACTTCAGTAAATCTTGACAGTTTTCGAAAATAAGTGCGGCCACCATGTATCCCTCCACCGCAGATGTTCAGTGGTGAAAGAAAACTATCTCTGTAAACAAACTATGAATTCAATGGCAGGCATTGAAAAACTAACAACTTCTGTCCGGTACTTGTGCTACTATAACTGATTGCCATTCCCAACTGTTTTATTTTATTGGTGGGGAACTAACGTCTTTCGTGAGACATGATTTTTCGTGGTTCTTCTTATAAGAGAATGGAAACTGGAACTTGTAATGTTTTGATGATCGAGTGGAAAATTTTGTTCATACGGAAATAGCATTCAATTTACTATTACTCAAAAATTTTACCTTCACCGAAAGAATCAAATCTGATAAATGTGTGGCTGTTCGTACCGATGCGAGAAATGCTCAACAGATAAATATAATTGCATTTTTTATATAATGAACTACACTAAAAGGGTACTTATTTAGGCCACATACATTTGAAAACCTCCCACAAAAACAAATCGCAATAAATACGTCACTGTTAATACCGATGTGTGAATTGCACAATGTAAACATGTTCAGAAAAATTTAACTTTTATGTAAAAATCGTGAGTTTCAATCTAATAGAAGTCAAAATACATTTGAAATATTCTAACAACAATTTAAGAAAACATTATTTACAAAACACACTAACTTACTTTTCACTTTGTAATTCCTAAACATGTAAGGAATTTTGGATGATTAATTCACTAAAATCACTTGCCTATTGACACAAAATAATTTAATTGCTGACTTATGAAATTAACAAAACACAAACTATTTTTTGAAACCAACAAATTTAAACTTCACAACGTGAATATATTTTCGCTTGCGCTTTGCAATAGTCACAGAAAATGGCGGACCACAGCACACAACAAACCCTTGTACAAAGCGGCAGACACGTGCCGATAATTCATTTCACTGAGGAGACTGTTCTAAAAAGGCACATATGACGAACTACCCTTAATGGAATACGTGAATACAAAAATAATTAACCGCATATATAATATTCCAACATTACCAGCAAGAAATTCTCGCATATAGATAAATGATGATGGAAGAGAACACAATGGCAACTGCTTTTCACACCGGGCGGGTGGAGACCATAGACAACTGACTTTTCACGTAACCGGGATGTTTGCCTGCTCCACCATAATACTTCAAAATAATTTTAAAGCCTTTTCTCTATAACTCAGAAAAATTGTGTATTGGTCTATGAGCGTAATTTTAACCATCATTAATTTTCCACATTATAATTTTTAATTCAGAGTATTATTTTCTTTTACAATCATTGTAAAGAGCACCAACACAATAACACAAATCCTCCAACAACTATCAGCTGACACAGTACTTTGCAAATGGGGGCTTTTATTGTTTACATGCTGTGTAGGTTGGTCACGTCTGTCAAATTGTATTGAAGTTATATGAAACGGAGTATACCAGATGTTACTCCAATGAATATCTCATAGGCAATTTAATTAATTTCAGCACAAAGGTTTATAAACTTGTGGTTGTTATCTGTGATGTAGAAACAAAGATGCAAATATACTGTTTGTATGTGTTTTGCAAGGTGCTAATAGTGCGAATATATCAAATTTTGTGATGCAATTTGAGGGAAAGTATTACCTTACTATAGTGGGACAATAGACAAAAACAACACGCGCAGACCCCAGTGTCAGCGGGCAGTTACATGACGAGCACTTGAGATATTGGAGGCAGCTCGCGGCTCTGCGGGATCGGTCCAGCACGGATGTTGGGCAGCCCAAGTTACATGGTACGGCTTACCTCCATGGTACCTATGTCGCATATAAAGTTCATTACAACACTGCGGGGCATTGGTAGAGAGGCATGGGGGAGGACAAGCGGTTCCGAACCCCCACTTGGGTTGTAAGGATCCCCACTGGAATCACGATGAACCCCATGGACCCCCGAATCATACTTATACCAAAATTCCTTATTTATTGTTACCTTTAGACCATCTCATAACAGTTCCATTCAGTTTACTATTTTACTTCACTATCTGACTTATTTTAAGGCAGGCGTTTGGGGTGTGGCATGCATCACACGGAATTGGGTAGTATGAGTATGCTATAAAAAGTTAAAAACATTTTCCTGTCTATCAACACAATCACAAAAATGGTGGTAGCATACAACACATAGGTTTATTACTTTTAATTAAGAGTAATATCCCTTAAATTTGATTTGGCAAGATTAAAATAATACTTCAATAATAAATTACTAGGTTCACTTAAAAATAACAGTTTGATTAAAAGTGATTAACTAACATAAATGTTAGTTACCTACATAATTTTCAAAATAACTTCATAAATTGTAACTCAATAACAATGTGTTTTTAAGGTGGTCATATACCTACTGCTTGAAATCCGTTGTAGCGTATTTGAAAAATGTGTATTTCTACGAAACTATTAAACGTGCCACCAGTAGGTTAACTTACGAAAAAAAAGTACATTCCAAAAGGTGATGGAATGACACAATCAAGACATCACACTGACACGTGACATACCGGGAATCTATACTCACTATATTATCTTTGTAAAGGACTCTTGGGTCTTTTTGTCTAGAGGCTAAACCAGGCGCTTCTATAGGTACAAGGGGGCTCAGTTCCACTCGGGTGTTGGCGCCTTCCCATTGTACAAAACTGGCCGCATAGCAATGCGGCAGGGCACAAAATCAGATGTGGGCAACACGATTCGGCGTCTAAGCGCCACGCCACCACTGTCTTGGCTATACCTGGACGACATTTGGATGGAGCAGCCCTGGAGACTAGCGTGGCTACTTTGGGTACGGAGTTCCAACTAGTAGTGACCTGAAGCTTTGGCAGAGGTGTAGGATAAAGAATAGCATGCACTAAGTACGCTATTACTGGCGTAGGAGGTTGTTCAGGTTGGCACAGATACTTGAAGATTCATCACGGGTACTCAACGGGGCCGGTCCTCTCAGGTGGATTGAAGAGGTTGCTGGGCACAGAACTTCCACAGAGTCTTGCAGGTGGCGTCTCGCTTGTGCCTGTTCTTGTGGTGATGAACTAGCTATCTGTTTGACCAGGGAAGGCTGATATTTGTGTGCTCTACCTGATGCTAAGAGTGTCTGCCTAACTCTTTCCTTTAAGCATTTCCTCTGGGCGTAGGGCTCAGAGAAGTGGAATTCACCCTCCTACTGATTTACCACGTCTGCAAGTTCCTTTTACAGTGATACATGTGGTACCATGGGCTGGAAGTGGACAGGTGAACACCATATTCCCAAGTCTGGCTGAGACTGCGGTACGCGAAAGAAGTCAGGCCTCACCTTGTCCAGATACACACGCAGGTATGTAGCCCTGTCCCAGTCTTCCCAACCTAGTGGAGACAAGTCTTGCTTAGCAGAGCCCGTTCGATAGAGGCCAGTGAACACCAAGCTGACAAACTGTTCTAAGGAGAGTGTACCTGTGTGACGACTCCTTTCCGTCAATTCCAGAAGGTTGAAGGGACGGACAAGCAAAGCTAGTGCATGTTTGGTAGAAGATAGTTTATTCCCTGGGATCACCTGCAAACCTGTCACGCGAGGGTAACTATCGAAAGGTGCTCAGTTTACAAAGAAGGCACTCAAAGTAAAGCTGACTCAAGTTTTATTTTGTTTGATGGAAACAAACACAGGGTGAATGCACTCTAGCTCCTGGTCAGCTGCGAGAATTTCAGCCGGAAAGCTATAAGTACAAATTATTAGGGATGGGCCGATACCGATTCACCAACCGATACCACGACCATCGGCGGCATCTGAACATTATTTGCCTATTATTATTAGCTGATTAGTAGCACTAATTTATTTTACACAATTTCCAGATAAGTATTTTTCCCCTGACCTTTTATTTAACAACACTTTTAAAAACCAAAATAATCTAATCTCATGACATAACGCACCTTTACAAAACTCTCTACATACATTCAACAGAAAAACTAAACATTCAAGCAACATGCCACAAGCCAAACATGACAATACAAGATTATTATCCAAATAACCATATAAAGTTTAAATTGACATGCATCAGAAAACCACGCATATTAAAAATATATATGTTCATTGTAAATACATTCTGTTTTTATAGGTGCATGATTAATGATGAAACAGGCAGATATAACTTGCTTATCACATAATTCCTTGATATTTAACTTCCATGTTCAAAATTCCCTGACATTTCCCCATTTTACCGGTTTTCCTGACAAGTGACAACCATCAATTTTTAAATATAGCCCATTCACGGTTACTACACACTTTTTTGAAGCCTGCTTAGTTTCTACTTTTGGTTACCTATTACATATCCTTCCGCTACACGTAAACGTAAACACTGCCACGCGACTTCTACGTTTTGTCAAATGCATTGTTTAGTGTTTACAGCTGATCAAAGAATTCTGTTATATTTTAAAAAACATTACGAAGGTATAATTACTATATTTTGGCTTATAACCATATTTAGGTCAGCTTTATGACTTTACAACATCTATATTAGTGATAGCTCTTAGAGGTTATTATTTTAAATTGTTAACATATTTGTTATACACAATATAGAACATTACTTATAATACACATTAATATTTTGCAGTGATTGTGTTTAACCCTGTAACAACAGTGGGAGAAAAACTGTAGTACTTAACGTCTTGTTATGGATGAAGTTTTGCGTTATTTTGTTAAAAGGACTGCCTTAGTTTGAATAAATATTAAAATCAAGGAGCAACCAGCCCTATGGAAAAACCAGTTAATTCAAAAATGACACAACCCCTGTCACCTAATTTTTGTACACAGCAGCGACAAACTTAAAAGACAGCGATGAACATGCACACAAATAGGCCTACCGTAACTTTTATTCCACTCATATTTCTTTGCATAGATACTTAGTTTTTACTACGTTAATTTAATCATTCATTTAAAATTTTCTGGTAGAGTTTGGTAATTTGTTAAAATTGTGGCAAACATTCAGACCACAAAAATGTAAGCATGTTACACAATTGTTTTTCAAACACCTAGGGAGAAGTTACATTGTGATAAATGAAAGACGTGACTTTAAAATAATTAACATGGTCATAAAAACAGTTTATGGTAAAAACTTATAACTTTTGCATGTCCAATATTTGCAATTACACACACACCGGGCCAGCGTAACGACCATGAAGCAGCCTCACCCTTTCACACTCAGCGGTTACCAACACATGTCAGTATATTTATTACTGCCACGGAAACACAGATTTATCTCAACATCGTAACTTTCCTAGGTAGGTTTAAAAAACACAATGTGTACGAACTTGATGCGGTAATTTGAAGTACTTTTCGAAGCAGAAAAATAAATGTTTATCTTAGCCACAACAAAATGCCATGTCATCATATCACGTCGCCACTTCTGCCAACTTTGGATTTGTAACCCTGAGAGAGAGAATGTGTGATAAGTTTCGCTCTGCAGACTACTTTCTCGGTCAAAAAAAACCATGTCACTAGGGCCAATGCTATTTTGCAACTGAAGTTTTTAACCGTAATAATAAAATATGTTTACAACAGGGCTACCTGAAGATTTAAATATTTCAATAAGCAACGTTTCATTTACAAATGGCAAACCAAAAATCTTGGTTAATAGATATATTAACTGTGAACTATTTCTTAGAAGCTATTGCCAAAATATTACAAGTTATAGAGGATACTAAATTAAAGTTTAATTTCCCTATTCAAAAATATAATACTTTTAAAGTTAATCAGTATTATATGCACGTGGTATAAAAGTTATTTAAAAAACAGGTTAACATACGTACGCCTAGGGTGGTTTTTCCAATGTTTGTTTCGAAACACCCTAAGAAACTGTGATTGGATTATGCTGTTCTAAAGTGAAACATCTTTAGACTGGGCAAATGGATATGGTAAAATGATAAAAACAGGGGTTAATGCTTTGAGATTTTATAGTTCACACTTTAAGGAATTAACGGTACCTGATACTTCCTGTACAAAGCAAGCAACTCTCCAATGACATGCAGGAGAGCTTTCGGGTCACTGCCATCCCACCGTGCGAGGCTCGGCAGTGCATCTTCCAGCACGTCCACATCAGCATCGGACAGGAAGCCATCATCAAAGCCAAAGTCCGGGGGATACTCTGGGTTCGTCGCATCGAATATCACAGTCCAAACTACATTGTCTCCTGCATACGGTACGATCAGTTGAAAACGGTCACCACGCAAGGGACACTGCTTGCCGAAGCTTGCCACTCCAGTGTCGACATTGCACACTTCCACAGTATGGGCACCAATGCCTGAAACAATACACAAACCACCATGTTCCATGGCATGTATAGTCAGCATCACCCATCCCTGTTTCCAGCAAGAGGCCAGGTCAGCAGTGCGAAATGTCATCCTGTCTCTTTACAGATGGAGCAGCTGTAGTGAGTTACGTTATTGGTTTTGCTTTGTCTCAGTGAAAGAGTAATTTAATTGCGCTTTGTCCACTGCCCATGCAGACAGCAAAAAAAAAAAGAGAAGAAAATAAAATACAACTCATCCTCATTAGACTACATCTCACTTCATTTGCACTACGTACGGTATGTACATTGTGTGTGTGTGTGTGTGTGTGTGTGTGTTGAACACGACATCCATTTGCACCACATATTTTTATATTAGCTCCATACACTATAATTAATATTTTGTTCTACATCACTCACTATTCCTACTCAAGGTATTTATTCTACACCACTGGGGTGTATATAATAGTTACTATTCAATCACTCTATTCGTATCCATTTTATGAGAGACTGATGCGTAATAAAACTGAATTTGAACATGTAAATTAATACCATATTCACTCTATGAACGGAACAAGCGGGCAACTATTCATGCATTTTTTATAATTTTACAATATGTACAAAAACACAATCCTACAACTTATGAAATCTTCAATACTCTGCTCTTTGGACATGTAGCTTTACTCGTTTCAACTATTACCACTACGAACTAACATACAGTCATACTATAATACACACGTTAATTAAATAGAAACTATAATATAGTACAATTGTTACACATTTAATCATCACTCGTACATTATAGATCGTGAAGCACATATCATCTCATTTTTTACAATCCAAGGCTTCAACGCACTTACATTACAGCACATAATTCGTATTAAACGTTTTTCTTCTCCATAACACCATATTATAAACACTCTTATTATCACACACTTCTTTCAACTAACACTTCGAATAGTATAAATTCCAATTTAAAAAGGCATTAAATCACTCCTACATCTGACACGTATGACTGAGCAAATTACAATCTTAAAATTAAACCTGGAACGTTCTCACTATAAACCTGCAACATCACCCAATTATGATGCACATTTGTTTCATTTAATCTCTGCATTATTCGTCACCTACAATTTTTTATAACACAAAACTCACCTGGTGCACATTTTCTATTGTTTTCTATAATATGCATATATTTAAAGTCGTACAAATTACGAAATCTAAATTCCTCAGTTCTTGAACTTTAACGTCAACATCCTGATAACTATGTCACACTGAGAAACAAATCTCTGGCATCAAGAAATATGATAGACCGCTTTATACTTGTTGTTAGGCCTAAGAAAATTACTGTTTGTTACTTATTATTTCCCATCAAATTTAATTTTGAAATAAAATTTTCATCTGAGATTTGTGGACAAATTTGAACTTCTGGGAAGCTTTTAAGCTAACAAAGGGGCACACTCCTTCCGGCATTCAACACGGGAAGTTAAAATTTTGTAGGGTTCTTCTAAATTTATTTAAATTCTATTACGTAATTACAGCCACATCCAAAAGCTAGGAGTGTACGGGAGAGAGATGTAAAGTAGAATGTGCGCAGGCAATATACGAAGGGGCCCAACATATGCACCAGTTTTGATTTTTTAGAGTGTGAACTTCAAGATGAAGCTGAGGCTGAAATGACGCCAACATAGACGCCAAACCCTACTAGGAAACTAAACTGTTTTCTTTCCTTGCAGCTAGCTATGCATTTCTTGGAAATTTAATCTTATTATTTGAACATGATGCAAAGTTTAAATTATTCTTTGGTTAATATGAATACCCAGTGGTCCTAAGCTAGAAAATGGAAATTGTGCTCACCGCTATCTTGCATAACTATTGCAATAAATACTATCAAACTACTTGTTGCTCTACTCACTACTAGAAGAATAGCTGCTGAAATTAAATAATTGCTTTTCCAATGTCTATGTATTGTGAGAGTCATAACACAATTTAGTTTAATGAAAATGTATCATAAGAGAGTAATGAATTTTATATATAAGTCTTGTTTAGTGCTCTGTGTATGTTTGCAGGGAGACCTCAGGTGGAAAAAAACAGGTAGAGAGGGTGGTTGCAAAGGGAAGAAGGGTTCTGAGTATGCTGGGAAGGGTGCTGAATGGAGTCAGCTGTGAGGTGAAGGAGAAGGCGTATGGCACAATGGTATGGCCAATGTTAGAATATGCTGCAGCAGTATTGGACCCATATGTGGAGGTGGAGGTACGAGAACTAGAAAAGGTGCAGAGAAAGGCAGCAAGATGGGTGAAGGGTAGGTGGAGAAGGCAGGGGCAAGATGGTGAGGAAGAAGGGAACTATAGGCCATCAGTGATGATGAAAGAAATGGGGTGGGCCTTATTCTAGGACAGGAGGAAAGTTGAACGGTTAGTCAGGATGTACAGGGTGGTGAATGAAGAGGAGAATGGGGAGGGCTACACTGCAAGCTAAGTAAGGGGGTGTTTAGAGGAAGAGGAAATAACAGTGAGAAGCTTCAGAGGGTGTAGAGGAGAACGGAGCGGGGTAGGCAGTCCATGCTTGTGAGGTCTATGAGGAAATGGAATGTGTTGAGGGAGGAATTGGTATCTGTGAGAGGGGTCAGTAAATTCAGGAAGGTAGTGGAAAAGGAGTTGGTTGGGTGAAGGAGAGGTGAGAGAGCTCGCCACCGGGCAGTAGCCTAATTGCGAGTGCATGTATGTATAAGGAAAGGATGAGTGTGTCTTAATCACAGCTACATTACTTGTTACATTCATCGCCGCAATTCACCAATATTTATAAGTCACCCTTTTCATATTGAAATTGCCCTGTCTATTGTGCCTTACTTGATTAATTTTAATTGTTATTTTAAAGTGTCTTGATATGATTGTTCTGGTAATTGGCAATGGTATCAGTTTTAAGGATTGTTTCACGATTTGTCACACAAATTGCATATGATTGAGAATGCTTTATCCTATAATATTTGGTAATGACTTGACGCCGGCTAATAGCCAGCAGCACCAGAGTCCACGTGTCATGTACATGTGCAAAGAGGCCGACAATTTTGAACTTTCCTATAAATGTTAATTTCAGGGTAAAATGTGTTATATTGTCTTTACAGTGTTTAATATGTCTTACAACGTTTTAAAGTGTTTGTACTAATTAATTGTTTGGTTTTGAATATTCAAAGTGCCTGTGGCGCCCAGATTAAGAGCACTTAATATTTTGGCATGAATGCCATCACAAAGAGACATTAAAATAATATTGAAATTCGTAACAAAATTATGCAATGAAAAACAATGTCTAATTTGATTTGCGCCATATTATTTTCACTATAAAATATTGCACTCGGCGCGCATAGCACTTCCGCTTACGTGAACCCCGTAGGCGGCCATGATAGGGCCATGTGACGCTTGTATCTGGGCAGTCTGTCGAGGAGAGCTGGCGAGGTAAGACACTGTCACGTGCGCACTACAACTTTTGTTCACTGATTTAAGTTTCCATAGTCAATGTAGTTTACCGGTTAATCTTTGCTTGCATACGTTTTTGCCAGACATTTCCCCCAGCATTATGCTCCCGCTTTACTAATTTCTTACGCCCTTGTGGCATTTTTTAATGTAATCGAGGAGAAGGAAAAGAAAGATGTCGGAGAGGTCACGCGACCTGCACATTTTATATCAGACACCATCTGCCTATGTTTATGGCATTTTATTGTAACTTCTGCATAATTGCTACACGCAATTTTAAGAGCTTTATTTTTCTGTATGTATTTAACGGAAATTTTCGTGTTTGAATATTTTATGGCAACGTCACGTATAACCACGTGGCCGACTGAAGCCAAGTCTTTCTATACGCCATCATTGCGTTTTAAAAGTTTATTTCTATAACATTGTAAGTGCAATAATTTATTTCAGGATTCTACGTATTTTTCATTCAGGGTTTAATGTATTTTTCACGTAAATTGATGCTTGACCATGTGGTCACAGTAATGTATGATTTTACCGCCATCAAGCATGTTACAAACCCGTAACAATGCTAATCGTAAAGAGAACCATTTGCCAAACACGAATAACATTTTGTCTGAATTTAGTTTGCTGTTTCCACGCAGAAATATTGCAATTTCACCTGAACAACGAGGTCTGCTACAAACTTCATCCAGCAGCATCTGCGCCACCTAAGTTTGTTTTCACACGTGTGTGTTTATTGTGAATATTCATCTCATGTCCCATCTTATTTCATGTCTCATTCAAGGGTCTATGTAATTGTGTAATTAGTGTATGGTGCTATTATTCCCGTCCTAGCCGGCTCTGTGTATAGGCCGTCACCACACTACCCACGTGCTGGAGGGCGAGCCCCGACGTGTTTGCGTTAGTGATGCCGAGTAATCACACCTGTTAATATGTATTAATGGTTTTCATTTGTCATTCAACATGTCCTGTCTTCAGAGAAAAAACCGTCAGTCCACCCTAGTGGCTGTCAGCCCTCTTCCCTTGCGTAGGCTGTGCTTTCACGGACCTCGGTGAGATCATCCATTTAGGCATGCACTAGGTTAATTACGGGTTGGGGAGCACCCAAGCGGAATTGGCTAGTCATGACCGAGATAACCATTTCATTGGCACATTGATGTGTATCAACAATATCAATAAAAACAAGTCTACAGTGAACACAATTTTTTATTCAGTAGTGAGTGTCCTAGCCACATATGTTTTATCTATTGTTTATTTCAATGATTTTATTAAAAGTTTAGTATTGCCAACGTGTTTGTAAGTACGCACGGGTGAAATGGACATACAGAACTCACAACATCCCTGAGTCTCAATAGTGCGGTGATTGGGAAGCACCGCTGACGCCCAAATTACCAGTAAGTATTTGTGTCTTCATTCGTCTCGTATCTCACCCGACGGCGTCAGACTATGCAACTAGTTCACTACTTCGCCAACACAAAGGTAATAGTTTCAAAATAAAGTCTGACCAAAAAAAAAAAAAACCACACACACGCACACACCAAGATACGACCATTTTTAAGTTGGTTTGCTCCATTTGCATGTCTATATGAAAATCTTACTACACGTAATTTGCACGTTAAAATATTTGTATAATTCTGAACCAAACAGAATTAATTGGCAACCCAACAGTAAGGCTTATATAATGAAGTAACACTTAATTTACTTTGAAACACAGTTTTAGTTCTAATACACACTGCTGCTGGTGCTTTAAATCAATGGTGCAACATATGCTGCTGGTCATGTGTGTGCTCGTGAATAGCATCTGTTTCCTTAACCTGTTTCTTTGCATCAAGTTCTTTGGATCATCTTCTTCCCATTCATGCGTATAGCGAGCCTAGTCTGTTCAGGTTACTTTTAAATTGCGCCTTCTGTGAGGCCACTTACCATTGTCCACTAGCTACTCGTTTTCATGGGTGGTATCTGCTGGGGCCATCAAACTGATGTCTTAAGAGGTTGTATAGATGTTTATTTGTGTTTTTGAAGAAATCGTATGAATGTTGTATAGTTAGTTTGCTTAAGGCATGCTGTTGTGTAGTGACTCACTAAATTTATGTCTCCCCAACTTTTAAAATGATTGTAGCTCAGTGCCTCTATGATAGTCAATGCATCTGATCTGGTTTTAGATAAACTTTCCTTTGCAGGCTGTTCTAAATGTACTGCCCATTCCACAGTGACCCCAGTAGAGTTTTTAATTTTTTTGTCATTGTGGGTAAGGTATTCGAAGTGCTAAGAGTATTAGCAATTAACTCTAAAAGTTACACTTTGTGACTGGTAAAGGCTGTTCACGATGAAGTGAACACTTTATAAGTGAACCTTAGAAAAAAGTCACTGCCCCTGCATGCATATATTTTAATGAGCGCACTGAGTGACATTCACCCAGTAAAGTTGGTAATGATGGATGGTTCCATAAGTTAACGTCGAATAAAAAGTGTTAGGTAACCATTAGTATTAACTTAAAATTAATTCTTTCACTTTCTGCTTTTTTTTTAATGCATCAAAGTGTATAAATGAGCAAATTTGTAAAGTATTTACTTTCTTCGTAATTTCAGTTTCATTTGACCGACGTATGACAAAAGTGATGAGGCCCATAACAATGTTAATTTTACAGAAGGCGAAGGAATACACAATGTGTACACAAGTAGATCTTAAGCAGGGCTTTCAGAAGTGCTCATTTTCCCATGAACAGCCTATAACAGAATAAATTAATTCAGAGAAGAGGGGTAGGTATATTAGAGGGCTTAAGATGTAGGGTTCTTGCATCTTTGTTCCATCATTGCATTAAAACATTGCTGTGAGAGGGATTTTCAACTCACCCAACAGGAAATAGTGAACATATATAATTAGTCGACAGCAGGATATTTTTTGTTGGTGCACATGTGAATTGACTTTCTGACTAACTTTTTTAACATTTGAGTTGATTTTCTAAATTATAATTTTTAAAAACTGAGGGGCTGTACCTCAGCCAGTGGTACATCCGCAACGTTAAGTGTGTGTTTGTCACATGGATGTTTACAGATGACACAACGGTTTACATAAAACACATGTATTTCCTCCAGTGCAACGTTATGATAGCCAGAATGGCATAAATTGTAACTTCTCCCCTTGCATTCAATGACATTCTGCTATTATCGAAATGCGTGACCCCAAGTGAGATGTCAATCAGAGCACACTTAAGTCCTTTCCCTGACCCATAATACCAATACTGTAGCACTCTGGCTTATTACACCTAATTCCATAAATTCCATGTTCGCTCTGCAGGGAGTGGCCACTCATTTTGTTTGTTGTTTTGGCCTCTGTATTCCCGCATGAAAATGGTACAGCATTTACAATATTTCTTGACAAGTTGAAATAAGTTTAAATTTTGTCCATCAAAGCTGAGATAAAGAACAATGGAAATAGGTATACATCAGTTTTATAAACGGTTTGCATAAATACTAATTAGAGTGAAAATTTGTAACAAATTTAGCTACCTTTAGGAAAACAAAACTGTGTTTCCTTTTCCAATGCCTGAAGAGTAGTTTCTGTTCTACATCATTCCTTTGTAGCACACCTGTTGCGCTATTGTGATTACAGCATAACGCTGTAACCACCCTTGAAAGTGTGGGATAGCTGAAGTTGGGGTTACACTTGGTATAATGCACGCTCTTAGATGTTATTAAAATGTTATTTTTCAATATTTCTCAATCCCATTCACTTATACTTTAAAAGTTAAGTATGCTACCAAGGCAGTGTCTCAACTCGTACTCAGGCACACATTGTCTGACTCACTATAGCGAATTGAGACTTGTACTCTCTGGAAGCCTATGGCATTATTTCTCTGAAGAAAAAAAAAGGTGAAAATGAAATATTGTTGGCCTTTCACTTTCATCTAAAGGCCAGCCTACAATTGATTTAGAACACATACAGCACATGCAATAGCACAGAACACACACACAGCTCGAATCTGAAAGCCTACAATCAAAACAGCACATGCACAGAACCGAGAGATATTTAAACACAACAGACGTGAAAATGAAAGAAACAATGCTTGGTGATTTTCGTGTGCGTGTGTTGGTCACACTGGAATGAATATATATACATATATATATATATATATATATATATATAGAGAGAGAGAGAGAGAGAGAGAGAGAGAGAAGAGTCAACAGCTACTCGTATCTTAATTTGTAGAAATATATTATGTTATACCATTCATCTTAACATACATCACTTGTACAATAACAATTTAAATCAAAACAATGTTTATGTGGCACCAAACTCTCCGTTTACTAGTCAAATTCATTACTTTTGCAGCCATTTTGATTGTCACATGAGCTCGGTGGTATCTATGTTCTGATTGGCCATGCACAGCGCACACGCACAGGAATTATAGGAGATTCGCCAACTTTCTGTGTGTGAATTCTGTGCTAAATTTCTGTGAGTGTGTTGTGCGTGATTGTAGACAGCACCATTACAAGACTTATGGTGTTTTCCAATTGACTGGTGTGGGCGCACACTGAAAACTGAAAAAGTGCACGTGTCACGTGATTGCCACAAACGCGTGTATATTATTTTTGGACAGACAACGGGAACATGCCGCGAAAACAGTGCAAAACGTTTGTAACAACATATCATCTTCTGGAGGAAATGCTCGACTTACGATATTGATAAAAGAATATAAATTTAAGAAATTCTGTACATATAATTTTCTCCAATCTCTCTTTTTTTCAACTCGCCGGCAAATGTATGCACAAGTAACTGGGTGAAATTAACCTCCTTGCCGGTGTAATTATAAACAATATCGTCGATACACCACAAGCATATTTGTTCCATTTTAACTATTACGTAATATTCAGCCACCAAAATGTTAAACAGTGTAGAATTATCAACATTGCAACAATTTTCATGTTGTTTTCATAATCGCAAGTTGCCGCAATATTGCTTTGAAAAGCAGAACTGACTCGACACTTGGTGCAGAAAAAAATTGCTCTCAATACCCACTCATCCGGTGCAACTTACAATTGGAATACGAAAATCTGACTGCTTTCAGAGCGAGTTCCTGTAATTGAAACACGTGGCACTTGGCCAGCGCGCACCGAGTGCAGTCCACATCAATAAATGCAATACGCTATTACATTACACATTCTGTGCATGCTAAATCAATTATAGGCTGGTCTTAAGAAATGCACAGTAATTTATGAAACAGTAATTTATTTTAATTTATCAGATTTTTTAATAATCAAAAACATACCTAATTTTTATATGAGCAAATCACAGTATTTAATAACATCAACACATTTAACCTAAATGAAACGTGAACATAATTTGTTATGTTCCATATCAATTAATATTTTTATTACACATTTCACAATCGCAATAATTAAGATAGGTCGATACAATATTGATAACACTGCTTTAGAAACACCAAAAAAAAATAATAATGTCTGGACATTTGAGGTTAAACTTGAAAACAACATGGATGCCAGAGAAGGTGCGAGTGTGAGCACAGAGGCTGTGTTCCAAATAGCGAGCACTCACACTCGCTCTTGCACTCCCCCCTTATGGAACTAACACTATTACTAACACACACACTTTTCAAATGAATCTATACTGCTTGCGATCAATTGTTGTCAGCATGAACAAAAAAACATTTACTTAAAAAAAAAACAATATATTCATTAATATTTACATTAAAATTAACAATGGCTTGATTAGTAGGGATTTTGATGGGGACGATAGTAATGTATTAAAAAAGAGTCGGGTATAAATTTTATCTGAAATCAACAGTTTTAGCTTGGAATTTTAGAACCGTTTATTCTAAAATAATGAATTAATAATTTTTAATCTATGCATATATTAGATATTTATTGAAAAAATATTTGTTCCTGTGCCATTCCACTGTTGACAGTACTTTAAAAAACAAACATGAGATCTATTTCTCACTAGGCGCTACAAACACACATCTATTCTCACAGTTTTTTCATATTATAGTCAAATGAAATAAGAAGCCAACACATGTATACACTCGCAATTAGGCTCCGCACGGTGGCGAGCTCTCTCACCTCTCCTTCACCCAAACCACTCCTTTTCCACTCCCTTCCTGAACTTACCAACCCCTCTCACAGATACCAATTCCTCCCTCAACACATTCCATTTCCTCATAGACCTCACAAGCATGGACTGCCTACCCCGCTCCGTTCTCCTCCACACCCTCTGAAGCTTCTCACTGTTGTTTCCTCTCCCTCTAAACACCCCCTTACTTAGCTTGCAGTGTAGCCCTCCCCATTCTCCTCTTCATTCACCACCCAGTACATCCTGACTAACCGTTCAACTTTCCTCCTGTCCTTCAATGAGCTCCACCACATTTCTTTCATCATCACTGATGGCCTATAGTTCCCTTCTTCCTCACCATCTTGCCCCTGCCTTCTCCCCCTACCCTTCACCCCTCTTACTCCCTTCTCTGCACCTTTTCCAGTTCTCGCACCTCCACCTCTACATACGGGTCCCATACTGCTGCAGCATATTCTAACATTGGCTGTACCATTGTGCCATACGCCTTCTCCTTCACCTCACAGCTGACTCCCTTCAGCACCCTTCCCAGCATACCCAGAGCCCTTCTTCCCTTTGCACCCACCCTCTCTACCTGTTTTTTTCCACCTGAGGTCCTTCTGTTCAATCCCTAGATACTTATATTCAGCCATTTCTTTTATCTCTTGTCCGTCCCATCTGTACATGTCCCTGCTTTCATCTTCTTCTTTGTGAACCTCACCACCTTAGTTTTTCTTACATTTATCTTCATTTTATTTTTCCTAGTCCACTACCTGGTCAAAGTCCGCCTGCAAATTTCTGCCCCCCTCTCCCAACCCAGCATATACAACACAATCGTCTGCAAACAATCTGATTTTTCCCCTAATCACCAAACCCATGTCATTTACCATTATGGTAAATAACAAAGGACCCAGCACGCTTCCCTGTGGTAACCCTGAGGTAGCCACCTCTTCCTCCGAAAAGAATGGCGGCTGTAGCAAGCACGGATAGCGAGCATGCACATGAACACACTTGTAAACAAACACTCGCACTCGCTCTCGATGGACATTTGGAACAGAGCCTTCCTTCACTCTCCCTCTCGATAGCTCACCAAGGAGTTGGGGCAGCAGTGACGTCAAGAGTGAGCGAGGAGTACTCTTTCGGCGAACTGGGACACGGCCTAAAGCAATGTTTTCTAAACACAATTTTAAAATGATTGTTTAACTTACCTATTCTGCCTCTCAGGAGTTCTTCAACATAGTTTTTTATACCGTCATCGAATAGGGAAACTACTTCGTCATTCATTTTTTTTACATAAGGCTAACTATAGTTACTTAACAACGTATTAGAAATCGCCCAACATCTTCACTGGATGGGCGTAACAACAAAACAAAAAAACAATTGAAAGATAAAATTTGGCAAAGATTCTTAACTTCTTTATTCGTCATAGAGGAAGTGGGTATACAAGAAAGATTCAATGTAGCGATATTAGCGTGCAGTGTTAATTCGACCAACTACAAGCCTAAACAGGGACTTTTTAAATTCGGTTAGTATTGTTTGTTTGTTATATCACATCACTAACGCCCGTCTGATACTGTCCGATATACGCCTTCAACTATATTTTACAATAAAAATTGAAGATAAATTACTGCCATCAATTAATTCGTTCAAACGTATTTTATCAAATAATCTAAAACGTGTTTGAAAATGTGACACACGGTAAATTTTTTTTACTAGAAGAATCTAATTTGAATTTTCTTTTTAAAATTATTTTTATTGTGAAATATAGCTTTTGTTTGTACATGCGGTCCAATACAGAAAGAAATGTAAGGAACGTTGTATTTATTTTCGCTTCATTACTAAATTAAAATTTTATTCATTAGAAATGCTGCATGCATAACAAAATTTACTTCCTAACAGTTCATAATAAAATAGGCATGTGGTATACGGACTCCAGGGAAAGGTTATGGGAAGAATTCAAAGAGTTCTGTAAAAATTCCGGGGAGGGACGCCAGTGCTAGAGAGGACGAGAATAGGTTGCTTTCGTGATGCCTGAGCCCATGTGGACTAACTGGTAGTAGTAGTGCAGCTGATAAACGCGAAGATCGCAACCATGTGGAGACCATGCTAACTCCTTGAGACAGCGATTATATGTGTAGAACTACATCCAATAGTGCCTGTTCTAGTGGGGACTGTTAGACTCCCCCATACGCCAAAACACACACGTAAGTGGGCTGTTGTGGCCAGACCCTGACAACACCAATAGGAAGTTCTGACTCGATTAGAGTTTGGTACTTCCAGCCGCTAGGTAGCACTGCAAACAGCTTCTACCTCTATGTGACCCGTGTGTTCCTATTCATGTGAGTCAACTATGTAATATTGTTTAGGTTTTTGCAACGATTATTTGGATACTTACATGTAGTTATAAGAAATATAGTTCACTAGAATGATCTAGGTCGCTCCGAACTAGTCACATTTGAGAACAGTTCATTGGGAACCGTTCTTTTGAACTATATAGGTCACAGTCGAATGATCACACGTACTGGTGAACTGCAGAGCGCAAATGTAAATTCAGTCCGAGAACAGTATAGGTCTTTCTCTGTTTCCTCTTTCACAGTTCCATTTCCCCTCACCTCAAGAATCTAAGTAAGTGTGAAACGGAAAGAGAAGCAAATAAGTGATGTTTGTAAATTAATTTTTAAAGAATTGGTGATTTATTATGTAAAGTTCCCGACCGATTTGCTACTCATGTCACTACTGAACTGGGTAGGTCTGCTATGTGATCCCTACAGTCCGAGGCAGTTCTAAACGAGCTGAAACAAAGATACCGATAGACAGACAAAGATTGATAAGAAGTATACACGTTGCGAAGTGGCCAGCCACGATGAGAGGGAAAAGTCAGAAGGGGGAAAGCTGCAGGGAGCGAAGAACGACGGAGCATGCGCAGTGGCGCACCTGGCATTGTTGCTGGTACTAAGAGAATGGCAGACCGATATCACAAGAGACTAATTCTTTTATGTCGTGGTGAACTATGTACCTTGTTCTTTTTCAAGTCCAGTTCAAAATGAACTGGTAGTTCGTGAACTTCCCATCACTATTTTCATATTACATTTTATTTTAGTGTGTTAAATGGTTGTATTTTTAGGAATGAAATTATTACAAAGTACGATCATTTTGGTTACCACTAGACTGCAGAAGCTCTGTTATTCTGTAACGTAAATATTGTTTGATTTTTCTGTTTCGTTATTTTTTTTCTTAATTTTTTGTTATGTGTGATATTGGTTTGTACGCTGGCTGCAAGAACGTGTTCGTAAATCTGTCGCGAATGGTATTGTTTGCTATAAAATTGTGAACAGAACGTAGTGTTGTGTTCCTGACTGAGGGAACATTGCTTGGAACTGCACTTCGCCAATGTCTTTCTACAGATTACCAAAAGACAATGCAAGGTAATGTAATTTTATGAATTTAGGCCATGTCCGAATAGACGAATTTCATTTCTTAAGTTCGCGATTTTGTAAGTATCAATTTTAGAACGTTGTTGACAGTCAATTGTTTGCAACTTGTGGCAACACATTATTACATTAAAAGTGCAAAATATTTTAATCTATATTTAAATGATAAAAAGATACGCATTAATCCTGTATGATCACTGGAATACTACAAATATATAAAAAAATTGGAAAATAAGAAATTTTGCAATAACGAGTTAAAAATTTGTTGAAGTGTGTGTGTGTGTGTGTGAGTGTGTGTGTGTGTGTGTGTGTGTGTGTATGTATATATATATATATATATATATATATATATATATATATATATATATTATATATATATATATATATATATATATATATATATATATATATATATATATATATATATATATATATATATATATATATATATATATATATATATAGAGCACAACCCTTACATACTTTTTAAAACATGCCTAGTGTAGTTAATGTACAGTTATATGTTTTAAAAGTTATTTTATTTTCATATTCGCATCTGTGTTTTTAAAGTAAAAACGAACATGGTGCTGATTTGGTCATTTTGTAGTTTTGCTATAAACTGCTAGATTCTAAATACAAAATACAACACCATTTTTGTATACAAAATCGGGCAATGTGATCATTTTATCAATAAATTCAGCCAATTCGGACATGGTCAGATCTGTTCCTCAAAAAAGGTTCTTAGAAGAGAGGTGGCCTTAATTAAAGGGGTTTCAGAAAACCAAGTACCACAGAAATAGGATTTTTTTTCAGGTCTTATTCAGTTATAAAAATTGAGTTAGGCTTCAATACAAGTAGGATGTACTCTGAACGTAACAAAATATTTTGCTTTTAAGCTTTCTTGATAGCTATAGAGTAACTTTGTAGCAGAAAGAGGTTCCTTGAAAGCAACACTGAAATGTAAAGATTTTATTTACGCTAGTGGATTTTTTATTTCCTATATCTCAGGCAATTTTTATTAAATATGGAAATTATTGTAGTGTTCAAAAAGGATGAGATTATTCGATAACAAATTTCAATGAAATCAAATATGATGATGCAAAAGACATGTATTGATTTGAATTGGAATGACCCAACAGTGACGTTCTACTATATTAATATTTATGTATCATCTGCAAGTATTATAGATTCAGCAGCAGTGTTGTGTAGGTTGGTAACCGCTTTTCTTGTTTTGTATTGCAGTTTAATAATTTTGCCTTCAAAAACAGCAGTGCCCATAGTAAAGTTAGGCTTTCTTTCCATTTAAATGTGTTTAGTGATCATATTGACACATTTTAAGTAGATTTTACATGTTTATTGCACAATCCCCTTGATCTTCATAATCCTGCACAATTTGTTAGTAAAAATTGTAATAGGAGAAATAATTGCATGTCTTAACACCATAGCTAATGCAAAAAAAAAATTATTAATGCTGTTATTTCTTCTATACACAAGCTTTTATTATTTGTTATTGTTTACAAGATGGTTTTATTTTAACTTGTATGATTACAAACAGAATGGTGTAATAAATATACTTCTGAAAACAGGAGCTGAGCTATATTGCTATCATCTGAGCATTAGTAATACAGTTATGAGCAGCACTACTAGTAATTCTAGTAATAATAATAGTAAGTTAACCTAGGAGAACATGTTTTATTTCGAAAATATCCTATTATACATAGGTTGAAAATTGTAATTGCTACTGGGTTCAGTGGCCTGGGATGGTTGTAATTTAGTTTATAAGAAACAACAACCATATATATATATATATATATATATATATATATATATATATATATATATATATATATATATATATGCACATACCCCCACACATATATATACATATATATATATATATATATATATATGCACATACCCACACATATATATACACACATAAATATATACACACACATATATCTGTGTGTGTGTCAGTGGTCAGTGGCATCTCGTTAGGGTAAGCAAGGCAAGCAGTGCTTGCCCAGGCAGTTTCCTGACATTGGTATATTTACAGTAAATATTAAATTCTAACTTATAATTACTTTAAAGTAACTTTTCACTCATGCAGAACAACTTCTACTCTGGAAACAATACTGTATCTCATAAGAAAACAACTCGTCCGTTGGCTAGCAAAAGCAAAATGTTTGGAAGCACTGGAAGTGATGCTTTCAGCTGGTACGCGGTTCCAATGGTTTCCCAGCCAACAGAGGGTCGGCAAGGTAGGAAGATCGCCCGGGGTGGGGCTGGGGGCTTATGGCTGTGATAACCTGTATTAGAAGCTACGATGGTAGTGCTTTCTTCACCGAACTGAAATGGACATAGCCGATGCTGGCCTAGCCGAAGGCAGTTGGTGCGGTCTAGTTTACAGTAACTAAATCGATGCGTGGGCAAGTTCGCGCCTACAATACGAATCGTATTGTTTTTACTTGATTTAGTTTTGCTGCCGAGAATGTTATACATATTCGTACGCGATGTATACCTTACATAAAAGTTATAAAATTACTGTGTGAGACTGAGAACCGTGTAGATAGAATGAGTGCAACAGAAACATGCGGATGAAAGTGTGGTGTGTGTGAATTACGAGTGTAGCATTTTTCCAGCAGTGCTTTCACTTTTCAGGAAAAATTTGACATAATAAAAGAGGGTAGGCCAACACCTGACCTTAGGATCATGAACACACGCAAGAAAGATAATTTTGTACGCAATTTCAAAAAAAAAAAATTTATCAGAAACACTTGTGAGGTTAGCTGGATGTAACAGCCTAAACAAAATTGTTTTTCTGGCCAAATTTATTGTTTTCAATTGAAGTTAACACGTGGACTGCAACTGGGTATTGTGACCTTAACAATCTGTGCAATGCTGTTCAAAAACCAGATCGTTCTGAAGTTCACATAAATTCGTTTTTTTCTCTAAAAGAACATGGTCAAAATAGAGTTGACTGCTTTGTCTTTACACAAACGAATAATCATTTTTCGTGTCTACACTACTGTACAAACAAAATTGCTCCGTATGTAAATATCTCACTGTCGACGGGTATTAAAATAATATTGACTTCGAGTGGACAAGGTTCCGGGTTTGATGAAAGTATCTTTATAATATTTTTCACTCTGGCAAATTTTATGTTAAAAAATATTCATATTTTTACAAGCGGTGAACTTTATATTTTGATACGAAAAAATGTTTAAATGATACTCTTTTGCACCTTGAAATCCAAATTAACTCAGAGGAGGGCACCCGGACCCCCCTCCTCCTTTATTGAGGAGATCAACACCACTACTGCCCCCTGCACGCAGTAGCTTGCCCATGAAATTATAGCACTAATACCACTTATATATATATATACATACATACACACACAGGGTGAGTCACCAACTCTGCAAAAACCAGCTAGAGGACATTCCTTATAAAAGTTCTGTTAAAAAATGTCTGACAACGAACACCATGAAACCCCTGCTGAGGGCAAGAAACCCTTGTGAAGATAAGGTTGCAATTATGAATTTCATTTAATTACACTGAAACCATGTGATATTAAGGGATGGATTTATGTAGGCATGCCAAACAATTCAGTCACTATAACATGCAAGTACCCACGTTGACCTACCGCATATCCTATATTGTAAGATGGGGTTTCCCACCCCTTCAAATAAGGAAAAAAGGTCTTTGTGCATCGTTACATAAATATGATCATTGCCTATTAATTACTATTGCGAGACGTAAAAAAGTTATCTTTGTAAGAAAACCTCCGACGAATGGTTTGCGAGAAAGCAGACCTCCAAAATATTAAATGCCCTCATAAGCATTGCGTGGTATTTAATATCTTGGAATTCTGTTTACTCGCAAACCATTCGTCGGAGGTTTTCTTATCAAGAGAAATTGTTTTCAAGTCTTGCAATGGTAATTAATAAGCCGTGATCATAATTTACAAAACAATGTACGGCTACCCTTTTTTCGCTGAGGTGGCAACCCCCATTTGACTATGTAGGGTATGCGTTATGTCAACATGGTTACTTGCATGTTGCAGTGCCTGAATCGTTTGGCATGCCTACAGAAATTCATCCCTTAATATCATATGGTTTCAGTGTAATTAAATAAAGTTCATAATTGCAACATGATCTTCACAAGGATTTCCTGCCCTTAGGAGTAGTTTCCTGGCATTCGTTGTCAGACATTTTCTAAATGAAATTTTGCAAGGAACGTCCTCTCGCAGTTTGTCCTCTCGCAGTTTGTCCTCTCGCAGTTTGTCAAGAAAACTAACCAAGATTTTTTTAGTGCTTCTTTTCTTTCAGTAACAGCGGAAGTGACTTGTGATGTTAGTGTGATAAGCTCTTCAAATATCACTGATTCTCTTAATGTGTTTGATGTTTCAGATCCAGTGCAGATTTGTAATGCTAAGTAATGTATAATACACTTCCATGTAGCAGCACGCCTAAGGAGAGTGAAATAGATGGAATTTCTCTTTCAGGCTTAGATGGAAGTATCCAGACACAAACTTCATCCAATACAGAGTCCAGGATAATTGATATTTCTTCAAATGCAAGTGTTTAAGGTGACAGAAGAAAGTTCAAAAGGAGTTTGCTGAGATAGTTGTGGCTGATACAAGATGACATCTCTCCAAAGGAAAGGAAAATGCTGAAGTTGACTTGTAAAACATGTGAAAGTTACAGGCGTCTTAGAAATCGAGTGAAGGAAACTCGTGGAAAGATGAAGAAGCATGTCAAGTTAGTTTCATGTAATGACATGATTTTTTTTACAGCATAACCTCTCACCTGCAGCAGCTGCATTGCCAAGAGGAGATGCAAGTAACAGGTTGGTAAGGCCCAGACATCGGAGGTGGACATGAAGAGAAAAGCTGCTTGCCCTTGCACTGTATAAACGAAGCCCAAAGGTGTACCGATTTTTAATGATCTGATAGCTCTTCCTTCTCGAACATCATTGATTAATTTATTTAATTCTGTTAATTTTATTGTAGGTATTAATCACGACATCGTCAAGTAATCGGGACAAGAGGTGAATAAAGGAGAGATGGTAACCTATATTGTCCTTTGTACTTTGATGAAATTTATCTTAGGTCTAGTTTGTACTACAATGAATCTGCGAATCGAGATTAGGGTTTTTAAGATTTTGGTAACTTAGGTAGGACAGCGAGACATGCCGATCATGCTTTGGTGTTCATGGCCTCTCTAGGACTTCGTACAAAATGGAATGTCTACAACACCGGCTGTTATTTTAGAAGATATAATTGTTGAGATAATACATGCTCTTTCTTCTGCAGATATTTACATCAAAGCAACGGTCTCCGATTAAGGCAGTACAAATCGCTCGGCGGTAAAGGGGCATCTGAAGAGATTTCCTATGGATAACGTTAATAAAAACTCTGTGTTTCGGATTGATGGAGAAAGGATAGTGACCTTTTTTGATATGCCTCATTTAATTAAGAGCATAAGGAATAATTTTCAGAAATCTAACGTTATTACACCCAAAGAAGTTGCATCATGGGAGCATATCATAAAGTAGAAATTCGGCAATGACTTATGTTTGTAAAATTTAGAGAATAAAATTACAGATGCTCATGTCAATCCTAAAGGTAAAGATAAAATGAGGGTATCTTTAGCAGCTCAGATTTTTTGTCACTCATATTCCAGCGCCATGAATGTTTTAGCAGATGGTTTTCATGAGGTAATGCCTCCTGAGGCCAAGGTGACAGCTGAGTTTTTGTTGTTTATGTATAAATTTTTTGACAGTGTCAATGGTTGTTACAGATTTGCTCCAGCTCATTGCCCTCTGCGGTGTTCGGTGTCAGAGTGTTAGAGTGTTAGGTTCATCTCAGTTTTTGCAATGTAACTTTAGTTGTGCTAGACAATTTGCAGTTTGTAGATTGTGTTTCAGGCAAAGTGACACGACCGCCAAGCCAGGATGTATGGATAACTACAAATCGCACTATGCAGATACTATAGTTAGAACTTGAAAGTAAAGTATTATCTTTTTTGCAGCCAAGAACATTAAAACAAGATGGGCTGGATGATTTTTTTCAGCTATATGACAAGATGGAGGAGATAACAACAACCCAACAGCTGGTCAATTCACTGTGGTATTTAAAACATGTATTCTCAATTACTTGTGTTCTTCCAGGACTACAGCAAAAAACTGCGAAGATGATGATGGCAGACTTTCGACAAAGCTTGGTCGCTTTTTGACAGTTGGCACCAGGAAGACTTCAAACAAATATTGTATGATGAATTCTTTTATTTCAGGTAATAAAATGGAAGAAGAAGGCGATGACTCATCCCTGATTAATGTCTCCAGCGACCTAAGTTTTACGGAACGTCAGTTAGTGGCTTTATTGCTAAGAAATTAATGAGTGGTGTTTGTAAAGATTGTGATGTTTTCATGGGAGATTTGTCTTCAGAACCAGATATTGTAAATGTTGATGGAGTGAGTGAAGTTCAGTGCATTATTGATGCACGAGATACTGGAGGCAAGCTGGAGCATCCCTCTCTGCAACTTGGCCATACTGTTGCGGCTGCTGTAAATATTTCTAAGGCATTTTTACCTGATATTTTAAGTACAGATGATGTTGCCAGGCAACTGAGTACAGAAATCAAGCAGCATCAAGATTCCTCTTGGGTGGGCTGCAGTATTCATAGAGAGCAGCTAATAACTTTATTTGTGTCCTTGTTTAGTAGAATAACCATTCATCAGTTTTGCAGGATATTGAATCGAGATTCGAAAACCATCTCCAGGGAACATGCATTACAAAGACAGCTGAAAACATTTAAACAACAGTGAATATAAATGTTTGTTTTTTATCTTCATTTTTTAGTTCACCATGGATGAAAAAATGCAGTGAATTTTTTTAAAATTGATTTATGTGTGTTTTTTCCCTCCAGAAATTTTTCAGTGATTTACATATATCATGTATACTATTGGTAATGTTATAAACTGTTTAAGTGTTTTGTGTTTTTAGGTACTCTGAAATGACAGGTGAACATTTATTGAAAGATATGGTGTTAATGTTCTCACTGAGCATGTGTGGACATGCAATAGCATGCCGCGCTTGCGTTCGGTAGGCTGTGGACACGACCCCAGTCAGCTGCACTGGGGATGGGTTTTTCCCGAAGTGTTTTTCCCATTCTCACTCCAGGCGAATGTATAGTTCCATTTTATGTGGCTACTGAATTATCACCCAACAATTCTATATTATTTTTGGAAGTGTGTAATATATATAAAAATTAATTAAAGTATATGTACAATAATGTTTTATTATTTTGTTTTAAATCCCATACTTTTTTTCCGAATACATGACTTTGGTGTAACCAACAATTTCAAAGTCTCAATATTCTTTTCGAAACTGTTCTTTTTTGTTTGTAAGAGTTCCTCTCAGTTGTTCACACCTCGGGAAAATTGAGTTACATGTCAAACAATTTTTTTAGAGGTTATTCAAACGATTATAAAACTGTAATTAAAAAAAGAATTTAAATGTTTTTTCATGTGCACATTAGATATGTTCATTCCATTCAAGAACACAGAAAGGTGAGAGGAAATTTATGCTAATTACGAATACAGAACTACACAATAAAAAAACATTCGTCTATAGCAATCATATGGAATGAATTGGCATCTGTGATTTCAAATGCATTTCATCTTCTGCTGTAGGTCCTAAACACTTACTGCCACTGCTGTACTGTTTGTTACGTGCAATCATGATGCTGGTCCGTGGGTGGATTTTTTTACATGCGTGCATTGATAAATGAAAGTTGTACTATAGGTTTTTTTGGTGAAAATAGCAAGGATGTTAAATTTTTGTTCATTACAACAATTATTCGGAATACTTTAAGCTATACCGAATCATAACTGGTATAACTATAATCATGTCATCATATTTGACCTTCCCAAATTATACCGGCATTTGCCAAACTGTCTACAATGAACATTTATATGGAAACATAACTGGCAGAATTTTGGTTGAATATTACTGAAACTGAATACAATAAGATATATATGCATGTAAATACAACTTTTCAGGTGGTCAGCGACTAAAAAATTAAAGAAGCAGAAAGCCACAATTGTAATGGTACAGTAAGTTCCAGTATTTAAAAGTTCCATTTTACATGCACTTGGCAACCAGTTATCATGAACATTAAAATTTTTGAATTTCAAGAGGGGGGTGGGGGTTTATCAAACTCTTCCTGTGATTTCGCTCTACAGAAGAGTGTGTTATATGCATCACTGCGTCTATTATTATCAGTAAGGCAATATTTTTGGGGAATATTTCCAAAATTACTATAAGATGATTCAAAAAATCCTGACTATATATATTTTTTGGGGATTAATAAGTGTTCATTTTTCACCTATAATTTGGTTACAGAATATAGTTCCGAAATGCATTGATCAGTTCTGTAATAGTGGAAATATAATAAACTCCAAAAAATTTAACACTATGCCAGTTTAATATTTAATTATCTATTTGGCAACATGCTCATGCATTAAAGAAAATGATTTGAAACATTTTTTTACGGATCAAAGAGTTTTTGAAGGAAAAAATTAATTTTTCTCCCAAAAATCTTGGATTTGGTTAAAGTACAGTTTTCTAAATAAATTTGAAGATCCCGCCAAAGAAAGGGGTTAGGTATTTGTTTAACATCCCGTAAGATGACAGCATCGGCAATAGTTCTCAGCTGGATCACAGATAGTGCTAAAGGTTTGTTGAAGTAGCATCCACTACTTCCAGCCACTAGATGGCTGTAAATAATCGGGACGAGCTTTAACATTGCTGTAAACAATCTTATCCTATATAATCGTTGGTTGTGGCCTCTCAAAGCCATTAATATAAAATTAGTAACTTTAGGTTAAGGTTACCATACACAATCGAGAAGCGGCTAAATTAAATAACCATGCCTATTAAACAGTCGGGTGGTTTATTTAATTTACTTCCTCTTTACAGAGCACTTATATGAATGGGTTGCCATTAAACCCAGGCGAGCTTTTACACTGTGCAAAAAGGCAGTGGGCCTACATGGAGTTACATTAATAGATAAAGTTATCATGTTATCCCGGTAAAAAAATTATCACTGTTGGGTACAATACAAATGGGTTGTGAGGCGGCACTGACTACGGGCAAGCAAAAGACAGACGGTTCCGGTTATACTACATTAACAAAAACAAATATTTTAGATGATTGGTAAAAACAACGTGAATTGCATGGAGCCCCGAGGCACAGAGGCCACCTCATATCGAGCCGAATTCCAGACTGACTATGTTTGGGCGCGAAGCCCTCTTGTAGCCCTCTTGTTGGTGGCAACTCCTGCCAACATGCCATGAGACTTGTTGTAGAATTAATATCAAATTGGAAAATTAAATAAGATGATTAGCAGTGAAGCTGATGGGATGGAAACATTAAAATACCCTTTTAGAATAGTCAACAAATTATTTATAAAATATTTTCAGAAACAAAATCCTGTTCGACCATTCTACACACATTATAAACATACCTCACTTTATGGAAGTAGGATTTAGGCAGTGTATAAGATCGAAAGATCTTTCCCCTCTCAACTATTATTTTCCCTACCCGTACAATTAATAACAAAACATCTTACAACTCGTCATTGGCATCAAAAACACACCCAACCAACTTATTTACATTTAATTTGGTCGTGCATGCTACATCCAACAGTAGGTTTACTCGCTGATAATTTAGTGTTGCCAGTACTGTCCAATATTGCAATACTGTCTGTGAAGGCTAGGGTTGTCTCGTTTGTCCTCATGACATTCAGTCACTCAATTCCTATGTCATAAATTTGCAAATAATATCACTCGAATACTATGTTCGTTTATATCTTACGTGTGTTCATTTCCAAACGTTCAATATAGAGGGCGTGGTCAGAGCACAGACCGTTATGGCATAATTTACAATCTAAAACAAATACAAATACATATCTCATTACAGTCCATTCCCCATTTGAAGCAACTTCCTGGGAGCCCTGCTAAATATCTACTTGCAGGCCCATTTCGTATCCTTCCGCGAAATGTAAACAAACATTGCCATGTGACTGCCATGTAGCATATGTCAAAATCAATGTTTGTAGTTGGCATTTCGGGAAAGAGTGTTTCGTCCCTGGTATGAAACAGCTGAATCCTAATTACGTACATAACCAGAATTTACCAGGTAAGAATTGTTACTGGTTTAGTACAGAATTTGTGTAAATTTGGGCTTAATTATGTTACATGTAGGATAATTGTAAAAAGTATTTGTCTCTAATTTTTTTATCATCCTTTTAGTTAACCTGGACTTGTAATATGATACACGGATAGCATTGTGAATATATCCAAAGTGTCTATGGTGGGATTTTTGTGTATATTTACAGCATCACCCTTCCACCTAGAAAGTATATGAAGGGCCTAATGGAAATGCATTAGTCTAGTTTTTTTGTTGGTAACCTGTAGATATAATGAACTTGACCCATTTACTTTAAAATAAAGAGTCATGTGAGTAATTGAAACATTTTGTGTGTTTCCCCGTACTTAAAACAAAAGGCCAAGGCCATAATTAAATATTTTTATTTGTTGAAATATATCTGAAGAAATTGCATCATAACGTGCTCACTTTACCACGAACAGGCTATACAAATACATCATCTTTGTAAATTTATCTATAATTAATTTATATTGAAAGAAATCGGTCATAGTCATCAGGCCCTACATGTACTTAGAAGGAGGAAATGTAATGCCCAATTCCCATCATAGATACTTTGGATATATTGTCTCTATCAGTGTTTAAAGTAAACAAGATTGCTCCTAGAAAATTAAATTTCTAGTATAGTATGGATATGTACTATTTTAGGTGTGTTTGTATGTTAGGAATTTTTAAAGTTTTTGTACTTATATTCCACTTAGGCCTACATATGTATTTTTCATTTGTCACTTGTAGAATTGAGTGGTTCGGTTTCTGGCATTTGAATTTTGTTTTATACTTTCCATGTATCATATTACAAGCCCAAAGGTTGTTTATAAAATTGGCGTAAAATACTATATACAATAATCCTACACATAACATAAGTAAGCCCAAAAAATACACATAAATTCTGTACCAATAATAATTCAAGCAATGTTTCGACTAATTGCAGACGATTATTTTATGACAACGCGACAGAAATCTTGGGCACAAAGGATTTTCTGAGCAGAAATAATTTATAATTACTTCGTGGGTGCGACAATTGATGTGTGTCACGTGTTACGTCCAAGGCCCATTTGATAGCCGTGGCGCCACTATACCATGCGGTTGGGTTATGCACTCGACGAGCGGAGCAGCAAGTGCAGTGCAAGTGTAGATGCAACACAATGCAAACTTGAGCATGTGAAGCCATAGCACCCGCTGTAGTGTAGTAATAGATCTTGTTTTTCAGTGATATCTTTTATGTAGGGTTTTGCGTAATATGTAAACACGGGCGTTCGTTCACGTATTTACGTCATTAAGGCAAGGAAACAACCCCAGTGCAATTCAGAGTGAGTAAAGTTCGTTTTTAACTGTTTCATTATGTATCATTCACAACGTGTGCCATCCTCACCTCATTACCCAAATGTAAACAGTGTTCCATATGAAATGTTATTTTTAAGAATTATCTATGCATGTTCCAGTGCAAGGTAGGGAATGCAAACGGTTACTATATATTTTTCAATGTTAAGAAATTACATCCACTTAGCCCGCAAAACTCGTATGGTGCACCACAGCGTGCAAGTCAGTCAGCTACTAGCATCTCGGGGGTGTATTGCTTGTTACCTCGGTACGGGTTTCGCATGCTCGGGTAGCCTTCAAATTTTGTTTTTTAATCATTCAATCTTCATAGCGTTCAATTCGCAGAACCGTTGTTCTTTAGCTGCCCGAGACACCACCTTTCTGTGCTTGCAACACCTGGGAAGCTTAAACCCTTGCACATTAAATTTTATCGGTTCACATCAATTTTACCGCATTACCTCACCGGCAGGTTGAAGCCATGAAATGTGATTACATAAGTAAAGTGTAGTCCTTAGAAGCCTTGCTAAATAAACTGCATAATTACGCATTGAGAACTGTTCATGTGGACATTATTTATGTGGCCTTCGGGCTCTTCAGGGTACGGGCCCTTAGAATACCCACACCTTTTTCACCCAGCAGACACTGGGTGAATAATGTGCGGGTTTTTTTTTTTATTCGTTAATGTGCAAGTATAGTGTGTGTAAATGTAGGTGGGTGACTAGCCGATAAGTCACTGTAACAACTTAATCGGCGAGCTTTTGTATGCCGAAACATAACGTAACATGGGTGTGTATAGTGACCCGAACAAGCAACTGAGCACTACGCATTTGGAATAATTGTACAGCATATTTATAAGGAGCAGCATCCCAGGATAGCATTGGTCGTCGGCCGAACGACCCTGAAGGAAACCTCGTCTCTACCGGCTCACACAATATTGTCCATAATGTCTTTCGCCCCGGGTAAAATAACCTTCAAAATTTTACCACTCTTTAAATCCTGCCTCTACCCAATGAAGCACCATGGCGCAACGTCACAATCGTCAATAAAAAAGTGTATTTCCTTGCTGTAAGAGTGGTGGAAATGTTACTTGGTAAAATTTGTATTAATATGCGAAGATATTATCTTGTTGGTGTTGTAGAAATATTTCATATGTAGGCCTAAATTATTTTTCTGCTTTCTGTATCATAGTTGGTTGTAGGCAATGTTGTAGTGTGTCGTCTTGATTGAAAAGAAATATTAATTGACTTGTGTTAACCGTTTCATACAACTGCTCGTTCTTACCATTTTTATTACTGTAACCACCATCCACAATGAAACGACAAATCTAATTTACATGGTAAGTTTGTTGGTATCAGGAAATGTGCGCAATGTTGATTTTTACAGAATGATTATGGTAATAGTTTTTCTTAAGCTATTTACGAACAAATGTCACTTTAGTAAAGTAAACTTGAAAGGATTTCTACTGAAAAAGACGTTTTCTAGGGGTTGCAATTTTACAGTTAAGTCTGAGTGTTTCGTAAATAACGTATTGAAAGTTATGTGGCCTAATAAAGCTTCACTTTCAACACTTTTGAAGGGACACCCCCTCACCGTACCTACTGATCAAACAATTACCTTGATGTTTCTTTTTTCCCTCGAATTAAAATAAACAAAACCCAAACATAACAATGTTTTCGTTATAACCACTATTTACAATCGCACCAATGTAAAACCAGTATAAAAGTATGTGTGGCTGCCAATTAAAATATGAAACAGAAAAATTTCAAAGGAATAGATGGAAATAAGGTCATTCGCCAGAAATGCAACTGCGTTTGGTCGATTTAAAATTTAGGTTAATGGAATCCCTATAGAGATAAATATGTATTTAAATAAATATATTATACAAATTATGTTTATATATAACTATATTGCTTATAAATGTATTTTAAATATAAATACATTTAATGTAAATATATTTTTATATAAATATGTTTACGCATTGCGCCTCCAGAGGTGCTGGTGGTGTTTTCGTGCCCCACCTTAGACCAGGTGGGGAACAAGAACTGATGAAGTGCCCGGCGCCCCATTCGGTGTAGAGAACGATTGTTGATTGCGGTCGTATGGCCAACGGCATACAGCGACTCTGGATACATGGCAATTACGTGAGAAGCGTCCCGCATGTGATGTCCTGGTATATTACGTTAGGATGCAGGGAAACCTCCCCTCAGCTAAATAAAAGTACTAAAAAGGTTTTTTAATTACATTAACTATAGACATGAAGAAAATTGCAGCCAATATTGAATTGCCATGGCGTTGTTGGAGAAGGGAGTATGCGGAACTTATCGTCTGCCCTGCCGGTTGTCTGGGGTGCTGAAGTCTAACGACATGGCGTCGGTTTCGCCGCAGGTCTGACGAATCGGAGCCAAATGAAAAAAAAAAAAAAAAAAAACACCTGATCTTAATTAATAGCATGATAAGTGAAATTGATGTTGTAAATAATTAATATTGCTAAACTGAAACACATTGGTAACATACTCGTGAATGCCGGAGCCCCAGATATAGCTAAGAATGCGACATCACGAGAATGTCACCACACTTGAAGGGTGATATTAAATGAAATAATGTTTCATGTGGCTGATTCTCGACAGATGATTACATGTACACTCTTATAATTAACATTTTAGAATCGGCGTGTGTCGTTATGTAATATCAGGAACATGTATGGATGTAACGATACACGGATTTCGTAACTATGTGGTGGAGCTACACCCTGTTCTCTATGGAATGTTATCGAGCGGGCGAATTCCCTAGTGAGTTATGGTATAATCACCATGAATTTTGCTTTAAAATGCTCCTATTAATTAATGCTGCTAGGGAACCGCTCGCAACTTCACACTTCCTGCGGGAATTTGATTCCCAATCTTTTGAAACCAATTGAAACCACGTCGCACTCCGGTTTCGGCCACGGGGCCCATCGACATTGCGTACGTCGGAAATTCCGTGGGAATAAGCGGTGCTGCTTACCCCAGTGTTCCCTCCAATGGCTGTTGCGTCTAATGGTCGTGACTTCACGGGACACACTCGTTTATGTCATATATCCATTCATCACGAGAGTTACCTTTTGTGATGAATGTTAAATATTATGACCCGCGGCCACGAGTTACAGGCGGCAAGAAAGTGTAAATGCCGTTCTTGTCGATCTGCACTGTTTGAGACCCAGACCTAATGTTAATCCGTCGAATGTTACATTGTAGTTAATGCATCTGCGATGGAACAAAAGGGAACAAAGGATACGTGGACGTCAGGAACACGTCAAGGTATATATTAAAAAAAAAAAAAAAATGTAAAATATGCATGTAATTTTATATATATATATATATTTTATATATATGTGTGTGTGTGTGTGTGTGTGTGTGTAAAATATATATGTAATTATATATAGTGTCTTTAAAAATATACTTAAAGGCGCAACGATCGCAGTATGTCCCTGTTCAAAGATTTTAACATAAAAGATACCAATGGGTGGCTATGTCCTGTACCATGCAGTGTTAACAAGTGAAGCCAGTTTATAGAGTGGAGTTAGAGAATTGTTTTCCGGTAAAAATGGTAATGTGATCAACAGTAGCCAAAAACATTGTATCGGCCTATCTTTCACGGGTATATTGATGAGTTTTAAAATCGGCATAAATTAACTTACAGCTGTTTTTGACCTAAATGATAATATACATAAAGCACTAGTGTGTTGGTTTTAGATAACTAGATATAAATTTCTGCGGTAAATATGTAAAGATATGAATTATTTACATTTAAAGGGAAGTGTTGCATACTGAGTTTTGGTTGATTTGCTTCCCATTCCCTAAATATTTGCCTCGAAAATATCCCAGGAAATAATTTTCTGACTACTATAGGAGTCTTTACGTGTTATGATAAAACTTAACCATACTAAAATCGAATATACTACGCTATTGAAGTCGCCTACGAGCCCGTTACAAATGAAGCAGCCATGCGGGAGAGAGACAGCATTTGTTCACAATGAAATTGAACAGGCTTGCGAGTACTATATACTCTCCAGTTATTCCGAATTTTCTCTAAATTTGTGTTATTCTTGCATTTCTGAAATGTGAATTTGGCATGTAAACACGCCTTAAAACTATAATCAATTTTTTTATTTATTCGGTGATGGACGAAAACTAATATTAATGTATGAAAATGTGTATGAGCCGGGCCAAGCGCGTCCAGTGTTTAGTGTTTTCGTGTATACTGGAGATACATTCGTGAAAGATACTGCATTGTTATTGTGTCTATAGGGATATGTTATCTGGGTATGATTATAAATTAACAATTACAGTGTGTTAATTTTTGTAAGTGTAGTTGCGATCACTAATTTGCCGGGAATTTAAGGCCTAACCTGTACTTTTATGAAAATGTAGATACATAGTTTTCTAAATGGCATGCTGCTATTTTAATGTAGGAATTTATGGAATGAATTTGTTAGTAATGGCAAATCATCTCGTAAACCATTACATGATCCGGCGGGGGGGGGGGGGGGGGGGGGCAAACATTTAACTGAGTGCCCAAGTTTGTATTTTATTAATGGTAGCAATTTTGAAAATACAGGTCTTGTGAAATTAAAAGTTAACAATGCTGGCATATAGTTTCGAAAAATCCACATGCCTGTAGTAAATAATTTATATTAGGTGGATTATTATAAAACTAGTAATTTAAGCCAAGAGTCCCGTGAAGTTAATTACAAGGTTCGTGAGCTTTGCTTGCCATGTTACGAAATGATAGGGTGAAGTGTGAGATGATATTTAGTGATTTTAATTTTTAGAAATTTCCATTCTGGAGAGTAATAACAACTACTTTAATTTTAAAAATTGGTGCGAAAATAGGCGCAATTTGCAGCATAAGTGAGAAAAAGCAAATGCTGGAGGCGTGTTTTCATGTTTTGGGGGAGGGGGGATGTGCGCAGCTCCGATGAGGATTGAGAGGTGCACTGGAAACAACCACAGGGAAGTAGTTTAATAAGTAAGCGAATTTCCGTCTCGGACTGATCAGAGAATTTCCTCGCTCTGCCGAGGTTTTAATGTAATATTTTCAGTGTCGTTTACTGGGTTAATTTCGGTATTTTTGGTTGGTTACGTGTGGGTGCCCTATCCTTTTGAGTACAGGGTTTGAGTGTGTTAATAATTTATCATAGAATTTATTGTTTTGGGAATGAAATTTATTGCCTATATAAGGTAGTTTGCGTGCGTCACGAATGTCGGAAATGCATGTTAGTGGCGGTGCATTTGTGATTTTTAAATATTTGTTTTGGATGACTTGAAGTGATTTAATTAATGCTTTTGACGCGGTTCCCCATACTTCATTTCCCATCATAGCTGAGCGGATTTGAAAAGTATATATTAAAAAGTTTTAGCCATTTAGAAAGCTGAGGCGATTTTAGTAGTGGGTAAATTAAGGGGATTTTTCCAAGAGCTATTTTCCTTGTTTCGTTCATGTGTGTGGACTTTGAATAGAAGAGGGTGTCGTCAGCATACATTTGTAAAGTGCAGGAAGTGCTGGGGATATCGGCAGTGTAAATATCATATAAAAATGGAGATATTGCGGAGTTTAGAGGTACACCTGCAGTTAGGCCTGGGGGTTGGGCGGATGAGGGTGAGGTTGGGAGCATGACGAGGGAGGGGAGAGTGAGAGAGTGAGTGAGAGAGTGTGAGTGTGTGAGTGAGAGTGAGTGTGTGTGTGTGTGTGTGTGTGTGTGTGTGTGTGTGTGTGTGCGCGCGCGCGCGCGGTTTTTTTCTATTAGAATTAAAACATTAAAATTCACTGTACCTGTATGTTGACAAACTTGAGACATGTTTTGGGGGGAAAATCTTCAAAAATAAATTTTTTTGCGAATAGCTCACTTTTGTAGCAATTTATTTTTGTAAAAATGTGCGGCCTATACACGCCGAAATACAGTAATTATAAACATTTTCTGGGCGCTCAAAAAAGTTTCCTTAAGGCAACCCGCCTTTTCAGAATTAGCAGCTCCTCTTATCGCTCTTTAGTTACGTAACTTGGAAACATGTTAAAGGCCCATTAATTGCCATGTATAGAGTTTACCTGAACACTTTGGAAATGTTAGTGACAGTGCCACGTACTATAAAGTGTGCGATAAGACTATGCCACGTGTGTAAAAACATTTGAAGGTGCCGAACATACTTTGCTTTGTATATACAATCACTTCAAGAAATCTTAAATATTTTCTTTGCATTGTGTAGAATCGATTTGCACTTTTTCAATTTTCAAGCAAATTTAAATTCAACTTAAAAATGTAAATAATTTTGCATTTAACAAGAGGAATTTTTCTGAACTAAAATTAATCAAGAGTTATTTTAGGTCCACTACAAGTCACGCTAGCCTCTCTGTCTTATGCCCAGGTGCACCATCGATCTGAGATTGGATGTACGATCGACACAGAAATCTCATGCACCATTCGAGTTCAGAGCTGGACTGGAGATCGAGATGAAGTTCATTTCGAACTGCGAAATTGGCTGTTTGAAATCCGAGATCAGCAGCAATCTACAAATGTAGTTTGAAAAAAAAAAAAAAAAAAAAAACCCACAACAGATAGCACTACGTTCGATAGTTTTCTTGGGAAATTAACACATTATACGCCCATTAATATTGTTCAGTAAAATTTGTACAACAATAATTCACTTAACACAGATAAAACATCACACATCTAGCTGTATCTATAGTGAAAAATATGCCTATTTCCATGACATATAAAGAACCAATAGTAAAATTTGTCTCCTACTTAATCTCGAGCTCTCACTTTGGAACCAAGATCGACGAATCGCAGATCCAGAATCATGAAATTTTGTCGGTGTTAACACTTTTACATTGGAACCAAGATCAAACTGGATCCTAGTTTGTAACTACGATCATTCGTCATTCGATTTTGGATCGGGTAAGATGTTGGTGCAACCGGGCATTAACCATTTGAACACAAAGTAGTGAAAGGAGTTTATTTTTATGATGTGATTTCCAAATTTGCAGAGAACAAAGTTAGGAATAAAAAGTTTTATGCACTTATGCTCACAATGTTTAGTATGTGTCAGAAAAACGACACTTACAACTATAAGCATAATATTTTCCCCCGGGTACACGACCTTGTTACGCCACTGCCCCCGACGCAAGATTGTACTGCCCGACTGAGCCACCACTCCCTCCAACCAAGGCCACGAAGCTCCACGGGGCGAGCCGAGAGAGGGCAGCACCCATTCAACTTGCACCCTGAGGCCGAGATAAGGAATGACAGCACCGCTTCAGCACTTTTGAATTCTGGGCTCCTGCAACAGAGGCTATCACCCCCTGCACCCTTAGCCACGTATAAACTCTATACGAGATTAGTATAAAAGGGCTGAAGCGACCAGCAAAGGTTAGTCTCTGCACCCCCAACTACTCTCGTACAGGGCCGGAGGTAACCATCAGCGGGCGCACACTTGGTTGGTACGTCCGCAGATTACACTGCTCCTCTTGGGCTGGGGAATCGCTACCAGCTCAAGACAACCACTATCAGATGCCACTTCTGCAGCAGCTGCAGACCCCTCCCCTCCTGAAGACGTCTGCTCCTGGTATAGACAGCAGAACTGGTAACAGTCATTACGGTCTCTGGCATTGTTCTCACACTACCCCTGTGGTAGCTGTCACCTTTTGCTGTTCCTTCAGAACAACAGTTAGTCAGGAGCAAGCATTGTCGTAACTGGTTGGGGGTGGTGGTGGTGGGGGCTGGGGGGTTTCTTAGCCGCCTCTAGAATATATCTGACACAAAATTCGAAAAATCGAAAGAAATGATATACATGTCAAAAGACCAAGAAGTCCTGTCCTGTGTCCTATTGAAGGTTGAAAGGCATTTAATTACACACAAAATTAATGAATTAATTTTTTTATTCTAAATGAAGTCAAGACGAATTTGGCATGTCCACAAAATGCAATTTTAGACAAGTCACAAACTTCGAGTAGTGTTTCTTACATCAAGGCAACGTCACAGGTAGTGGCATCTATCTGGAAGCGACATAACGAGACTGTGTAGTAACTATAATACCCTCAGTAGATCGTGCATGGGTAGCATAGCATACCTGCTACATACAGATAAAGGAATTGCTATAACAGTTGCATTCTGAAATATTTGGGTACCAGCTGTGTTTGACAGATGAGTTACATATTGGAGTTCATTGCATGTATTTTACGCTCTTCAGCAGGTACATGACAATAATAATTAAATTATAATTCCTAAAGTGGTTGTATCACAATGATGGCTGTTTTGTGCTGAAGTAGTGTGTTAGACGTGATATTTATCAATAGAAAGAGGTTACACACACACGCACTTCGGCGACGGCATATATGGAATGTTCGATACTAGGCACGCCGAACGTTTTTCAGCTATCAGCCGGGGCGCCGATAGAAGACACAAGGACGTTATTTGTAAAGTGGAATAAAAGCAACCAAGGATAGCCTAGAATATTGTGAGCTACTTAGTGTTAATAAAAGTATGTTACTCTTGCCCTGGTCCGGTTATCACAATAGGGATATAGGGTCCGATTGCAGGCATAACAATTGGTCGATAATTAAAACATAATACAAATTGTGCGTAAAAAAAAACACACACACCTGACGGAAAAAATGCCCAGCGAAGCAACGTTTGCAATAAAGTTATAAACAAGATATCCCCCTACATAATTTCCGTATCTCTTACGGTTTAAAAGTTACAGTCGACCACGGCACATTTTACTTTGGTATAACACTGACAAGTTACGTTTAGCATTACGTCTCAAAAACGAAGCATCTGACAGAAAAATGTATGGTGAAGTAAAGGTTGCCAACAAAATTATAAAAAAAAGATATCCCTCTTCATAACTTCTGTATCTCCTACAGTTTAAAAGTTACAGTTGGACATGGCATATTTTTCTTTGTAAAAATACTGAAACTTGATACATTTTGCGTTGTATCTCAATTATAAATTTCTATTTATAGATATCTGACTAAAGATATTAGGCTAGTTTGATCAAGTGAAAATTACTTAATATACAGTAGTAGGAATAATAATTTGAAATATTGGGATCAACAATATTCAAATACAACAAACAAAATCCAACTTTAATTCGGATCAGCTAGACTTCTATACTAGAGCAGCACCTGTAGTCTCGTACAATTTATATAATTCCGAAATCTCAATTTTTAACTATTCTCAAAAAATTTATAATTGTCCAGTGCCAAATGTCTTCTTTTCAATCAATGTGGACACCAATATATGACATCAAGCAATTACACATCACATAGCAATCTAGAGTAATATTTTAGTATTTGTGTCTGCTATCATCTTGGGCTAGATAAAATATAAACATATATTGCCTTAATGGTTGATTTATGGTTAACTGAATATATTTGAAATCTTTGATCTTACTTCTTCTTGCTCATTGTTTTTTTGTTTCAGTACGTACATGTACAGCTATTTAAATAGCCATGGATATAATGAATATACATGCGTAATTAAGTGTCACAAATTTTTTTTATTAATATGTTACTATCACTACAACCAGAGGAAATCGATAGAGGCGCTGCGGTTCTCGGCATGCTTGCTGCAGTCGTTCTTATCGCTCCCCCGTTTCCGTGCCTCAGACGCGGAAAGTAACTGAAGGTATAAACCACTCTTACGATGTATTAGTAATGCTCCTGATGATATGAAAACTTTACTGTGAGTATGCGAGTTAATATTTAAAGTACACTCACATAAAATGCAAGTGTAGGCAGAGATTATTTTAGAAAGGTTGGTTTCGAGCGTGGTCAGGTTGCTATGAATAACCTTAAGGCAGTTTACTGTATTTTGTGTACCATTCATGACATTTGTTTTATTTTTTTTACAGAGAAGACTAGAGACAGAATGCAAAATGAAGAAAATATCTGCAGACATTCAACAATATTTTAAGTCGCCTTCGCCTGCTACACAGGAAGCAGCTCCTTTGCAAGAGCTTGGACAGAGCTGCACACCTACAGATACTTCTGGAAATTCAGAGTGTAATGATGCGTGTACATCACAAACCTTTGCTCTGGTGGAGAACATGGAAGACAATGATACAGATGATTTAGGAACTTTGGAATCTGGCTCCATGTAGTCTAAGCTTGTAAGTTTCCCAAAAGCACAAGATGGGAAACAATCCCAGTGCTTTTCATCGAAACACTATGAAACTTACCCTTGGCTCGAGTACAGTGTGAATGGAAAAAAAAAATTCTATTCTGTGAGCAGAAAATTTTCCATTTCTTCTGATGTGCGAGACCAATGTGAAAAGTTCATCACAAGTGGCTTTAATAAATGGAAAAAGTTAAGAAGCATTTAAGTCTCATAGACACTTTACAGAATAACACATGCTTCGAAAAATACGTTGCTCATAATCTCACGAGCAAGACTGTTGCTGATTTATTAATGACACAAAAGAAACAACAGCAAGAAGCAACACATGAGTACATGAAGAAGTAGTGCAATAATTTTTGTGTTTGGGTAGGCAAGGGCTCTCCATTCCAGGTCATAGGGAAGGTACAGAATCTGACAATAGAGGAAATTTCCTAGAGTTTAGTCATCTGTTTGCCAAATATGATTCTTCATTTCAAAGTAAGTTGAACCAAAAAATCAATTATACCATCCCGAAGATACAAAATGAGCTCTATGAAACTACTGCCACAGTAATGAAAGAAGAAATCGGCAAGAGGATCCACAAGTCTCGAATGTTTTCAATCATCGTTGACGGGGAAAAGGAAGAAGCGACCCTTGGAGTCTCTGCAAGACTGGTAAAATCAACTTTGGCAACAATTAAGGAACAAAGAGACAAATTTGACGATGTTTGGATACCAATACAAACATTTGCTGAAGAACATGATTTGACTCTTTCAGCACCAAAAGAATCAAAGAAAGAAAGAAATAAAGGGGAAAAAAAAGGCTCGTAAACTGGAATTTCAAAATCCAGAAGATTAAATTAACGATTAAAGATGTATGCGCAGGAGTGAGAGCTTATTATATAATTGTATTCTTTTTTAGTCATTAGCCTACTTCTTTCCTACATTGTAATTCTGAGGTAAGTAGGTTACATACCCTAATCTTTTTATTGTTCTTGTAGAATATCTTTGTTAAATTCTTCACTCAAAAATTTATAACTTAAAAAATTACTGTATATATATTTCTACCAGCAGTATATTCAATGGTTAGGTACAAAAAGTGATTAAATAGCACCATTTTACACTTTGAAATCAAAATTTTTCCGAGGGAGGATCCCTGGACCCCCCTCTCCCTTTATTAGGGAGATAGGTCTTCCTCCCCCCCCCCCCCCCGGAGATGTCAAAGGGAGAGATGGGGCTTTAGCCCCCTCTAGAATGCGATGCTAGTTACACTCATAGCAGCAACTAGTAAAATAATTATTTCTAACAGTGTCTTTCACTTAATTCCAAATCAGATTAGAAGCAGGTCACTTTCACCTAGAACTGCGCAGGTTAAGAACTTCCACGTCAAAGCAAGTTAGTCTACGAGATAGTAATAATAACATGATGGCCCTGTACTATGTTAATATAACACATTAAATCTAACTATTCTTTGTATGTTCATTTCTTGTGTGTCAGAGTTGTTTTCCTATGTAGTTTCAGCCCACTAAAGTGAAGCCAGCAAACTGCAATGCACTAAGCCAAATACACACCCACTAAGTGGCCACTCGAGTTCAGCCGCCTGGTAGAGCCTATACCACTAGCAAATCCTCCACCAAGTGAATCTAACAAACTTAACTATTACATACTCCACTACCGCTCTTTATGGGGCCGGAAGGAAGCTGGATTTAGCCTGGATTGACAGACCCCGTGTGGATACCACCATTCCTGTCAAGCAGCTTGAACCAACCTACGCTCTGTCCACCGCTCTCTATAGAGCCGGGCAAAAGGAGCAGGAGGTATAGTTCCTGCCTGTAAGGCTGTGAATACTCATAAGTACACATAAGGGAATTCCGAGCCGGAGCTGCAGTAGGCAAAAGCTGCAAACTATGGCGAAAAACAAATCCTCAGAGCGCTGTAAAACCTCTGCATCATGTTCACAGTTAGCACCAGAGGTTTAAAAAACCTAATTTCCCATGACGTACACCCAGAAAGGAGGTACACAGATAAAGTTAAGGAAGGCAGCTTGTACCCCTGAAACCAGCAACCCCTAAATCCAATGTTGCATTGTCCACTTCCACCAAGTGGGGCCTAGTTCATACCACCCGCCATGCAGGGGGACATCACTTCTCAAAACTGCAGACCCCCCTATTTCCACCCTTAGTCAAGCTCGAAGGTCCCCTTCACCCTGTGGTAGAAGCCTTCCTAAGGGGCAACGATCCTCCCCTTGTGATAATAAACCCTTGGTTTTGTGGTAACCTGCATCAGCCTGCAGCAGTAATCCACAAAGCCAGATTATGCCACCACCTATGAGCATCCACGGTGATCACCAGCCCTCGCCACGCCAGGGTAAGCGTCAACCGCCGAGGCCAAATCAGCTGCAGCCCAGAATACCACCAGGTAAAAGTGTAATAATAGGTCAGCCCATTTATAGGGCCGTGACAGCGGTTTTAGACTTGTGCCCCTAGACAGGCCACCCGACCTGTCCTTTACACTGGCATGCACCAGTAACACGCTACGGCACACTATTTACGTTGTGATTATGGCATCACGAGTTATAAAACTGTTAAAAGTGACAAAGACGTCATCTTCCTATCTTAAACGTTACATGACCAGAATCACTGTAACTCTTAACCCCTTCCTTGATGTGACTAGCCCCGGCCATGCATCAACATGCATGCGCACACCTGTTGACAAGTACTAGACTATGAGTACTTGTGCTTTTGTCCTTTTATGGAAACCAATATGTACTCATTAACACATCAATTCCACCACATAGGCGTATGATCACAGACTGACATCTCCAGGGACAAGATTATATAGTAAATAGAAATAATACAGAAATAAAGCAGAAATGCACATAATTGATTGCATTACATATTCCAACACAATACTGTTAGACAAAACTAAGCCGAAATTGTCAATTTAATCAGTGACATTGTGCCTTTAACAATTTACACTCCAAATTTATACACCATATGCTCTTAAAAATAATGTACATTTGAACTCCATGATATTCCTAACATAATAGAACATGGAGAGATAGAAAAAATAAATTGTGTTAGCATCCAGGGAGAGTGAAAAAAATGCAACTGGTAAGACACAAATAAAGAAATTTGCACTGAAATTATTAAGTTTTAAAAATGAAAATAAAGATACAATAAAACCATAAAATCTTGTCCCTTGCATTTTAAAAGATGTGTGATTAACACTGGTAAGGATGAGGTTGTGGACCGACAGGTGTAAAAACAAGTTGCACGGTTCTTGTAACTAACATTGTGAATGTATTAACAGCTCTTTAATTTAGCTTATGTACAGCTGTGCTCTTCTCAATGTTGTCTGTAAAGAAAGAAACATAATAATACAACACACAAAGTTTGCGCCCTACAGAAGAACAGCTAGAAAATACAATAATACACAGGTTGTGAATTCCACAACCAGAAAGGAGGGGGAAGTGCATTTGTGTTCAGAAATTTCCATCTGTCACTTGACTGTGCCATACGAGAAAATAAATCACAACAGACAACCAAGTGCAAAAAGGAAAACTCATTTAAAAACAAACAGAAAAGCATCACAAACAACAAGAATGACTGTGTCTGTTTCTTTTTCCACGAGTTTTTTCACTTGCAACATCCACAGTTTAATTTCTTTATAGATGTACACAACACACAAAATGTTAATAATTATATGTGACATATTAATGTTTTTCTTTAATCAACTACACTTTCACTTGCGTCAATATTGGCTGAAAGACCATCGAGCATACCAAAACTCGCTGTACACAATGTGCGTGCCTGCATGAGCACACTTTCTCACGATACAACACGTGCTGGCCACAAGCCAGAATACCCAGTCAATACAGTCTATGTACAATGGCCCAACGACAACAAGGCAATGTGACTTGGAACCTCACGCACAACCTCCCACCCAACAACTGGTAGGCCCAATACCCTAACTCATGTACAACATATACAACTTCTCTCTCTACATACACCATATATATAAAAAGTCTTATATGTTTATGCAGGAAAAATTTGTACCTTCAGGAAACAATTCTCCCCCTCCCCATTTTATTTAGAAAAGTGTTGCTGGACACAAAAATGGGTTTTAACTGGCATATTCAAACACTTTTTCAAAATATTGGTTATCAATATGAAACACAAATGTACAAGATAGAATCTTACTCAATATCATACACTTAAAAACTAATCACAGTCATAATAAATTACTGTTCACGGTATTTTTACTGTTAAATATTACGAACAGTCTTTTTCTTACCATCAATATAAAACAGTCTACACAAATAACACTGTGCACTATATATCTATACACTGTGGAAAACATCAGTATTACTATGCATCTGCACAATACTTAAAAAAATACCAGTACTATAGTAATGTGCATAAATACATAACTTCTTTTATAATGCCTTAATTTCTGTATCCGATGGATTAGGTTTAGTAACGTACAGAGTATTAATAATAATGTTACATGATGATAGACAGTCATGACAACACATGAAAATCACAATCCTACAAAAGTACCAATCCTCAGGTCAAGTCAATGTCATAAGATTGTTTCCAAAGAAAATAATTCAACAGAGTCAACACTGCACATAAAATGTAACTTTGATACAACTCTGATGCTCAATATAAAAAGTAATAAAAACCACTCCACATACTCAGATCTGGATATTTCTGTTTACATTTACAAACTTCAATATGGATACACCTGCTACAACTTTTCACATGTGCTCTTTACAATGCATGTATACAAAAACTGTAGAGTGATAATCACATACAAGCTATGTATATGTAACAACCATTCTTATTTACTTCAGACCACCTTCGGTACACATTTGTTTGCATCTAATAATTTTAGTGCATGCATCTGACAGAAAGTAAATATGCATTTAATTTTTAAACTCTAATATTTGGTCACAAATTAAATGCCCATTAAAGTGTACACTGCAAAAAAAAATGTGATCCACATAAAGAAGGGCAACAATTGTAACATTTGAGCATTTTACTTTCAAGGCAGAAAATAAACATGTAAAATTTCAAACTAACAATACTAAGCTGTTAATCTAAAAATTAAAACAGTAATTTTCCCCAGTGACAATAGAAAAAATTGTTATAAAATTACTTCGTACACACAGCTTCTGGCAACAAAGCAAAAAAATTACGAAAAGTTTACTTAATTGTATACTATGACTTGCAGATTACTACATCAGGAATCATGTAATGCCACAAACCAACCTTGCAATGAAATCACCTACTTTCTTTCGTATGTTATATTGTAGTGTTTGGGGATGTCTTCTACGTATGTAATGCTCTCTTCTTAGATACTGTAGACTTGCTACTTTACGAGTGCACAATATGTATATAAATATGTCTTAGCAGCTAGAAAACTGTTCATCTGATGTGATTCCTACACACCTGCATCCTTGGCTAATGATATGTTCACGAAGGGTCTCACAGCATTACTATTCATACAAACAGATGGTATCCCTGTACTAACTAGCTACTCTAATAATTTTCATAGCACACACATTATTTATTACTTTACATGTCCCTTACCGTATGCATAAAAACAGAAATACAATATAAAGTATTAAACATACCACCATGTTAATGCTAAGTTGTATAAACAATTTGGGATTAATTTATTTTAAGAAAACTATTTATGAAACAGTAATTCAGCATAAAACTATTTGTATACGGATCACCTTGCAATGATCTAAATAAAAATTTATTTTTTGTAACTTGGGCAATTAAGTGTCGAACCAAATGTTTAAAAACTGAACAATTATCTTTAAAATGTCTGATGCATCTGTTTAAAACCAACTACAACTTGTACTGTTACGTACCACTAAGATAGAACTACCAATTAAATGCCAGGCTATACATAGCATTACATTACAGAAATTATTCCAGCAGACATCACAGAAACCCTATAATTTTAACATATTATGAAAAAAACCAACCCTCCCTCAAGCCATTAGCAAAAACAATTCTGCAAAGGAATTTGTCAATTTGTCGCAGAACATTTCTGTAGACTAAAACTGCATTGTCACTGAGGAAAAAAATACAATTTGGTAATGAATAAAATAAAATAAAATAAACAAAATTATTGCTACAAAAAAGATCGTTTTTTACATTGGTATTTACTATTTGGTTACTACACATACCAAAATGTATGCAAAATCTCCCAAACATCTCGTGCTCAAAATTAAAATACATTATACAACCAGTTTATTTTACTATTCAGTGGTGCTACGTATAAAGTCCTACAACCAATCTGACAATCAAAATTTCTCTGTACCTATAACACTGAGCTCAACAAAACTTTTGGTGGTTTATATGTGGCCAATGGAAAAACAAACAGCACTGACACCATTTTCTGCTAGAAAACATACACACAGGCAATGCTGCAAAAATAAGCGCTCACAACAATAACACAACTATCCAAACATTTAGCAGTGGTTACATCAATGGTGGAGAGCTTCACAATGTAAATTAAAATCATTTTGTAGTATGAACTTTTTTTTTAATTTTAGCAACATAACTTTTGTTGGATCTCGAATGTCCATTACATTAATGGTCCAGGGATCCGAAGCACAGTGGTATTTATATTGTAGTGAATGATTAGTAGTCAGCACGACAAAACTTAGGTGCATATTGGAGACAGCATGTGGTAAAACATCATGTGACGATCTAGCATTACAGTTACTGTGAAGTGTCAGTTAACAGTCTGCCACGAGACCGCAGAGAAACAAAGGAGAACAAAATAACTAATGCTGCAACAAAACTCTTTGTCACGGACTGTCGGAGAGATGAGAGAATGGGGGTGGGGTCACAGCCTGGTCAATTACTACCGTCGCATAGTGCTGTTGAGGGACTGCATGAGGTTGCTGTTGATGTAACCATATGTTGTGTACATGGTGTTCTGCTGGGCCCGCTGGATGGCCGCTGGGTCCTGGTACTGAGTCTGCGCCATGTTCATGACACCCATCTGCACTGGGATCTGTGCCGCCTGATTGATGAAGCCTGTCGTGTTGGTGATATAGCCTGTGACTGTTCCCGGCGCCTGCTGTGCCGCCATGCGATACCCGTTGAGCGTGCCATACTGTGCCATCAAATTGGGGTTGATGGTGACATTGGGGCTGACTCGTGATGGCGCTGCCTGCACCTGCTGAGATGCTGATGAAGATGAGGAAGAAGAGGAGGCGGCGGCCCCACGCGATGGGCGGCCTGTGGTGGGAGGGGTTACAGTGCTTGTTGAGTAGTACTTGTGATAGTTGGCGAGGTTGATCTGAGTTTGGAGGTTGGGGGGGATTGCCGACGGCGGGGTGGACAGCGTCCGTGCTGCGGCCTGCTGCTGCAGCATCTGGTGGGCCGAGGTGGAGGGGGGAGGGGTCATGGTGGTGTGAGGATGGTGAGGAGGGGTGATGTTCATAGGTGGAGGGGGAGTCATGGTGTTGCAAGGGGTGGGTGGGACCATCTCGAGCCCGTTGGTCAGTTGCTGCAGCTTGGCCAGGCTGCAGGACGATGTGCCCGAAGACCCTCCTCCCGCTCCGCCCTGAGCGCCCCCGCCGCTGGAGGCCACCACCTGCTGGGGCGTCGGGGTGGGGGCGGGGGTCGGTGTCGGCGTGGGGGTAGGAGTTGGAATGGGCACAGGAGTATGGGAGTGTGGGTGAGGCACGGAGGCAGCTGTTTGAATGTAGAAATTGGTGGCAAAATTGGTGGCAGAAGAGACGGCGCATGCCGGGGAGGCCGCGAGGCGCTGGTGGGCAGAGCCTAAGGCACCCTGCTGGCCAGCCATGCGGTGCTGGATGACTGTTGTCATGGGCACGCTGACGTAAGTGCCACCACCTGCCTGGGCAGAGAAGGCCTGTGAGGAAACTGACATCTGCGGCACACTGATGTAGCTACCCTGTGCATGGTGGGGGTGCTGCATGGGTGCAGGGGAGGCCAACTGGTGGTGAGGGTGGTGTGGGTAGCCACTCTGGTGAGAGTGTGCCATGGCCACCTGATGCTGTAGCAGCTGCTGCTGCTGCTGCTGCTGCTGCTGCTGCTGAGAACTGCTTGTTGATCCTCCTGTGCCCTGCTGCTGTGACATGGGTGGCGTTGCCCTGTGCCGCTGCTGCTGCTGGCTTGGTGGCGTAGAGCGCTGGTGTAGTGCTGTCGAATGCTGCTGTTGCTGCTGCTGCTTGTGTTGGGACGGAGTGGACTTGCGATGGTGGGACACCTGCCGTGACTTGGTCGAGCTCTGCTGCTGGTGGTGCTGCTGTTGATGGTGATGATGTTGATGCTGTGGGGGTTGCTGCTGCTGTTGCTGTTGTTGCTGCTGCTGTTGTTGCTGCTGTTGTTGCTGCTGCTGCTGTTGTTGCTGCTGTTGCTGCTGCTGCATCAAGTGGTGGGCCTGCTGGATGTGTGCCACAGAAGGCATATGAACTGAGTGGTGATGCGCAGCCTGTTGAACACTCGAAACAGGCACACTCTGCTGGGTGTGGTGGTGGTGGTGATGTAGGATTGCATGCTGCTGTTGCTGCTGGACACAGTCTGAGTATGTTTGCGAGCACTGGGTCTGTGGGGTGTGTGTGGATGTTTGCACAGGCAAGACTGAGGGTGGCCTTGGTGGCTCCACAGAGTTCTGGGATGCCATGTCATTTGACGAGATGGAGGTGGGTGACTCAAGGCCCAGGTGACTGACATCCAGGTCACACTGGCCGTAACCATGCAAAGAGTGGACTGAGTTGGTGGTGGAGTCAGGTGTGTACACCCCCATACTAGGTATATCTGGCTGTGAAGGGGTGGGCGGCGTGTGCTTCACAGATCCTGGGTTTATAGGTGTTGCTGGTTGAACAGCCTCCACGCTGTCAAGGCGAGGTGTGGTGTTGCCGCTGGGTACGTCCACGACCTCGCACTGCTGTGAGGCATTCTGCTTGTCTTCACAGCTTGCTCGCTTATGCAGACTGCAAGCTTCCTGCAAGGTGAGATGCCGCGAAGATAGCCGCCCCATCTCGATAGCATCACTGCTATCCTCCATCAGGCCACTGGGATGTGTCTGTGTAGACATAGAATTGTGTTCCTTCTCTTCCATTACAATGACGGCTGGGGGGGAAAGAACACGCTCCCGCACCATTGACTCACTCCTCCTTGACTTGACCAGCTCATGCTCATCCATTGAGGTTAAATTCCGCACGTGTCTCACAAACTCCTCCTCTCTCCGCGCATTCATTGCTCGCTCCTCTTCCCTCCGCGCATTCATTGCTCGCTCCTCTTCCCTTCGCGCATTCATAGCTCGCTCCTCTTCCCTCCGCACATTCATAGCTCGCTCCTCTTCCCTCCGCACATTCATAGCTCGCTCCTCTTCCCTCCGCACGTTCATAGCTCGCTCCTCTTCCCTCCGCACATTCATAGCTCGCTCCTCTTCCCTCCGCACATTCATCACTCGCTCCTCTTCCCTCCGCACATTCATCACTCGCTCCTCTTCCCTCCGCACATTTATAGCTCGCTCCTCTTCCCTCCGCACATTTATAGCTCGCTCCTCTTCCCTCCACACATTCATCACTCGCTCCTCTTCCCTCCGCACAAGCATTGCTCTCTCCTCTTCCCTCTGCACATTCAAGACTCGTTCCTCCTCCCTTCGCAGGTTTATCACTCGCTCCTCCTCCTTCATCAAGTTTATCACTCGCTCCTCCTCTTTCATCAAGTTAATCACTCTTTCCTCCTCCCTTCGGGCATTTAACACTCGCTGCCTCTCTCTATCTTCATCATTTTGGCAGCCACTTCTTCGATGACGTGTCATCTCCACACACTCTTGCTCCGTCTTCTCAGTTTCAGAAGAAGTTTCCTCACTCTGTGTCAGGTCCACCTCTGTTGGAACAGACTTCTTGTTTGTATGAGATTCATTTTCATATTTTTCACCCTCATCTTTGGCTGTTTGTTCCTCTAGCAGGCACACCTCCCTACACTCATCATCAAATTGTTTATCCTTCTCTGGACTTGTAACCACCTCCACACTAGCAGGTGCTTCCAGAACAATTGTCTTAGCTTCTGGGGTGGCTTCCAGGGACTCTGCCCTCTCAGCATGGTCCATGTCCACTTCCTGCACCAAATCCTGAAAAGTAAAATTTGCACTATGGATTAGAATCATACATCGAAATTCACTGAATTCAGCTTATTACACACTTATACTAGTTACACTATAAAAATCTGTACCATATGAGAAATTAGTATTTATGTAAGAAACTAGCAGCAAATATTTTTCAGAATACAACTTCAAGATTTCTTATACGTTGCAACCATTATTCTGAAACCCATTCAATACAAAAACTGGTTAAAACACTATATCTGTAAATATAATGTTGCAGTACACACCAAACTTTAATATGATACTGTATGTAAATTTGCAACAAACATTTGATCAATAAAATTATAGAGGTAATAAAAGTCACATATGGTTGCATGGAACACAACTAAAAGACTGTATCCCAGTTTAAGAGGCTGGAATGTAGAAGAAATGAAGTTTTATTTCATACAAGGGGCAGATCTGCCTTCAACATAGGCACCTCAAAAGGGGATGGTGCGCCTATTGCTGAATCAATTACAAACACAATGTACAGTATAACACTACAATACAATTTCTAAAGCGAAATAATTCCAAATTTATACCATGGGGGAAATAGCTTCTTATTGAAAAATAGGCCTGAAAGTAATGTAATTTACTAATTAGGAAAATGTTATAAGCATGAATGCAATAAACTGATACCTTCAAACTATGCAGCAGTTTCCAAAAACACACTAGTGTACAAGAAAGTATCTTTTCACCACTGCTAGACCTGGGATGTGACCTTGTAATTCAGCAGGTACTAATGAGAAACAAGACTACGAAATAGTGGGCTGAGATTCAGCAAGCACTGTGGGTATTGGCAATTTTGGTTTGTTTAGAGTATAATATAAGTTCAGAGTATAATGCAAGTGAACAAGATACATAAATGCACACATCAAGACTTTTCCCAGATAGAAGAGAGTGTGAAACAAACTATAACCATCACTGAAAAATATAACAACTGGTGTCAAGCATGACAGTAATGTTATAAACGTTCATGATTTTTTTCTCTACAGGAAAAGCATTATAGTCCAATCACAGTTATTTTCAACTTTTCTGACTCCATGCTAAAGTTCTATTTTAAGGATATTTCTCCGCCTCATGCAAGTCGCTTAACAGGAAAGCTTAACAGAGTCAAGAAAATTACACTAAAGAGACAAGCACCGAATTTGTGCACACTCAGTGTAATACTATTTTGTATAAGACCTAAATAAATATTGTAACGTATAGAGAAAATATAATTAAAAATTCAATTCACACAAAAATAACATACTTTTATGTTATCCCAAGTATAAAACAATTGTGATACAATACTTACTTAGGAAACAACATAGCAAATAGTAAATGAGGTGATTTTTTAAAGGTTTGATTCAAAAAGTGTGAAGAAACCACAAATATACTATACATGAAAAACTTCCAGGAAAGAATGTGTTCATTCTTTCATTCAAAGGAGTTGATAACATCAGGACTGATTCTAAAACTTCTGTTTCAATGCCTAATTCTTGTAGCAAGTTAAGGTGTAGTAAGTCTCTCAGAGGTATCGAGGTGTAAGCTGTACTCTTATCCACCTGCCCTTTTTGCTTCACCAACAGTTTTCAGAATGATGCCGAAGTCTCAAATAGCACACTGCAACACTGACTATTGTAAATACACTTTGCAAAAATCAGATTAACCGATGGATCAGCAAGAGAAACAGATCCACCCTAAAGAAATACTCACTGAAACAGTCAACATATGTAATGACTAGAGACCTGCAAAATATGCGTTATTATTTGAAGAAAAAATGGACTCCAATCACAAGTGCGTTTGTAATACTCTTGTTATTGGACTAGTGGGGTTATTGCACCCTGGGTGGCCGTAAGTCAACCAGAAAAAAGTATTGACAAAGTAGCCTAATCATGTCCTCACTTTAGCAGAATCCAATAAACGAAGGACACCGACTCAAGTGCAAATAGGACGGTGGATTCTAGGGTGCAACCAAATAATAATGTGAATTTTGCACGTTTACTTACTGGACAATGGATTACTACTGCATTGAGTGACCTAGGGAATAAGGTAGACCTATGATTTGTGTGCAAAATACATTATGATAGAGTATGGGAAAGCTACTTTTATGGAAATGGAATGGCAACTTCATTCATGATGCTTATAATCAGCATCAATCTTCCGAAAATAGCGAAGTTTTTTGTTCCAGTAACAGACCGTAAAATAATAATGAAGATGCTGGAAGAAAAGCTGTAATGCTGTTGTATGGGGCAGGAAATCGAGAAAGTATTCAAGAAAAAAGGCGCAACTTCAAAAACCTTTGTTATTCCTTAGCAGTTACCATTAACTGCTTCAACTATAAAATAAAATGCATTTAGAAGCTATTTCCAAATTCAGCAACGGTTGACAAATAATGCAGAAGATGTTTGCTTTTGGGAATAGCTGGATAAAAACGACGAATATCTGTAATTGGCCACCTACGGCATAGAGCATTTGCAACAAGCAGAATCAAGAGATCTTAAATCTTCTCCAACTAGTTACACATTCAAGAGTTTCAGACATGTCAATAACAGTTTTGATTACCAGTGAATCTGTATCATCATGGGCTTGATAGAATAGCATTCCAGCATGTTTCAGAACTTGCTCAAACAACTAACTTGTTTTCATAATTACTAAAAAAAAATGTATCTTGCTTTGCTGTTGGAATCACAGTTTTATCAAACAAGAAATCACTTTGTTCCTGAAAATATTTTCGTTTTCATTCACGGGTGTTTGAGCTTGTAGAAAGATCACTATGTTTGAAAAATTCTTTGAAAACTGCTGTTAGTAGGCCACACGAAACAGTGCACCAGAAATCATATATGATGAAAACAGGGAAATGTTTTAAGAAATGTTCATATGATATTGACTCAAAGAGTGAATACAAAGCAGCATTTTTTTGTTTTATATATGCTTCACTTATCAAAGAGGTATGCACTGATGATAGTTCATATCTGAAATATTGTTGATACATCTTCACTTTTCATTAACTCAATATTTGTTGGAAAGAAATTCTTGTTTACTGGTACTGCTGTGTCATGCACTTTCAAGCTGGAATTTACATAATGTCTGATCTATTAAATGTCACTGTTCCAAAATTCTTTTCAATTATTGTCGTTATCCCTTCTTACCTCTATTTAAAGCCTTGTGGTAGTTGATAAGAGTTGATAGTTTCATGATATATCACATCTCATTGGCATTCCTGAAGTCCATTTAGTTCAAACACAGTCAGTTGTTCCTCTTACATGTGTTAAATCACCACTCATCTTCATCTCATGCATCAGTGTTTGTTCCACGGTCATATTTGACCAAATGCCAGCCAGTAATTCATTAATTCTTCTCATAACAAAATATCATTTTTCCATAAAAAATTTCAATTATTCAGGTGTCATTTTGGATTTCAGGATCATCGTTTCTTGTAAATACAACTGAGCACACTTGAAGCAATTAAAATGTCTACAGGCATAGAAAATTGGAAGTATACAAGATGATTAATGAAGAGTTACCACCATTCACAAGGCTTATTCCTTACATAATTTGGAGCAACAGGTCATAAATGTGGGTCCTATTCCCAATATTTACAGAGTAATTCGACAATCAGCACATCCACCCTACATTGGTAAGGTGGTTTTGACACCATTTCAGCATCAATGTGTGGCGTGATGTCCTACACGACCAGCTGATTGGGCCATTCATTTTCCCGGGACGCTTGACTGGTGTGGAGTATCTGTAATTTGTTCAAGAAGTACTGCCGCTGATACTTAAGGATATTCCGTTAGCTGTGAGACGTCGTATGATACTCCAGCATGATGGTGCACCTCCTCACTTCCATCGTGCTGTGGTTGAACACTTAAATGTGCATTGCCCTGAGAGATGGATAGGAGGAGATGGTTTTCACCCCTGGCCACTTCGATGCCAGATCTACAACTGATTATTGCGTATGGGGATGGATGAAGGATATTGTTTACCAAAAGGGCTGCACAAACGTGTCACGAACTACTTGCGCTTGTCACGCATGCCGCTACAGACATCAAAGACAGCCGTGTGCAGGTACATAGAGCAATACGTGCGGTTCATAAGTTCGCAGCCTAGTGTATGGAAGTAGACGCACAATTTTTGAACATCTTTCGTAAGCTTGTTACATGCAATTATGATGCTTAACTGTAAACATTATGGTCTGATAATACATCTCTGTATTTATTTTGAAAGAGTTATTCATATATTTGTATTTTTTTATATGTTTCGAATTACTCTCTAAACATTGAGAATAGGACCCACATTTATCTGACATATTTTGCTCCAAATGATGTAAGGAAAAGGCCATGTGAGTGGCGGTAACTGCTCGTGAATCCTCTGGTATAAGGAATACATTTTAGATGTAAATTACACAGTAGGCCATTCATTTAGGATGAACAAACTTTTTTGATGCTTACAAAATCAAAGTATTTCAACCATCAACCATAACTTAGCAATACCACCTATAGTCATCACTATGTACTCTGTTTCCTTCGTTCTATGTAGTAGTTGTGAGAGAAAACAGTCTTGTTCCGTATTTCCATGCTTAGGTGGTTTACCATTCAAATCACAAACATGTGTCTCTAGAAAACAAGTTGTTGTTATACTTTTCATTTTCAAAAAGTAAAAATGTGGTAAAAATTTGTGTTTGCTCTTTTTCAATAATTATTATTTTTAAAAAATTAATTTTTAATTGGTGCACATAATTGAATAATTTCAGTCCTATGCTACATTAATGTTTAGCATGAAAAATCCATTTACATCATGTGCCACGTGTTGCTTTTTACTAATAGAGTACAATTGCAAAAATTGTCACCCTTCCTAACTATGCCTCCCTCTCCTCGGAGTTCGGCCCCAGCCGAATTCGCAGGGACTTTTTGTCTCTACTGACTGGTCTGAAGCATGTAAGGGGAGGAAACAAAGCTTACCCCTCCAAGGAAGATGTTCACAACTTCACATGTATGTTTGCTGCAAACCTTACGGACATTTTAAACCAAGGTTCGTGCATCATACATAACCATTATATTTGACAGATTCCTACCTTTTGAATTCTTTAATATTTCATCTTCCAAACACACAATTTTAAGAGAGTGATAAATAAACAAGGTTATATTTGTTTTCTTTACAACTTACAGTAATCACATCCTCTAATTTTCCCCTTAAGATTCCACTATGTGCATGCCATGAGTTACGCAGTGCTCCGACTCGGTGCTTATGAATTACTTAGCAACAAGAAGGTGTCCTATATACCCTTCCCAGATATCAGTTTATTCTGAAGAGGTGTGTGTACTGAAATTAATTAATATTTCAACAAAAATCACACCATTTTCCCATAAGAAGCCACTGAAAGTGGACTTTGTGCTTAGTAAAACTTTGTGGCGCTTTACATTTCTAACATTTTTGGCAAGAAGGGGAGCGGGAGTGCTACATGCTTCCTGGATATCAATTTATTCAGAAGACGTTTGTCTAGTAAATTAAATCAATATTATATTTAAAAATTATGTTAATTTGATGACAGAAACTATTGAAACACTAACTTCATGCAAAAAATGCACTATAAAAATTATATTTTTAAAATGTTTTTTGGGGTCAAAATTAGTTTGCTTCGATTTTGCAACAGTAGTTTCAGGAACCATGGTCAGTCACAAAATTGGTGGTCTACTGTATTTATCACACAGAGTAATGATTTCTATAAAATGGCTCACAACCACGTCGGCTTGCTAACAGTAGTTGTAATTCCACAGTATTACAGTGTCATTTTGTACGATCGAGGGGCTTATTCTAAGTTATTAGTTTCCTCTAATTTTTGTTTCCTAACAAAACGAGCTATTCTATGTGCATTATAGTGTGTTTGATGTCACTATGTTCATTAAGAAACGTGAAATGATAACGAAGCCCTTCGGGCCTTCGTTACCAAATTTTATTACGAAAACTTGGTTGGTGTGAGTAACAGATTGTTTTTTGGGACTGTGAAAAAAGAGAATCGTTAAGTAATGTGCCTTGATGCATTACAGGAACATAAAAAATATTTTAAAAGCACCAATTATCCTTTGTTTTAATTTATGTATGCAAGCAGCAGTGTAGGCTAGGCTGGCTATTGTGAGGGAACTTAATATATTATTACAGTTATTTATAATGCAATAAGACATCATAAACATTGATTTATAAAAAAATTACCTTTGAACAATGTAGTTCGTAAATAAAATGATAGGTAACGCTAAACTGTAAATAATTTTTGGTGGTTTATAACAAAATTACTTTCTCTTGAAAATAATTCAGTTACAATTCATATATGGATATTATCCTCAAGAAACATGACAGCATCTAGTTTGTTGTCCATCGCTTATTTTACACTCTTGGTATTATAAATAGCAGAGGAAACTACTTGTCCTTAAATAGCTAGCAATCAAACAGCAAAATGGTAATTGAGAAAAATTATTGTGCATGTAACACCCAAAGTAATTCTGTCTGCTCTCTCTCATCGGCGTACATGCAAGTCTACTTCAACTTAAGAGCATACAAAATAAAAGCATATTTATGTGCAATACATCACACATCCAGCCGAGTTAGAAAATAGTACGACGTCGTCAGCAAATCTAACACATTTGACAAACGAAATATACCTTTTCCTAGAATATATTATTTATTTAATACTAATGTATAAGACATGCCAAAGGCCAACAAAATATTTTTACGGCTATACTGCTTTGGTTTATTAATGTTTTCAAGCTTAATTATTCATCATAATTTATATACAAAGTCTTGTAAAACCCATAAAGTTCAAGTGCATAGTGTTATCCTGCATTCGCTAGCGAAAACCTGAACATTGCTGAAGTCTCGGAGGGATGTAATGAAATATGATTAGAATAAGCCTCCCAAGTCATCTTCTATGGTTGAAAAGTTGATAATTCAAGTGTTTTTATGTAGCACATAAATAGCCACTCTTGTTGTAACTATGATTCTTGGACAATGGGTGGCAATGATAAGACTATGACTTACTATGCTGCAATCTTGCTGGTCATTGTGAAAGAACTGTGAGACACAAAGGTGGACATGGATCTGACACATCAACAAAATGAAAAGGAATTGACAGAAATAAAAACTTTTCAAAGACTGATATCGGAGGACATCAGCAACACCTCTGCAAACATGCATAACATGTTATAAACAATATCATGCAATGAGTTTGAAATTGAGCTCAAAAATTGTGTAGCAGGACCAGCATAAAATATTAATGTGGAACTTCAAGATCAGATACTGCAAATGGAGCAACGCACGTGCAAAAATAACCTAGAGATCACAAATGGGCTTGTACATCCGAGAATGTGTTATCACTGATCCACACAATGGCCCAAAAAATTATACGAACTCAAGAAAAAGTGACAAACAACATTCAAAGAGTCACATGAATGAATAACAACACAGGTGAAAATGGGCCCTCATCTATCAACATCCTTTTTGTAAACACATTAAAAAAAAAAAAAAGTGTTCAAGGCTATACACACAAGTCCAGACAATAAAATGGTGATCACCTGTGTATAGGTAGAAATGAACTAATCTTTGTGAACTATAATCTCTGTCCCTCAAAGAGAAAACTATTTACACATATACATAAATTGAAAAAGACCTGGTTCTGAAGTACTGCTGGCATAGGAACAGTAACGTTTACCTACAACGGGGTGATGGCACCAAGGTTATTCATGTCACATCACGCAATCAGCTTTCCAATCCCCAGAAGTGACTGCCATTGTGTTTAACCTTACATGAGCAATATGGTCTTTTACAGTGGAATTTATGCATATGTATTTTGCCTGTATTCTACTTATGAACAATCGTTGCAACCTAACCAAATACAAAACACGTAATTTGTGTCTTTGTATTCCCATACTTCCCATGCATTTTCCAATTCATGCTACCCGTACCCTGCTCTCTGCAAGTGACTCAGCAACCATCATCTATACAAGGGTGTGAAATGTCTAATGTATCAAATTAATACAATTACTATCTTCATTTTATCATCTCAATGTAAAATTCTTGCATGCATTTTGCTGTTATTACCATATGGTTTATTGAAACGAATGTAGTTTAGACTCTTGGTTACCACGCTGTTCGTATGTATGACTCTACCTTAACCAACCAAACATCTTCAAATAATCTGCCTCTTACCTTAAGCTACAAGAATGTAAGGGACCTTTGAAACAACACAGAAATAAACCTCTTACCAGAATATTTTTCTGAATAATTATGATGTAATATGCCTGACAAACACTGTAAAAATCACATATACTAAACACTGAGCTAACTAACAACATACAATTTGTTTAGATGTACAACAGACCAGACCCACCAGAGCTGATGGCGTTTTGATTGGAGTTTGCAAAACTCTAGCAAGTAAAGATTGCAAAACTAATACAGTAAGTAGATTTAGAGCAAAATAGATCCAAATCTCGGGTATTACAAACAGGATAATAAAAAAAAGTATGTTGCTGGGACTGACACACATTCCCCCCAGCTCCCAGTCACATCCTCACAAACTGTATTTTAGTATCTTGGATTATCTTATTATAATAACATGAAAAATACACGAGGTAAATATATAGGTGGATTACAATGCTAGGAAAATCTCCTGGGATCACGACAACCACCATGCCACACAAGTAACATCAAATGGTAATATTACTGTTTGTCTAGTAAACATTTCTGTGTACAGTCTGTGACACTGTAATACTGTCATCAATGTAAATCACAAAATCATTGACCATGTTTAAACTAATATTACTGGAAGTGTTACCATAACAATAGAACCCAACTATAATTCCTGAAGATTCACATCATCATACATCGTTGAGGTGAAGGAATATCATGTTGTCATAAATAAATGCCTCATGATAATGCGCAAGGTTTTATGAATTTATTCTTAGCACAATTTAATTTTAAAAATTTCACATTTCAGTGTTACAGTTTTTATTTATCTAACACTATTTATACACTGGTGTCCAAAATTAAAGGAATAAACAGTCACTCCCGTGATAATTTTGCCACAGTATAGTATTGGGTGATAGTAAATTATACAGCAAAACCAACGTAAACACTGTTACATCATTTCTTAATGAACTAACACAAAAAATCAACATATGTTCTGCTTTTCAAAAGTTAAATCACTTTCATACACATCCAGAAAACCAGTTATGTATGTTCAAAATGACATGTGATCACCTCTGGCGGCAATAAAGGCCTGACGACGTCATGGCATGCTCCGAATATCAATAGCAGTTTGCAATATTAACACTCATTCTTCCTGTAGAACAACTTGTAAGTCCTGGAGAGTGATTGATGGATTCAGACGTGAAGCAACCTATCTCCATAGAGCATCCCACACATGCTCTATCGGATTTAAGTTAGGAGAGCAAGCAGGCCAATCCGTGCATGCAATATCTTCAGTTTCCAGGAAGACATCAACCAGCTGTGCCCTATGAAGCTGAGCATTATCATCCATCAGTAGGAAGTTTGGACCACAGCACCTAGAAACAACCGAACAAGGGGTGCCAAGATCTCGTCACGTTACCCAACAGCAGTTAAACCTTGCCAGGTTACCCATACATTATGGAGAGGTGTTTTGAGTGGTTAGCATAATGCCTCCCCACACCATTATTGATCCACCTCCTTACTGATCTCTTTACACAATGTTTGTGGGTTTAAATTGTGTTCCAGGTTCTCTCCAGATGCAAATCCATCGAGAATCACTCTGAAGACCGAATATGGACTCATCCGTGAAGAGAACATTAGCCCCCTATTTGAATGTTCACTGGACATCATGATGACTCCATTCTAGGTGTCGTCGTCTGTGAACACGCATCAGGGGTACAAACTTTGACAATAAAGGCCTCCCTGCCTATGCTGTCTATACACTGTTTGCCTCTAAGCAATTGTTCTACTGGATACTGTGAGGTCAGATACGAGCTGCTGTACACTACTACGGCAGTACCATCTTGCCCTTGCCCAGGTCTTCAAGATAGAGTTCTGGATGCTAGAAACTACTGTCACATCCGAGAAACAACAGAACAATGCACCTTAAGCCATCTGGCCACATCAGCTTCAGATTATCCAGCTTCCATTCTTCCTATCACCCTCCACCACAGGGAGTCTTGCAGGCATCTTCTCCGTGCCACAGCTGTATGTGTACACAATGAATGTTGCAGTTGGACTAATATGACAGTAAACATACTGTACACCGTATCAATACAGGCACTGATGTCATCGCTTTCATGGCAGTCAGAGGACGGTAATTCCTTCTGATGTTCAGAATATAGGTGTATTTTCATTTGTTTCCATTTTACTATCACCCAATACTACCATGTAGCACAATGATCATGGGAAGGATGAAGGTATGTTTGTTGCTTTAATTATGGGTACCAATGTAGTTAATAAAAATGCATATTTAAACATATATTCCAGTAAAATTTATAATATGTAACATTTAAATAAATCCATAACGAAGAGTAAGCATTTAATTTAAAATAACTAAGATATATAATCACATTTTAGGTATTCAACTTGATGCTTTCCTGTTTATTACTAAATGACTACGACTCATCAGTCTCATATATTTCTACGTAACTCAAGGAAGGGTCAAACCCTGCAACATCTTTGACGAGTGTCCTTAGATCGCCAGCACCCTGAAGGGCGATTCTAAACACGTGAAAATAAGGTTGTGAAAACCGTCAAGAAGCACGCTGCCCCCCCCCCCGTGCTAAGAGCCAACAAGCCATCATCTGCCTCGGGGCAAAACCAAGCGAACCCGAATATGCACAAAGCAGAGTGCCAGGCAGAAGGTAGCTACTCCCACCCTGGCCTCGCACTAGAGGGACGTCATGAGGCAACGTCACACCTCCCACCGCAGCCCACCATTGCACCTGTCCAGCGGACTATTTAAGATCGTGCACACCCGGGCTCGGGAGTTATTCCTTTCTCCAATAGCTCGCCTCAACACTTCGTGTGCTGGGGCTTTCTACTATCTACTAGTCTTTAGCCGCCACCAGAGCCTCCCACTATTGACATGGCCAGAGGCTTCTGCAGCCTCTACCATCAGCGACCAAAAGCTCCTTTGTCATCCACCACCATCAGCATCTTCCAGACGCTCTCCTTCAACAGCACCTGTAGACTTTAACATACCCTCTTCTGCTGTTCCTCCTAGTTCAGCAGCCACCTCTACTTGCTGGTAGAGGCAACTACTCCCACTGCTCTTAAAGTGGTGGTCCCCTTTTTGTAAGGTCTTTCTTCTAGACATCCCTTAGCTAGAATAGCTACGATCAGAGTTATTTTCACATCCGAAAAAGTCATTCGCCATCTTGCTTAGACTAGGAACAAGTTACCTACCCCTGTCTACAGTAGGTTACTTCCATATTCATGCTCTGCTTGGTTAGGAGGTAGCACACGTCACTGTGTTTATTATCTCTAATAAATACAGATTATTCCTTCACTGAGGATATCTTTTCTAGAGGTATTTCCCTTTGACCACTAGAAATTATATCAACTATACGACGTCAACCGAGACCGGGTATTGCAATACCAGTACGAACCATAGAGTAGGACTGCGGAGTCCCGTCAGGAATCCGCTTATCTGACACATACACCATTCAACGGCCACCCGTTCTATTCACGGCAGTGGATAGAACGGTAGAGCCCCAACCACTAGCAACTGATACAACAGGGGAGATACAATCACCCCAAGTTGTATTCCACCAGATTGCTTATGGTGCTGGAGGGAGTATTTGCTTAGGACTGAAGGCCGAATACCTGGTGCAACCCTCACCCAGTAGTGGTAGGAAGGCAGCTCATATGGCTCAACACACTAGGTTTGTGCACCAGTGGCGACGAACTGATTAGAGCAATATTGGATGTACACTTATATAGGGACGACAATCAGAAAACATATTTAAGTGTCAATCAAACCTCTATGCCTTTTGGAAAATGGTACGGCTCACATAGGGAGGATCAAAAGGTGATCTATACCGCCACCAAGTGAGTGTGCATAATAAACCCCCCTGCACTTAGCAGGCAAGTCGAACGGGACAGAGCTTAGACCACCAGCTATCTGGAGAGGCCTTCCTCTCCAGTATTTACATAGATATACTTCCCTACACACATTCGCACAGCCTGAGAGTACCACCCTGTGGTACACGCTCTGCTCACGGGCACTGAGGTAAGGTACAGGGCAGCCCACCCCTGGTTCTGGAGCAAAGAGGCAGTGGAGTGGAACCGATAGTACTGTGTTGGCCAGCATGGTACCAGTGTACACCACCCTCCTACCCGAGTCGTCAGTTCCGGCCAGCAAGTACCAACTCCGCTTACAGTGACCAAAGATACCCCTGGTTTAGACAGGTACCACTAAGCGAACAAGCATCCCAACCAGACCTGTTGTCATTCCAACACTGGAGAACTTTGTACCCAATACGAGTAGCTAGCAAAAAGTCTAGTTCAAGTGCCTAGCTAGTTCTAAACCGAGTGTACCTCACCTCACGCATCTAAAACCATATTGACCGTAGCTATAGTTCTATAGACAAACACCCATCAAGTGATTTTTTGGCGCCAAACGCGGGACCAGAGCGTCAATTACTGTTAGACATGTAACCACTGGACCAGGTCAGGACGACCCAAAGAGCTAAGACTTAACCAGGAGCCGTAACCCAACTTTGGGGAGTCTTGAAACATCCTATGGTACTCAAACCACCACAGTGCTCGATGCCGGCATTAATACAACAGAAATGGCAACCGATAACATGGCGGACGTTGCCAACAACAAATGTAGCCATACCAACTGTGAGGGTACTGGCACATTTAGCATTACATGCATCCACTGCCATAAATTGTTTCACCACTTTTGTCTAGGATGGGTGGACGAAGAAAGGAGTACTGAGGGACTCGAATACAGGTGCAAAGCCTGTCGGGCACACAACACACTATGTTTTGTAACCAGGTCACGTGTCCAGGGTATGGCGTTAATAGGATACGTTGCACAATTTGTAATGAGCTGTACCACCATGCTTGCATAGACTGGCCTAATGAAAGGGTTATCAGGTCTGGACTAGCATACCAATGCGAGATGTGTAGGCAAGCCTACGAAACCAGTTCTCACCGATCCCGTTCTTCGAGACAGCCAGGAACAGCCCCGGTATATCCTGCCAAGAGACACGACCTGGAACTCCAGGTCACAGATTTTGCAGATTGATGCCTTGAGGACCCTGTTTTATTCACCACAGAATGCAAGAGAGAGTTTAGCGAGACCGAGCTCTCAATGAAACAGTGGGTGAGCAACGCGCAAACACATCTCAAAGGCAAGGCGTTAGCATGGTGGGATTGCTACAGCGAATTTATAATGGATTGGAAACAGTTTTGTAGTTGGTTGGCAACTGTGTTTACTGGCGAAGAAGTACTGGCCAGACTGATGCAATTCTACAGCCAGACCCAGGTACCCGGGGACGAAGCAAAAATATTCATCCGAAAAAAGGAACAGATATTCCGTAGAGTATTTCTGGGAGTGGACGAGGCGACTTCTGTTTGATCGATTAGCAGAATGCCATTACCCGGTTTGCGAAATGTGCTACTCATGCCCAAGCCTTCGACCATAGATGAACTAGTAAAGTGCACAAAGGAGGCACAACAGAATTGAGGCGCAGGCTGCACTAGACAAGCCGTCATCCAAGAGACAAAGGATTTCTCCTGCACCAATGTTGCGAGTCTTTTTCGTACCGTGGTGCTGGTTCTGCCCGGAAAGCCATTGGAATAATGACTGGCCACGCAAGCTAACAGGTCAGGGGATCAAGGGTAATAAACTAATTGCCAAAAGAGAAGCCATGAACCAACCCAACATAACAGTCAAAATGCCCTCAACCCGCAACGTGGGTAACACCGCAGCCGGGGTGCGAAGTGAGCCGCCGCCACCGAACAACCAGGGCCTAGCATCCAGCGCTAAAATGAGGAACCTACTCCTCCTATTGCCCCCCACACTGAAGTGAAAATAAATGGAAAGAGGGTCCTAGCCCAACTAGATTCAGCCGCAACAGGGAATTTCATTAAAAGTAATCTGTTGAGCCCACAGCAAAAGGCCACCCTCCTACCGCAATCAAACGTCATACGCATCGCGCAACCCAGCGTCACCCTCCAAGTCGACTGCTGAATTACCCTAACTGTCAACCTATACACACACTCCAACCCAACTCTCCTATATTGACAGAAGCAGTAATACTTGGTTGTCCATGGCTTTGACAACAGCATGTGTCATCGACCATGGACAACAAAAAGTTTACTTGGGAGATACATTCCATGTGATAGTGAATTGGGAACACAGCCCCAAAGCCGTTTTGCCTATCCCCATCGATAAACCAACCAGGATCAACCACGAATTAGGGGAACCCTAATTTCATGAACTGAAAAAAGTCCTGGATGAACACACCAGCGCTTTTGGCCATGGAGGTTTGCTACGTTAAACTCTCTCCATCCAGCACGAGATATGGACGAACACGGAGGCTCCCATTTACAATTAACCGTTCCGAGTATCAGCACGGTAACACAATTTAATAATGGAACAAGTAAATGATATGAAGCAACAAGGCATTGTAGAGCCCTCTAATTCACCGCATAACTCCCACGTGGTATTAGTACCTAAAAAGGATGGCAAACTCAGGTTTTGTGTAAATTACAAAACCTTGAACGACATGCCGCATCCTACTATCCCAGCCATTGATTTAACCCATACCCTGCGATACATCGGGGAGGTAAATATTTTTAGTAACCTGGATATGGAGTCAGAGTACTGGCAGATTACTGTTCATCCAGACAGCAGAAAGTTCACTGCCTTCACGAATCCGGAAGGAGAAACCTTACAGTTCAGGGTAATGCCTTTTGGGTTGAAAAACCACCCCCGCCACGTTCCAACGCCTAATGTCAGCAGAGGTATTAACCGGGTACGTCTGCGAATTTTGATTCGCCTATCCTGACAGTGTAATGGTTTATTCCAAGACCTGGGAGGAGCACCTAAGCCATATACAGAGAGTCCTAGAGCACTCAACTCCACAGGATGACCTGCAAGCTATCCAAATGCTTTTTCAGAAAGTCATCAATTGACTACCTAGGCCACGTGGTATCCCCTGAAGAGAACTTTCCACAGCAAGTTTGATACCGGCAATCAAAGAGGCAGAAGAACCTACCAACAAGAAACAGCTACATCGATACGTGGGTCTGTGTAACTTCGAGCCCAGTATCACCCACCACATAGCACCACTTCATCCACTACTTGAAAAGGAAGCCCGTTGGAAATTGAGACAGGAGCAGAAAAAGGCTTTCCAAGTTCTGAAGGATAGTTTCGGTAATATCCAACAACTCCGCCGACCCCAAGGCGACAAACTGTTAATTTTGCAAACAGATGCTTGCCAAAACAGACTTGGGGCGGCCCTGTACTAACAGGATGCCGGTGGCCGGCCACATGTGATAGCGTACACTTAGACCTCGGTTAAACGAAACCGAACAACACTATCACATCAACGAACAGGAGTGTCTGGGGTCATTTGGGCGTAACGAAATATACTTACTATTTAGTAGAGCAAAACTCATCTTACCTACAGACTAAGGCCTACCAATGGTTAAGAGAGTCGCGTAGTGACAAATACCCAGGCAAGAGTAACGACCTGCCAGATGCCCTGTCTTGATACCCAACTCTAGATGAAGACGAAAACACAGTGGAAGAAGGAGAGAAAACGTCCCCTCCACCTCTTCCCGAATGTAGCCCGGAGGAGCAAATTCGTCTGTTGCAGCTCCGAATAACACAGGAGTCAAATTAAGATAAGTCGACAGGAAGAGCCTGAAATCAGTTGCCTCCTGCGAAAGCAGCCGCAGCGATTTGAGATGAGGGACGACATCATATGGACCCGTAGCAGGCAACCTACCGCAGTATAGAAAATATGGGATCCACAAAAACTGCAAGAGGATGTCTGCAGTCATCACCATGATGACCCACAAGTAAGACACCCTGGTACCTGGAAAATCTTGCTGGACATTGGAACTCGCTACAGCTGCGACAGGATGAGCTGCTATGTCCGACAGTATATGAGCCACTGTGTAATATGCTATCGAGGCAAAGCATACCCTGTACCCCCCACCCACCGCCAAACCAAGGAGACCCAAGACAGCATGGACTCTCTTAGCAGCTGATCTAATGGATCCATATTCCCGGAGCACGAAGGGAAATCGATACCTACTGATAGTGACCGACCAGTTTTCCCGGTGGGTGGAGGCGTTTCCGTTACCCAGCCAGGAGACCACGCCAATTGTTCGAAAATTGGAAGCAGGTGTGTTTCCATGCTGAGGTTACCTGCAAACCATATTAACTGACAATGGTACACAATTTACCAGTCACCAGAGGCAGCCAGCGTATCAAGGATGGGGAGGGGAGATAAGGACTACTTCTCCATACCACCCCCAGGCCAATCCCACTGAGCGGACGAACCTAGCGATTGAAAAGTGCCTCCGACTCAGTGGGAAACGACCATAGACACTGGGAAAAACATATCCCCACCATCCTGTTTGCTCTTCGTTGCTGAACTAACGAGCCAGTAAACACCAGATGGGCACCAGAGGTGTTTCCCAGAGACCGCACTGTGAGACTTGGGGTTCTCAAAGATACTGTAATGCGGACTCGGGACGTGTCTCCCAGCACATGGTGAGTGTTGTGATGGTCATTACACATAGCTGGCTAGGACAGAAATAATTTTACCGTACAAATTATACAAATTACACAAATAAGGATGAGACAATATGGGACACGACATGAAGGGGCACAATAATCATGCAGATGCATGAAAGTATGTTTAGCTGGGGCAGACCACGTGGTGCAGGTGGAATTGCAATAATTTTCTGTAAAAACGGCAAATAATTACCCGACAAAGTGATAGCGGTATTGGGAAAATTATTCCCTTGAAAATTTAAGCATTTAAGAACTTGCAACATGCCTGATGGCGGAAAATCAACATATGCAAAAGACTATGTGATCATTCATACAAAAGCATCAATCATGAAAAATTCACGGAACCCTGAATAAAACAACACATATTACCCTGAAATTAATTATAACGGACATGATCTTAAAAAATGTACCCTTAAAGCGCATGGATGGTGCAGTTACTGACTTGGCGATATCCAACCGCGTAGCCATGGGCGATGTGGCCATAACAGAATTAAACATGTATAGCCCTTAATATTGCACACAGCAATTAACCAGAAATTTCACTTAAGGGACTTTAGAATAGGCAGATGGCACCTGATTTACAAGTTGCGTGGGCAGCAAGGCCTCTCCGACAGCTTCTCCTCCTCTCGTTTAAGTTCCAAAAAGCCACAAGGGCTGCAAAATATTAAGTTAAACGGAAGCATAATGCTGGGGTATGTCTGGCAAGACATATGCAAAGCAAAGGTTAACCGGTATACTAAAAGTGCTATGGAAATCTAACTCGGTGCAAAAAGGTTGAAGTGCGTACATGACAGCGTCTTACCTCGCGAGCTCTCCTCAACCTCAACAGACTGCCCAGAGGCAAGTGTCATGCGGATCTACCATGGCCACCTATGGGGTTCACACAAGCGGAAGTGCTATGCATGCAGAGTATAACTTTTAATATATAAAAGAAAAATAATTTGCATACATAATCACTCCAAGCTTTTAAATTGTGAATTTTCTGTATTCGTTGATTGTTCTTTATGGAGGCGTTTGTGCCGGAACAATAACGCCATTCTTCACGCAGCCCACATTTTGAAATTTAACTAAACAATGTGCAACACTTTAGGAATATACAAATTTAACACTTTACAACACTTGGATCCTGAAATAAAATAAAAAGACATGGTTTACACTCTAAATATCCCGATATGGGAAAGTCCAGGTTATGGCCTCTTCGCACATGTGTGTACCCACGTGACACGTGAGTGGTAAGTGGCGTCGTGGTCTAAACGGTGCTAGCTGTTAGCCGGCATCACATTGTCAATACAGATATTGGTGAAGTATCGGCCAATACAGATACTGTATCAGGACAATTCTACAAGAAATGTCAGTTTTCACATTTTTATGTCATAAAAACTAAATGTCACATTTTTTTCGTAAAATTTCGCATAAAAATCGTTACACCATTTTTTCCCATCTCTATACATGCCGTTACTTGCCCTCATCGCTCCTGAGGAACTTGTTCTTGGGCAGACATGCGAACTATGACTAAATATGAAGCACCCTTAACCACAGATGCAAGCACTGTAGTGTTTTGTGTGCTCCATTTATTTATAACATTTTTCATTACTCAAACAAGATCTGGCATGCACGTGAACCAACACTATCTAACCCCCGCACACAGGAGTATAACGCTTTTATACCTAGCCAAAAATATTTCCTAACCATGATGCTTGAAAGTCCTGGCTGGTTGACTGTCCCTGTCTCAGGCAACTTACTCGACACTAGGCAAGTTACGTCTCAAGGTAGCTATCAGTCTCTTGGCATTGGGGCCCGCCCGGTGTACAGCATTGGCCTGTTTGGTCATCGACTTGGTACAAAGTCTGGTTCTGCGAGTTTCACGTGGCGTGGAGCAGGTTTATGTTGTGGTGCAGTGAGGTGACATGACTGTTAGGTGGCTATACTGCCCCTATTCTCACTACCTCGGTGGCACTCGACTGGAGGGGTGGTGTGTGCGGGTGAAGTACTAGGTTGTGGTTCAGATGTACTGGCGGACCTGTCGCCAAACAGTGCCTCCTGCACTTTAGGGTGATACCCTTCCACAACTTTGGTACGTAGTTCGAACAAATCCACTGGCGTGACGGTTGGTACAGGTACGGTGAGTTCTCACAGCAGTGTAGCCTGTTCACGTGGATTGAGCAGTCTGAACCAGCTAGGAAGATTACGTAGCGCCTGTGGATTTTTAGAGGTAGCCCTTGCCTTCTTGGCCCGTCTCTCAACTCCACCCCTACAGGTGTAAGGCATTAGGCACAAAATTCAGGGCTGCAGGAGGTAGACAGTTGACGTGTGTCCAAGCCTAGGTGCCAATTACTGCCGCCAACACCGCCACACTCTTGACTCCTCCACTGAAGTGGAGAAGGTTCGAGCTGCAGAGCATTGGTTGCGGAAACTGCACTGTGTTGTCCCGCTGGGGTAGGTTTCCCTGCACCAGAGCGCAACCCTCTCGGCACCACAAAATGAGTGGTGAGACGAGACGGGGGGCGACTTAGAGCCGGCAATCCAACTTCCAAGGGACGGTATCCTAATGTCCAGGCTCTACCGTTCACTGCCGGAGCAGAGAATGGGTGACCTTCCAAGGATGTTCTGTTGTACTGTACATGGAAGTTTGGTACGTTCAAACCCGGTCTCCTGCCGATTCCTCCAGTTATGATAATGACACAAGGAAGGAACTCGGAGTGAAAGTTAAGAGATCTGGTAAGATCAGTGTTTATTGACCCTAAGGAAATATACACAGATGGTAGAAGTACTATCTCCTAAAACCACACGGGCTAGGCGGAAGGTGAAACACCCTATCTTGAACAGGGGAAGGTGCTCTGTGCAAAACTATAGGAGAGGCAGTAGCTCGTGCGTGTTGCGTACAATTAATCCTCGGGGCGAGCTCTGCTCTCAGAGTGTCCGTAAGGGACCAAACGTGTCTCAGTGTGAAGCTGGTGACATCACTGGTTCTACCTTAGGTAGTGTAGGAGAGGAGAGAATCTTCGGCCCCACGAGGTGAGTGGTGACGTAGTTGGAGAGGTGTGAGCCTTGGCACCAATAGCTGGAGCAATGAGAGCTCAGGAGAGGAGATCGAGAACTGAGGCAGAACTGGGACACATCTCCTTTTATACTCCTCGGCCATCCCTAGCTTCACTGGCATAGTGTGTCTGGAGAGGCGGTTAGCAGGTGCAAACCCACTGCCTAGATGCTCGGTGTGTGCGGCGTAGTGGAGAGCAGAGGGATCTAGGCATCTTACTTGTGGTGGCATCCCGCCGTACACTGCTGTACTTGCTTCAGGCCTCTTGCATGGTCTCGGTGGCTCACCAGACAAAATAATAAATTATTGAGACGTCTGTCTCGGCCCGGTAGATAAAACAATCTTGCAGGCAACGGCAGTATCTCGACTCTGTAGACAAACTGCCACAGATGCAGTTGCACTGATGAGCATCAACCATTACTGTTTTTATATTAAAGCATGTTTTGTATATTATTTGATTATTCACTGATTATTCAATAAAATTAAGCATAAAACTATATCATATTTCTTATTATGTTTAATGTCTTTTTTGGTATTTATTGTAAAACACACATGCAATATTTCTTAGATTTTACTTACATTAACAAAACCTAAAATTCTGTGCACACAGAAAAATATACATATATAAAAACCAACTGAAATACATAAGATAATTTTACTTTATAAATTTCTTTACATAAAATAAGGCATTAAATAAAAAGTAAGAAAATACTAAAACACCTAATTTTATTACATCTGTTAAATATGTGTAGTAAAAAATACAATTAATTTTATTCTGCTCCTTTTTCTGTGAGATCTTCCATACCCTCAGCCTTATCCTCCTCCTCCAGCTCTTCTTCCCTCCCCCCCCCCCCCCCCAAATTTATTTTTCATATTCTTGTTTTTGCACATATCGTAGTGTTTTAAGTAGCAGAAGGTGTAATGTTTCTTTAGAAAATGGCTTCGTCTTCCTTCTTGGCACTTTTCTTGTGAAGCTAAAGAGAGGATCTGAAGTTAGTAATAATTTATTCCACACATCCCTGTTACCTTGTTTACATGTAATTTTTCTAGAAAATATTTGTCTGTACTGCCAAAAAAAATTTTATTCCTTGCTTCAACGGCCTCTTCTGAAAGTTGGCCAATAGGCAATAAGGTATGTTTATTATTTACCTCATGCATTAACACGTATATATTATTGGTGTCATACAAATAATTATACATACTGTTTTTCCATTTCTTTGGCATAATGTTCCACTTTGGATGTGTATATTTTGCGTCCATGTCCACTGGAAGTAGCTTCTAATATCACTTGAAATTTATTAACATGGTTTATGTGTATTCCAGTTCTCCAAGATGCAGTGTTAGGGTTTGCGAAAAATTGTCTTGAGGTATTTCCATCAAACGTGTTGCTGAATACTTGTTTCAGGTATTTGTTTGAGAATTATTTCTTTATATCACTTTTAGGCTTAAAGCATACTCACAAATATAGTGCACAAGTAAATAAAAATGTTTAAACTTAGGCCTACATTTTAATGGAAAAGCCCTAAGCCCTATTTCTTTACACATTTTTACAAGCTGCAGCTTATTGTATTGTGAATATAAATTTACCATGGGCTTAATATTTATATTGATATTGAAAATTTTAACTGACATTCAACCATAATTTTCAAAACACATCAGTTACCTCCTCAACAAAATGACAGGTCACTGATACCAACATTTTTTTTTTTAATTAAAATAAAAACTTAACACTATCTAATCGAAAAATGTTCCAATATTAGAATTTATATATTTTGTTTAGTTATGTAATACCCTCTACGAAAAATTGTGTACATTACTTAATTTATTGAAATTAATTATAACACAATATTAATTATAATACAATATACTATGCAGATTACTTGCCTAATATAAGTATGGAGTAATGAGTGTGGATGCAGCTTGCTTGTAGCATGCTTTATCAACAACACTTCAGTTCTGTCTGGCGAAACTATGCCACCAGATACGAATCATACGCCAAATATAGCTGCAGCATGTCATAAGTGTTACAAGAGCTGTAGCATATCATTTTGTATTAGCTGGCAAAAGCTATCACTGTCATGGTAGTTAAAAAAAAGTTTCATTTTCAGACTTTTGGCCAGTTTTTTGGTTACAATACATACTCCTCTATGCGCCGACAACCATCTCAATACATCAGTGTGCATTAACGACTTAAGTTCTATCTGTTATACATATGAGTGGCACCATTTAGGCCTTATTTGGGGGGGGGGGGGGGAGGTGTGGGGGACAAGTTGCACATGGGTAAATGCAACAGATTCTAATATTCTTAAATTTATGTCATGTTAACACCATTTTCAACCAAGGGAAAAGAAAACATGTCCAACATACTGACCAAAAAATCTTTTTCTTTCTTTTTTTAATCTAGATGATTCAAAATTATGTAATTCTAAGTCAAAAATTTCAGCCCAGATTTTGAACTATAGAGGTTTTACTGTACCAATCAGTATCACACTACATCTTACTCTATAACGCAATGCATATAACTAATACTAATTGTGTGCGTGTCGAAAAATATATGTTCCTCTGATGTATGAAATGGTCAGCCCTCCTACTGTATCTCTGAATGGTTTTTGTGGTAGACAGTCAAATGTTTTGTATTTAAAACTGTAGTCTACCCATCCAGAACTTAGAGATGTGCCGATTCAAATCGGCTTCTTCCGAATTTGTCAAGGTTGACGGAATCTGTGCTTCAACCAATGTATAAACTGTAGAAAATCTTCTGCAGATTTGACAAACCTGAAATGTTACAGGTAATTTCCAAGTTATTTTTCAGTATATACAGTAGAACCTTATTTTTACATTTACCCATTTCTCACACCATTTTTCCAGGTCCCATTTATTCCCCTGTAGGTTTAATACACAGTTTTCCCACAAATTATACTGCAGAAATTTAGTTATTCCTACTTTTTAAATCATGTTGACGTGTGACACGTAGATATACATACTATTTATTTTCGCGCAACTATGTATCATCACCTGCACGCCAATGCCCCAAAAGTGATACAAACCCTGAACGGCAGCCACCCAAGCCAGTATTCCATCTCCATAGATAAGGTGGCTGCCTGAAGAGTGGAATGCACCTGCAAGAAGAGAATATTGTAAATTACTCTGGCATAAACAAAATCCGGTGAGAAGGGAAACCAGTCGACCATGCCAGAAAAGCTGCCCCTGAGCTTGCACAGCCGATTCCACCCACACACCAAGAAGACCTGCTTCCAGCCATTCCCGAAATATGGCAGCAAGTGAAGTTCTGCCTACAAGGGAAGAACCACCCCTGCTGAAGCTATCAGAAGACTGAAGGAACCCAAGACACCCCTAGTCTAGAACGATATACGGCCCTGCAATGACACAGAACAGCAGTTGATACCACAAGCTTGCTTTAACACCAGCTGTGCTAAGGCTCTCTGCTCTGCTCTGACCTATTCTGCCTCAAGAAGAAACCCCCAGTGATCACCAGTTACCAATGCCGGACTTGTTCAAACACACGCTACAGCCCCGACGAGTCGTCGTTCCCTTAACACTTGACACTTGCCATCAACCCCACACCCCATATCCCCTCTTTAGGTCAATTCAGGACAACATAGCATCAGTTAGGGTTTAGTTCTGACAGCTACCTAATTCGTTACTCTTGCTCTTCAAGCACGCCGTTCATGCCAGGCTCTTCCAGCTGACACATTCCTTCACCTGTCTTTTGCTTTTACCTTAAGTAAGTTAATTAATGCATTGATTTACAGTAACCATGTTACTAGTCTAACCACCATCTATTCCTTATTATGTTAACTGTGCTTAATCATCCCTGGTAAGCATCACCCCACAAAGGAGAGGCAGGGAACCACTGTTTAACAACTGGTTTGCCGAATGTAGAGCAAGACTGCGGCCTGTCCCTTAAAAACGACTTGACGTACGTCACACAAAACACAACCTACTAGATGGCCACCCATACTGTGGACCAGGCACACAAAGGTATTTGGTGCACACATACGGTAGAGCCACGACCACTAGCAAGATACACGACAAAGAGGCTAGATCACCCTTGTCAGTTAACCCTCTCCATCCGCAGTGTATAAACCTGCTAGAGGAGTGCCAGGGGAGGGATCTACCCCTTCTGCAACACACGTTAGCTAGGGCTATCATTGCCTGCCACCTCAGTGCAGACATGAATCGTAGTACCTTATCTCTGGGAAATGCTGTTCACCCACAGAAGGGGAAGTAAGTGGAGCAACATGAAGGCAGCTGCTATCCTCACCGAGAAACAAGCATTGCTTAACCAACCTGCTCCAGCCTTCAACTACTCGACCCCCCGGGAACAAGCTCACACCGCCCGCCAACTGTTGACGCCTCACCTTGCAGTTCTCTCCACAACTTGTTTGGCCCCTTAATGGAAACCCATGAGACTGCGTATCCCATCGTTAAGTACCTCCATCTTGGTTTGTCCCTGGTACTAAGCCGTCGAGCCAGCCGACGATGCTGGACCAGCCCAGCCAGCCAGCCAGCCAACCAACAACAGCCAACCAACAACAGCAGACCAAACACCTGCCTGCCACTGCGGAGCCAGCCTCTCACCAGAGCCAATCAGCAGATGCCATCGCCATCAGCCCACCTGGTCCGGATCACATCAAACCTACACTGATGAGTGCCTGACACACTGCAGTGAGAGGTAAGCCAGTTTTTCCACCAACAGCATGCACCCGCAAGCCCATTCTAGTCCAGCTAGACTTTGTGCTGAACTGGCAGCCTACCCACTCGACTCTGTTCAAGGGTACCATCAAGACTATGAGCCAGATTCTGCAGATCCCGACAATAAGTTCGGCACCCCTGTGCCTGTGTGACTGACCTAACATAATCTAAAAACACATAGTAAGACCCCAGCTCGATCCTGCCCCTAAGGACGTCATGCATCAATAGTATGTTGGCATTTTTAAGTGGCGCCCAATGTGGGGCCACAGGCTAATTAACAAAGGTTAATTTGACAGAACCAGGTCAGTATGATGCTGAGGTAACGAGAAAAGGGCGGGAGAAAACCCCAGCAATACCGGACTTCGGGGAGTAAAAAAAAACCAGTGGTGCCCAATCCAGTATGCCAGGAACAAGTCTGAAGAGGGAGATAATGTAGCTGCTGCTGGCGAAAACTCCACGACTGCCATGAACTCTGAAAAACCCAAAACGAGGAGCCACATTGCCTTGTACAATAGCGCGGAACAATTTTTAATTGAGTGCACACATTGCCAAGGTCATTTCCACTACTGCTGTCCAGGGTGGAATGATGAACCCCACTACACAGAAGCCTTAGAATTTTGCTGTTAATAGTGCCGCCAACAGCAAGCCAGCCACTGCAACTGGATCGGCTGTCCAGATCATGGTATAAACACAGTGCAGTGCATAACCTGCAACCAGACTTTTCACCATGGCTGTATCGGGTGGTCTGATGAAAGGTTTACTCGTCCTGGACTTGTATACCATTGTGTCAAAAATGCAGATCAGGTAACCCACGTACCCAAAGTGCAACATCAACCCGTAATCCAGACTGCCCGCATTACCAGAGTTCGCCGATCGACCCCAGGAAGACCCCATCACTTTCACGCAATAATACAAATATGAGTTTAGGGCTAATGACGTGCCACCTAAACAATGGGTCACCCGAGCCTGCAAGCACGCCAGCGGGAAACCGATATCCACTCGACGGTTACGCCACGTTGAAGCAACGGGTATGATTGGGCGAAGAGCACAACGCACGTCTGCAACATCAGATTAGACACGGAGGAAACTTGGGTCGAGTCCTAAATTCAATGCACCACAAACACGGTGGAATTAGGAGCCACCAGCGACGCCGTGAGAGACGCGCACTAGGTAGACAGCCCACTACTGACAATCTTATAGCAAATTCAAATCCAACAGAGTTGTTACCTAGTGAACCTGAGCAGTATATGGGTAGGTTGAGGGCAAGACATTTGAGGCCATAAAATCCATGAATTTCAAGCTCCCCCCCCCCCCCCTCATATTTCAAGTTTTTACCCCGAAATTCAGGCCCAAAAATAGCCTCAAAAAGTCTAAAAAAAAATACCCCAAAAAATGTCAAAAACAAAGGTTTTTTCAAGTCTAGCTGCACGAATCAACATGCAAAATTTAGACCCAAAATCAAGCATATTTACCTCGATTTTAAGAAAATTTTCCATGTTTTCTGGAAATGTAAAAAATCAATTGTATTCTTAAAAGAAAACCAATTTAAGCAAAAAACAAGTGAAATAAGCTAAATACAAATGATAAACATTAATTGATAGAATTTAAGAGAATTCAATAACGTACATAAATTGACCATTTTTTATTTCTTTTAAGCCTTTATACATTATAAAAACTTCTTTCTCATTTATAAGATTTAAAGAATTTTTATCGAAAATCTTTACATAGCGATCAGGTAATGCCATTTTATATATACTATCTAGAATACAATTAATTCTTTCTCTAAATTTTGATTCACAAATTTGAAAATCTGTAGCAGCATACCATTTATTCTGTTTAAGATCTCCTAGTTTAATAAATCCATACAAATTGTTTAACTCGCCGAGCAGAGAATCCATTTTCGTATTATTTATACGGGGAAAAAAAATTAATAAAGAAAAAAAATTTCCTTTCACTTAAATTCATTTTTCTTATAAATAAAAAAATTGTTACCCTCTTGCAAAATTGAAAAAAGCAATGCAAAAAGTGAGGCAAAGTATTAAACATAGAAAGTTTTCCATCACATAAACACACGAAAGATAAAAAATGTTACAGTGAATATGTTAAAGATCGTTATGAGTTAAATAAAACCCTATGCGAATGTGGAAAATATATTTCTAATGCAAAACTATAGATAAGCAAATGTAAAAAAATGTTTTGGTGAGAAACTATTATGCGAATGTGGAAAATATGTTAATAGTGCATGTATCAAAGAGCATAAAAAAACTAAATCACACAATACAACATTAGATATTCAAAATAAAATTCAACAGGATGATTACCCAACAAAAACATGTACAGTATGTAATGAGAATAAATCTGTAAAAATGCTACGGATAAACATACAACAATATGCAAAAAATGTTGTAATGAGAAATATTATCACAGAAGAAGTTAAAGAATTATTATCAATAAATTAAAAACACTTTTCCAACTTCATTCCTATATTTTATTAATTTCTTTCTTTATATTTTTTGAAACGTGTATCAATTTTGTTTCTCCATAAATAAACAAATATGGCTATGAATTATTCAGTAGCAGATCTGCGCGAAATGAGTGTGAGTGACTTGTGAAATATAGGTAGAGAAATAAACATAAGCAATTTATCTCAATTACGTAAAGACTATGTTATTAGAAATATTATTCAAATAAGAGAATATAAATTTACAAGTCCTATCGAGTATACTTTAAAAACTTTAACAGTTGCGGAATTAAGAACTAAAGTTAAAAGGTTTAACATATCACCTATATCTAATTTAAGGAAAGCTGATTTAATTACAACTCTTATACCGTTTATTATAAATGAAGGAAGAAAGACTATTTTATAAAACTGACCCTTTAACGGTTATAAAATGAGCAGAGAAAATAAAAAAGAATTGAAAGAAATATTCCCATTTTCTAATCAGATATTTGTACAACCAAGAAATAAAACTAACGACAATTCAACTTTTCCAATCCCCGAAATTAAAGATGAAAATAAAAGTTTAGGTCAAATTTTTTCTTTAAAAAAAAAATTGAATGAACGCGTAGAAAGAAGACAACCATTCGAAATTCGCGAAATTAGTCGTAATTTTATTGAAGGATTCAACATTTGGCAAACAAAATACGGTATTCGCATAAATAATTTACAAGGAACTCTGATAGAAAAAAATAATGCTGCTCGAAATGCTGTTCATGCAACAATGAAAGCAGTAAGAAAATTAACTGGTTATAAACAATGAGGATATCTGCAAATATTCAGAATTTTCACCACACTATTTCGGCTGCAAGAAATAATCTAAATACCAAAAATTTACTTAATCAAATTGAAAGAATAATTACATTGAATGAAAATGAAGATATAAATGAAATTGTTTTCGATATTGATGTTTACAAAGTACCCAATGGTAATGGTGAAAGAGGCAAAAAAATTGCCAATTTAACTAAAGATATAAAAGCAAAACAATGTATTAATCAAATTAACAATGATGATAATTTAGGTGGTCTCAGAGAGATAATTACAGCTTTAACATACAAAACTAATATTTTAGATAGAGAATGAACGAATAATGGACTTATTTATATTAGAAAAGCACAAAAATTACACGGAGAATTAGCTCATGAATTTTACGCACAAATGGGAAAAAAAAAAAAGCAAAACCGACTTCAGTTTAGAAAATATTATGGATGCAGAAAATTTTCTGGATATTTAAATTAAAATTGTTTCTGCTGCACATTTCAATTCAATTATCCATTCTGGAACAAAAAAACCAACAACTGATAATTTACATTTACACGACAAACACTACGATGTAATCAATAATATGAAAGCATTTTTAGGTAGTGTTTATTATTGTAAAAATTGTGACAAACCATACAATAATAAAGATCAACATGAGTGTGAGAAAAATAATAAAAATATATGTAATTTGTGTAAAAATCCACAACACGAATATGAAGATCGTATTAGAATATATTGTCAAAAATGTAATAGATATAGTTTTGGACAGGAATGTTTTGCTAAACATGATGTAGTGTGTGATACAGCTTATAAGTGTAAAACTTGCAAATAAATATATGCTTGAGAATTAAAACACACGAATGTGGTTATGCCAAATGTTGGAATTGTATGTAATTTGTGAAAACTGATGAACATAAATGTTATGTGCAAAAGAGGTGGCAAAAAGGTGGTACTTGTACAACACCTTGTGCTTGTAATGGTCACGAAAACAAAAGAGATAAGGATTGTTCTTACACAGAAAAATACTACTTTTTGACTATGAAGCAACACAAGATACTTGTTTTCACACAACAAACTTTATATCTGTACATGATTTTAATAGCAACAAAATACATTATGAAACAAATTATGAGTTTTGCGAATAGGCAATATCTGAAGAAAATGAAGGCTACAATTCTTATTTTATTTTACAATATTGTGTTAGAAATAGTATACATCCTCATACAATATATCAAGGTTAAAAAATAATGAAACTAAAATATTGAGTCTAAATATCAAAATAATTGATAGTATAAACTTTATTCAAAGAAGTCTTGCAACATTTCCAAAAACATTTGGCTTAAAAGAACTAAAAAAAAATAATATTTTCCACACTTTTTTAATACACCAGAAAATCAAAATTATATTGGAAAAATACCAGCTACAAAATTTTATGGAATCAATACAACGAAACAAGAACAACAAAGTGATTTCTTAAAGTGGCATGCTGAAAAAAAAAAAAAAATAATAATTATATCTTTGATTTCAAAAAAGAACTTGTTGAATACTGTGATTCTGATGTTGATATATTAAGACGTGGACATCTTCAATTTAGAGAATCTTTTCTAGAAATGGCAAATATAGATCCTTTCCAATATATAACAATAGCTGGTGTTTGTATGTCTGTTTATAGATCAAAATTTCTTGCAAAAAATACTATTGCAGTAGTTAAAAGATGATAAAGATATGTTTAGTAAAGAATCAATTTCGTGGTTCAACAAATTTCCAAATGTTCGACATGCATTAAATGGTGGAGAAGTGAAAATTTGTGGAGCAAAAGTTGATGGTTATGATGATAAATTTAAAACAATATATCAATATCACAGCTGTTTTTGGCATGGATGTCCTGATTGTTATTCACCAGATACAATACATAAACATAATAATGAAAGTATGGATGACTTATTTATTAAAACAAATATTCAAACAACAATTTGAAAACAAAATGGATACAAAGTTATGGAAATGTGGGCTTGCAAATGGAAAACAAATTGTTATTTTATTAAAGTAATTTAGAAAAAACTAAAGATGTAATAGAACCATTACAACTAAGAGATGCATTGTTTTGGAGGTAGAACTAATGCTACAAAAATGTAAGTGTCAGGAAAAAAATAAGATCCCGCTATGATGTTTTATGATTATTATCCAGTTGGTCATCCAATAAAAATATTTAATCCTAAAAATTACAATGAAAATTGGTTTGGATTGATCAAATGTAAAATTTTACCACCAAGAAATTTATATCACCCAGTACTACCTATTAAACAAGAAAAAAATGAGAATGTAAACATTGTGATCAAGAAAGAGCAATAAACGTAACTTGGACAACATTAGAATTAAATAAAGAAAAAGGTTACAAATTATTTAAAATTCACGAAGTTTGGCATTTTGAAACAAAAAGTAATAAGATGTTCAGAAATTATATTAAAACATTTATGAAAATTAAACTGGAAACTAGTCCTTCAGAAGACAATTATAAATCAAAAGAAGAAAATATTTGTGTTATAAATAAGAACAAATATTGATTTATTAGACATTGAAAAAATTGAGCAAAATCCTGGAAAACATGCTGTAGCAAAAATTTGTTTAAATTTATTTTGGGGTAAATTTGGACACAGACAAAATTTAACACAAACAGAATATATTACTGAACCAAATCATTGGTACAATTTGTTATTAGATGATAGAATAGAAATAAATAATGTTGTTTACATTAATGACAAAATAATTGAAGTTTCCTATAAATACAAAGATAATTATGTAGAAGATAGCACTGCAAAATGCAAAAATATATTTATAGCAACTTTTACTACTTCCAATGAGTGATTTATATTATATGAAATGATTGATAAATTAAGTGATAAAATACTATGTTACGGCACAGATAGTGTAGTTTACATTGACGATGGAAAAAATACTGTTAAAACAGGATGTATGCTTGGTGAATGGACAGATGAATTTGAAAAAAAAATAATTTTGGAAAAAATTGGATAAGTACTGCTCCAAAGAGCTATGACTATGAAGCCTTTTTGGGAAAACAAGTTACAAAAATTAAAGGATTCACTCTAAATCACGAAAATGCTTTACAAGTAAACATGAAATCAATAGGTGAATTGGTACAAAAAACTAAGAACAATGTGATTATAAAAAATAATTAGATTACAAGAGATAAGAAAACAAAAAATTTGATGAATAAGTTTATGGCTAAGGAATTCAATTTTAGCTATGACAAATGTATGATTTTAAGTGAAAAAGACGATGATATAGATACATTGCCGAGGGGCTATAGAACAAATAATTTTATATTATATTTATTTCTATATTATATTTTTAAACATCTTTAATTTCCAAAACAATATTGATATCAGCACCATCAAAATCAATTACTTTACCATTTTTATCTCTAATTTCTAAAACAATGAGGTTAAATTGTTCATTATTAATATGATAAAAAAATTGGATATGGAGACTCATAAAATATATAATCTCCAAAACCAAACATAGTTTTTTTGTGTGAAAAACTAGCAATTATATCAGTTTCTAAATTATTAGAGTCATCCCACTTTATAAACATTCCATAAGTCAAATTACATCGAACATTTATTGTTTTATTAAATGGGGCAAAATGAGGTAATTTAGTACCTACAACAACTTTGTCTTTTTTCAATAGTTATATTTCTTTCAAAACCAAGAATATTAGATAATTCTATAATCATAGATATTCTATTTTTCACACTATCTGTTGATAATTCAATGTTGTTTGTTGAAAATGGTTCAATTTAATTTATAGTTTCTTTCAAAGAGTCTATGTTGTATTGACCTCTAGGAATAGTTATAACTTCATTTTTATCAACAACAGGACTCATTATTTCATTTGTAGTTATAGTATTATGTCTATACTTAGTGTTAAAAATTTTGTATGAAAACTAACTAATGCAATCAATTTTTTATTATGGATGATATCATAGTGAAGTTTCTTCTGTAGTATAGAACTATTATTTAATTTAAATAATTTATTATCCATTTATTACAAAAATTACCAAATACATAAATCAGATTATGCATTAAAAAAGGATATATATTCCAAATTTAAAACTATTATTTTTGATTATGCTTTAAAAGGAGATGAAAATTTACAATTCAGTTAACATTATTGCTGATTGTATAAAACGAATAAATAATGTGAAACAGGCATTAAAAAAGGATGTAGATTTGAAATATAAAACTATTGTTTCTGACTACGCTTTAAAAACCGATGTAGATTCAAAATGTAATACCATTGTTTCTGCTTTACGAGATCAACTCAGTCAAGTTTTTGTTTATACAACAGACTATGTTTCTATTCAAAATCATATGGCTGATCCTGTGGATGGCAAAGATGTTGTCAATAAAAGATATTTCGATAAAGATATGACTGATAAATTACAAAATTAAAAGAAATCAGTTTTGAATTATTGTGATACCCTTGTTAACTCGAAAGTTGAAAAATGCAAAGAAACAATTGGAAAGCATTAGATGTTAAATTTCAAAATTTATGCCAAACAGTTTTGACTTATTGTGATAAACTTGTTGATTTGAAAGTTGAAAAAAGAAGATTCTGATAAAGAATTAGATGTTAAATTACAAAATTTAAACCAATCTCATATTTTATTTATTCATGAAATATGAAGAATTACTATATATATATTTTTACTATTACATAGAGAACACTTAGTGTTTGAAGTGCAAGAAAGTCACCAAAAATAATAACATAAAAACTCAAAATACAAAAAATGGATGATTAGTTCACAAAAGTATATGTTCAATACGCAATTCTAATAATTCAACACAAAAAAAAATTAATGAATTATATAAGCCAGCGAGAAGAGATTTTCCAAGAAGAAAAGTAATTTCGTATGGACTTGATGATTTATGGAAAATTGATTTTGTAGAGATGAATACTTGTAATTTGAAAGGAATATCTCATGGATATAAATATATTATGACAATTATAGTTGTTTTTTCAAAGTTTACATTTGCAGTACCCACACAAGATAAAACAGCCAAAAATGTAGTTAATGCTTTAGAAAATATTTTGATGAAAAGAAAACCACATAATTTACAAAGTGATGATTCAGAATTTTATAATAAAACATTTAAAAAACTCAAGGAAAAATATTATATCAATCATTATTCTACATTTAGCATTTTAAAAACTAAGGGAGATAAATTTTATTTTAAGTGGTTAGGTTTTGATAACTCGCATAACTCTTAGATTAATAAAACAGTTATTTTGTAAATTAGATTCTTACTCAATTTGATAAAGATCATTAATATCATTTAACAATTGTTGTTGAGTATAGTAATAGCAGTCAATTCTAGAATAATTATGATACCACTCAATGCGAATCATCAATGTTTCTTTCAATCTTTAATATAAATGGATAGAGTTTGGGTTATAATCAAATCTCAATATTTGTATACAATGTGGATGTAAATCTTTAATTCTACACAATCATGTTTGAAGATTTTTCTTTGAGTTCTAATAACATAATAATTGTATTTGCAAGCACCATCATATAATTTTAAAAGAACAAAAGTTGTATTTAAATTTCGATTTCGTGTTTGTGGTACAACATGAGGTTTCATTTCTCCGATTTCGTCATTTCTTTGAGTTAATAGTTCTACAGCCATTTGAACTGCATCATCTAAATGATGAACTTCATTTTCTATCATTTTATTTTAATTTTTTAAACGATTAACTTCAATTTCTATCATTTTTATCTGCTGGTCTTTTAACACCTCATTATATCTATTAATATATTTAGAATAATCACAAAAAATTTATTTGAGCATGATATAATAATCTTTTATTTCATCTGCAACTTTCATTCTTAAAGATTGAATCAATTTTTTAAAATTACGTACAGAAAGTAGAATCTTTTTTTTAGATAAATTGTTTGGCATTATAGTTTTTATTTAGTTTTGTATATATTCATATTCTAGGGCAAGTTTATCATTGTGTTTTATTTCTGTATATTCAAGATTATAATTTTTTATAGAATCTAGTAAATTGTGTTTAATTCTAGTTAATTTTTCAAGCGCGGGCTTCCCCGCGGCTGCTATTCCATAATAAATAAAACAAAATTTAATTTGTAATCAATACATTTTTCTCTTCAAACAATGGGTACCAAATATCTTTAAACAAATTTCCTAAGATCATATCATAATTATTATTCTTAATAAATTCTAAAATATTCAAACATGAGTCGGTAGTCAATTCTGTATTAGTAATCTTGTCATCTTTTAGTTTTAGGTTCTCTAGTTGTTTGTCTAATGATTCGGTCATCTTGTATGTAGGGAAATCTGTTTTTATATATATTATCTTTATTAAAGAAATTGAAAAATTGATACAACAAATTCACTAATAAATTAAGTAATTTATATATTTTCAGGTAGCCGTATTATATTTTATTTAAATGCACAACAATACGATTAATCACGTCAGCTATATCAAAATCTATTTCATCTGGATTAGATCTTACAAATTTGCAATTTAATTGAAACTCTATATCCTTTTGCCTCTTTATTTCATTATCAATATTTCTCTCTTTAGGATTAAAATTCATCACATTCAATACCTAATTTAAAATCTGGAAAATATAAATCTATTCTATAATTGTCTATAGAGTATTGCTGTTTTAAAATTTAAATGTTTAAAACATACATGTTTAAGTTAAGATGCTTAGAAATTTGTTTTACCAATGATTTATTGGCTTTTCTGGATTTTGTCAGTAGTTGTATTAATCCTTTTTTATTTATATAAAATGTGTTACCAACATTATAATCATGAATGTATTTGTTAGGATTTTTAAGTATTTCTGAAAGAGAAGTTTTGTATTTTGGAGAAACATTTTTTTATAAATAGCATTTCTAGGCCCTTCATACCCCAATATTTTGGCTATTTGATTTCCATAAAACCAAGGATTATTTTCTTTATCTAATACAACATTATTTTTTATCGCCAAAAAATAAATGCATTCTATTTATTATTATTTTCTAGTTTTTAATTTTCTAGTTGTTTCTCTAGTGATTCGGCCATCTTGTATGTAGGAAAATTTTATATGTATTCTTTTTATTAAGGAAAATTAAAAATTAAAGAATAAATATTAGTATAATCTTCATCAATATTTTTAAAATTTAATAAAATCTCTAATTTGATTACAATACTTCCCATTAATCATTTCTCTACTCAAATCTATTGTAATAAAGCCATAATCTTCGTCTCAACATTTCGAACAAATTTCTTTAAAATTTTCGTAAGGCATGTCTCCACTAACAAAATCATCATAAATATTAGTATCATCTCTTATCAAATGTTTTGGTACTTTGAATAAGTTTGAGCTAAATAAAATGCATCTAAATTTTATGTCGTCCTCTAGTAAAATAATTGTGAACTATGTCTTGATTGTCTAAAATAACATCATTAAATACAATTAGAGAATAATTTTCACGTATTTCTAAAGGAGCCATTTCCTAAGTCAGGATGTCTACTGACCGGGAAAACCAGGAAAAACGGGAATTGTACAGGAATTCCCCTGCCTGGGGAAAATTACGGGAATTGCACTGATTTTAGTCAGATGTCCAGGAATTCATTACCCTTCCTTCTCTCCAAAAGTCTATAATATGGTCATAAAAGCCAAAATGCTTGGTGACAAAGCAGTCTCGCTCATGAATCTTGTGATTGGTTAATCAACTGATGTTTTACTGCTGACATTGACTGTGCCTGTCGCTCGCTACTGATAACGCACAGCAAAATACGCGCATGTCGGTTGGACGCATGGACTTGCCAAATCTCAACTGTAGCCGCTTGCCATGGGCTGTCACGCCAGTCTGCATGCAATGGTGTTTCGTAACATACGGTACAGTGACTATTAAAGTCCATCCATCTGGTAGCTACGTTCGTAATCCGTTAACACATGGTAAACAGATGATAATATTTGTGTAACAGAGCTTGCACTACATTATATTCGCACTAAAGTATAAATGCTTATAAACATTAAAGTAAAACTTCAATAATTCGAAATGCCCGTCTGTAACTTGCCTCTGCGGCTTCCAGCGGCGACTAATTTTAAGGCTTAATAATAAAGACGCACAGCCTCTACGAATTTAAAAACACATTTTTACCATTCCCAGTTTCGAAAAACTGATATTAAAATAACTTAAATCTCCGGACGTGAAAAGTTTCATAAACGCCAATCTAAATACAGAATAAAAAAATTAATGGAGCAGTTTTAAAATTGTGCTACTGGGGGAAAAAAATTATACAATGTAAGTTTGGAGGTAAAACAAGAAAATTTCCATCACGAGCTTTCCCTGTCTTGCAAACAGATACTGAAAATAATCCCCACGCAAGGCCGCCCCCCCCCCCCTTCCGTTAATTTTTTTTACCTAGGCTTGGCAGCTGTCAAAACCTTTTCCTCTTCCCTCATTTTGTCATTTCCCTTCATTCTACAGGCTATTGTTTGTCAGCTGACTGTTGGAGTAAGACCATAGCGTAGCATTCCAAGCCTGCACAAAAAAAAAGGCAGCTTGGCAACTACCTGCGTGGATCTACTACACATACTATCCCTATGGGACATGGTAGTTATACCCTTTCTCCGATGCCATTTTGAGTGTTAGATACCTGTCCAGACATTACCAAGTCATGTTATTCAACACAAAACCACTCCAATGAAGTGTCTTACAGGTCACAATATTCAGCTCAGCTATTTTTCTTTAAACCCTATGTCTTGGACATTACGACAAGAACTTCTGTACTGCTCATTCTTTCATGTCTCTCATAAACAAGGTTGGGTTAAAAAAAAAAGATAAACTAGGCAAGAAACCGCAGCATGACTGGCGGGAGTTTGTATACGTAAAATGGCAGAATTGGAGGGGGGGAGGGGGGTTTGACAGCTCTTGTTATGTGTGGCCACCTGCCGACAAACGTGCAAGGTGGCAGAGTGCGTGTGTCGCCGCATACGAATGACTGATGCACCTACATAAAGAGGCCATTCGCTATGCTTGTTGTTTTGTGGGTTCACCTATAAAACAAGTCTACGTCCTAGAAAATAAATATAAGATTTTGTGTCATCAAAACAGTTGGATAGTTTACTTTGTAAAGTAGAAACACTCAAATTGCATTTTGACTCTACATATGTTTTTAAATCTTCAATAATATTGTCACTGTCTTCATTTAATGATTTGATTAATGGTTTTCTGAATATATCCACCATTTAATAATAGAGAAAAAAAGGTGTAAAACAGATAAACACTGATGTCCACAGATAACCGAATTAAAATTCTGAATTCTGTCATCATTGCAATAAATATTTCTATTTTTTAAATAATTAATTAAATTATTAGGAATGTTGCATCCAAATGAATCAAAATAGTAAACATTATTATTATCTTTAAAATGGCAAACCCAATGAGTTCCTGGATTAGATGATATGTCGAAATTAACCACTGCAGATTCATTTTTGTGCATATTTTTTGGTAATTCATCAATTATATAAACATTTCTGAGATATTTTAAATTAATAATTTTATATATTTTTCAATATCGACATTAGATATTTTTTTGGCCTACCTCTTTTTAATCTGCTTCTATATTTATTTTCCATTGCTAAATTATGTCTTTATTGTTCTTCTATTTATTTTTTATAGTTTATTCAAGAGAATTGTAAATTGCAGTAGCTCCACCGGCTAAACCACCAAGTGCACCTAAAGTAGCAAGTACGAGGGGAATAATTCCTCCATGATGTAAACCACTGCCAGTTTTTTTATTTGAGTATCTTTTTGAGTATTGGTAATGACAAAGCTAGTAAGAAACCTTTGCCTTATTTTAATTTTATATTTTTTCTCTCAAGTTGATCTTTTGTTAAAAATTTATCTATACCCAAATCTCTTAATTGATCAATGGGTATATAGAAAGATATATTTTTTATCTTCATTTATAAGTAAAAGATTTTTTTAAATACAATAGATCATTTAAATTCCCCAACCTAATTATCTTTTTGTAAACATTGTTGAGGCAACAGCAACAGATGCAATTTTTTCTCCAATAGGACTGTTTTTATCTAACAAATTTCTTTAGCTTCTTTTTGTAAAATTTTACCAGCATTATGTCTAGATTCTAAATCTTTGTGATATCTATATGCAATATCGTGATATTTACAAGCTTCATCCAATTAATTTATTTCAGTCTCCTCTTTCTAATCTTTTGTTTCATTCTGTAAATGGACCACAATAATTATAACTGGGCAAATGCATTTCAGGCAGATTTAAATTGTTTAATGCCAAATTTATTGTATCCTTACCATGGTGTTTAGAACTCCAAAATGCGTGTTGAATTACGTTTAACACTCTTTTATTAGATATGGAATTCCTTTTGGATTATTAACAACAAAATCAGAAAATTTATTTTTTAGCATATTCATTGTTTACTTTTTCATTGTAATAACTATATTTCCAGCAGTTTCTTCACCATGTACAACTAATAATATATATACCAATTTTCTAACATCATCCATCCAAATATATTCTTTTGGCAAACTATTGTATTTTTTTTATGCCATCTCCAGATTTTAAACCATCATATGTGAAAATCTCACTTTCAGTTGTGTTTGGATCTGGTTTTTTTTATATAGTTACGATAAATTGGTCCAGTTATATTAATCCACTTCCAACCACTGCTTGAACTTGGATTTTTCCTATCCTCATTAGGAATATTATTTTGAAATACAGCATTGGTTAATAAAACAATTTCTGCATAATTTTTAGGGTTATTAGTAATGTATTTACACTCAAGATCTGATTTTTTTTTGTTGACAAATTACGAAGTCCTGGTGTTAAAAAATATTCTTTATCCTTAAAAAATAATGTATCATTATTCATCGTTACTTTAGCATCTCCAATGTAAAAATTTTCTCCAACTCCACGTAAACCAAATTTTTCATTAATAACATTAATTATTTTAGCAATTTATGCTCCAAGATTTATAGTACAAACACCTGCTATAGGTGGCAAATCTTTTAATGGAATAATACTCATTTGCTCTTCCAAATTAGGAGAGTCTTGTTATGCCAATAAAACTATTTCAAACCATGTTTCTTCTGGTGTTGGCAGATAATCTAAATTTTTTACTGCAAACAGGAACTAGTGTTATTAAATTTCCTTCACTTACTTTACCAATATTTTGTAATTCGTCGATTAATGGTTGCTCTTTCTTATTTTTTTCATATACTTTTTATAGTTTTCAATGAGAAATTTAACTCTAGAAACTCCCTTCAATTCGGCCATTTTTATATATATATATATATATATATATATATATATATATATATATATATATATATATAAATGAGTTATTAAAGTAATGAGAAATTCGAGAGGTAGACTTTTCCTCCAACTGATCAAACCAATAAAAATTTTAATGTTTACAATAATAGAATCTAATTTGATATTCCTATAGGTGATGGCTTTTATTTCCCAAATTATGCTTATATTTTTGAGCAATTTAAGTTACTAAAGAGAGAGAAAGTGGGGGCTGATGCAGAATATAACTAAGAAGAGAATGTTGATGTTTCTTCTAACGTTTTTCCATTTCAGTTTTCTAAAGTAGAAATCTCAAAACATGCAATATTATTGAAGCTCTTGATAATCCAGGATTAACTTCTACAATGACAAATGTTTTGTTACGATCCTCAGGTAAGCAAAATTATTTAGAGGCTACTGGTTCTGATAGTAAATACCAAGTAAAATCCCTATACGTAGTGATAGATTAAATGAAATAATTTACCTATTGGGTTATCTGTTATGCTTTATCAGAGATAATGCTGAAATTTACTGGAAAGGTGGTTATAAAATAACTTTTTTCTATAATTCATCTGATAACAATTGTTTGTATGTTGACACGTGCCTGCTTATACATATACTCTAATACGATAAGGACTCATCGCCACGAGTACCTCTTCCACCACTACAGACATGAGTGACACGTTACCTAACCTACAGGCAGTAGGAATTTATGAGTGTATTCTCTTCATCTAGAGGATACGCAACCAGGCAGGAACGTCGTCCCCCTTCCCCATGCCGAGAGCCAAAAAGCTGCTGCCCAGACCTCGGACAAGGCAGAGCACCACAGACGAGAGATGAAGCAGAAACGCTGACCAGAGTTTTCCCATGCCAACCAGGGCAGGAGGATGTCACGCCTCCCCGCATCCCGTGCCGGCAGCCGACCAGCTACCAGTATATAAGTCAGGATGCTGCTGAGCTCAAGAGTCATTTTTATTCTTCTCTCGCAACTTCCCACAACACTGCTCAGTGCTGGGACCTCTACAGAACTTCAAAGCATTGAGTACGCCCTCAGAGGTTACTTCACCGTCAACGATCAGTCAACCAGCAAACACGCTCACTAACACGTTAAATTCATTTTGTCTCCTCAAGACACCTTTCTTAGACCAGTTTAGAAGTATTACATCTTTTCTCAATTTAGCTATTTCTTTCACGCTTTTCCATTAGAACCAGATCGCCTACACCTAGCCAGCGTAATAACCTTCAGCACTCAACTGCCTGGTAGGAGGTAGCATGCATCACATGTTTATTGAACCATCAATAAACATACTTTTGTTTCCTACCTTACCGCTTTTATTTCTGAGAGTATCTGTCTGTTTACCTGCTATACAACAGGGTACTAGCCTTACGTGACTTGGTAGCTACTGGAAATTTTATTAGAAGAAATCTGTTAAAAGCCAAACCAGCTCGCCGAACTAAGACTGCAAGAATGGTGCAACCTGATGCCACCCTGAATGTAACCGGCCAAATTACCTTGAATATAAAAATTTCAAAGTATTGTTACTTGAACAGAATTTATTGAATCACCAACCATTTCCGAATCAGTAATACTAGGGTAGCCGTGGCTCATCCGCTATTAATGCATTGTAGATGACGGAGAATGCAGAGCCATTCTGGGAGAAACCAAACATATTACTGTAAACTGGGATCAAAACCCAGACGACATCCCACCAATGCTCATCGATCCAATGAGCATTAATCATAAACTCGAAGAACCAGAGTCCCACTAATTAGAACACATATTAGACGAGCATTGCTTCCCCAGCTATAGACTTGTCTCATACACTTTGAGATATTGGCAAAGCCTAAATATTCAGTATTCTTCATATGGAGTCTGGATACTGGCAGATTGCAGTCCTTCCAGACAGTCTAAAATATACGGCCTTTACAACACCCGAGGGCCTAACCCTACAATTTTGAGTCATGCCTTTTGGCTTGAAAAATGCCAGCACAAAATTCCAATGATAGTACTATCAGCTTACATCAGCAAGTTCTGTTTCACCTATCTCGACAATGTGATGATATATTTTAATAGCTGGGAGGAACATGTAAGCCATCCGTCCTGGGTCTGTGTAACTCGCTTCAAGACTGTTCCAAACATTGCAAAATATACGGCACTGCTACATCCACTTCTCGAGAAAGACACCCATTGGTGACGGCGCCCAGAACAACAACGAGCGTTTTCAGACTTGAAGAACAGCTTCAAGAAGATCCACCAACTCCATCGGCCACACGGAGACAAACCCTTAATGCTGCAAAAGGAGCGTGTCAAAATGGCATGGGTGCAGTTATACGGCAAGACTTAGAAATCCGACTTCAACTGCAAATAATCTGCCAACAAATAACCTCAAGCCAACAGGAGGATCCCGACATCCGACACCTACTATGGGAACAGCCCCAACGGTTCGCACTACAGAATGATGTTGTATGGAACAAGTAGCGGGCAGCCCAACACGCAGTGGAAGATCTGAGTTCCGCAGCAGCTACGAGCTGACATATGCCGGCACCATCACACGACTATCCCCAAGCTCATCACCCGGGCTCTAGGGAAACACTACTAAATATTAAAACCAGTTACAATTGGAATGGGATAAGCCACAATGTCCCGCAGTACGTTAGCAACTGCTTCATGTGCTACTGTTGGGCAAAGCATACCTGGTTCTCTCTCCTACCACAAAACTACAGAGACCGAAGACGGCTTGGACCCACATCGCTGCTGATCTGATGGGCCCATATCCACGTAGCACGAAAGGAAACCGCTAACTACTCTAAGTAACCAATCAACTTTCAAGACGGGAAGAGGCATTTCCTCTACCCAGCCAAGAAACAACCCCAACTGTGCGGAAAATGGAGGCTGAGATTTTCGCAAGATGAAGTTATCCGAAAGACATTCTGACAGATAATGGCACCCAGTTTACGAGCCGTCAATGGAAAACAGCCTACCAAAAGTGGGGGGTAGAAACCTGGACTACCCCTCCCTGCCATCCACAAGTCAAACGCACTGAACGGAGGAACCAGGAGATCAATAAGTGCCTCTGTATCAGTGTGGGTAATGATCACGAACATTGGGATAAGTACATCCCCACAATAATGTTTACCCTTCGACACAGTACAAACGAGGCCATTGACACCAGTCAGAGCATCCTACTCCTGGGACAAATATTACGCCGACCAGATGACTGGCAGTGGGAAAGCGAGCCCACTGATATGCCTCAACCCGTGGACAATCGACTAGAAGCTCGAGCCTGTACCACGCATGCCCCGAAAGCTCACAATGCATATATTTTAAAGAAATATCCCCAACCGAAGACAACGGTAAGAGAAGTCCAATTAGGGGAAGCCGTCCTCCTGCGAAGTTACCCCTCAGCAAAGCTAGCAACCAATTCAACGCTGACCTTGCTAACAAATGGGATGGACCGTACAGCATCGTAGGCAAGCGAGACTTTACTGGGCCAAGGATATACGTGGACGGATTCGTAAGGCCACCCGAGGTCAGATACAACCATACCCAGGGGACATGCCAATACTTGGGGACGACAACGCTGAAGGAGACACACCTGACCAATCAGGGGATGAAGACGAACCCCCACCCCTAAGGGTAGTAGCCGATACAGAGCCAGGACCTTCGACAAGCCCTAACCGACGCCCATCATGATTGACAGGAAGCCTAGTTACATCGCACCATGGAAGCCCGATGTACAACAACGCCAAGGTACATTCTAAGTCAGATCAATGCCCTCGACGCCACGCAGCTACGCCGAAAAGATGGCAGCCAACAAGAAATCTAGCGGCTCCAAGTTATCCTGGCGGAATCCACATAATAGAGAAACCCATCAAACACCCCGCCGATCAAGCTGCATTATCGAGCAATCGCAAGCACCTTCGGTGAGAGGGGTAGGAATCACTCAGGCACCTACCTGTTCACCTGGAAAAACTACGGAGCAGGAAGTCAAGGCCATGCCAACTTCAGTGAAGTCGTCCTCCAGCAGAGAAGTCCAAAATGCCACTATACCACCCGAACCTGGGAAGTCGAGCTCCGACAAGAGTACTCCGCCCCAACCCCGTCACGTAGGAAGAACCGCCCGCCGGGACGTCGAGCTCAGATGAGGGTGCTCCACTTCAACCACCTGCCACGCAGGAAGACCCGATTATAGGGACATCGAGCTGCCATGCCGGAAATGCTCTGTCTCAAGATCCTGCCACACAGGAAGACCTGCCAGCCTGGACGTCGAGCACGGACAAGAGAGCTCCGTCCCATCCACCTATTACACAGGAAAGTCTGCTGCCCGGGGCCTCGATTTGCAACACACGTGCTCCGTCCTCAGGTCTTGCAACGCAGGAATACCTGCAGATCCGGACGTCAGTATTTAACATTTGTTGATAATCGAATCAAGACCAGAATCGAGACAAAAATTTTGGAATTGAATTGAGAATCGGAATCTACAAAAACCTTAAATCGTCCCATCACTGCTGAAAACTGTAATAAAATATTGTTTAATATAAACCAAAATCAAACAAATACATTGTAACCTGTACAGATAATTTTTCAAGGGACCAAAATAAAAAACTGATTCATGTTAGCAAGCAATGCATACATACTTGATCATCATCGAGATTTCAAAATCTGGTTTGCTGGTGTGGGTGGGTGCAAAACATCACATTGTGATTTTTGGCATGAAGTCTTGCACAGTAATAATATGAGAGGGGATGAGTGGGGGAGAGGGAGGGAGGGAGAAAGAGAATAGAAAGGCCCCATGAGGCTGTGAAAACAATGCCTCCTTCCTCTTGATACTTCTCCTCCGACCCACCCTTCTCAATGTCAAGCTAGATGATTATCTCAGCAAAGTGGAACTTGGAACAAAAACTACAAACTTTGTTTGAAAACAGTGCAAGATGAGCATCTTTTCCACTGAGGCTCTAGTTTCCAGATGCTCTTGGTTACACCCGAAAACTTTCAACATCTGCAAATTCTGCAGAAGCAGATAGGGGTCTGACTCCACACAGCTTTACAACCACTTCAAGCAGGAATGTAAATTATGCACAATTTTCACATAAGATATTCGAAGTTCAAATGTGAATAACTCCTAAATCACTATTTGCAACTATTTAAATATTCTAATATTTGCATACCCCTAGTAAATACCATAGAATCACGATGTTAAAATTTGATACTTTCAGACATTCTCATGCAAAACTCAATACTATAAAGTATCAAGGGTATTGAGGTATCGCAGCATCGGAGGTCCCATCCCTAATAATAACCTAAATTCCACTTAAATATAATCAAAAATCTTTTTCACACATTAGCAGCACATCTCTTAAATCTGCATTATAGAAGTGGCACATTGGTGATTCGGCACAATGCATAATTTTGTGAATCAGTACAGCTCTATGAGAAATAAGAAAAAAAGTGTCTTGGTTGGTGAAAAATGGAAAACAATTTTGGAATAAAAAACAGTCTTATGTAGTAAAAGCCTTTTAAGAAGTTCTTAGTTAAGGTTTCCTACTTAGTACATCTATATAATTTTGAAACTGATAAACACTAAAGTAATTTGTCCCTTTTCAAAAGTTTTCCTGGTTAAAAAGTGTAAATGTTTCAGTCCCTTCAGAAACTTCTAAAAAGAGTTTTACTGTTTTTGGAGCGTTAGGAAGCTGGAAATAATTGTGAATGAAGGGTACAAATGAACGTACATACCTGCTGTTCTTCTTTGGTTTCGTCCCGGCTCTGCTCTGACTCAGTCTTTGATAAGTCCAGCTCAATCACACTGTCATCAGGAACTTTTTCTGCAAATTTTACATCTTCTTCTAGAAGAGCTCCCACTTGTTCTTGTCTGCTGCACTCAGTCTCTCTTGATGCGGACACAACAGTCTGCGCCAGTGTTGCCTCTGCCAGATTTGACTCCTTACTGATGTTGACTTTTGTCCCACCTTCTTCCCGCTTCTGTTTCGCAAGCACCAATCCCTTGGTCTGTTCCTTGGTTCGCTTGTGGTCAACTACTCCCACCTGTTCAACCCGCTCACGATCCACAGTTGGTGATGAATCTGCCCCCTCTTGATACACGGCAGACAATGGCTCTGCCTGCTGTCGATTTTCTGCTGGCACCGGTTCTGCCCGCTTGTGATCTACTGTCTGATCCAACTGCTCAGACTCCTTGTAACCCACAGTTGATAGTGGCTCAGTCCTCTTGTGGCCCGCAGCTTGTACTGGCTCAGTCTGCTTGTGGCTCACAGTTGGCACACACTCAACCTGCTTGTGACTCACAGTTGCTACCGACTCTGCCTGCTTGAAATCCACAGTCAACACTGGCTCATCCTGCTCTCTGCCTGCAGTCAGCACTGGCTCAGTTTGCTTGTGGCCCGCAAACAGTACTGACTCCGCTTGCTCATAGCCCACAGATGACACAGATTCCGCTTGATCATGGCCCGCAGATGGCACCGACTCCACTCGATCGTGGCCTGCAGATGGCACCGACTCAACTTGATCATGGCCCACAGATGGCACAGACTCAGCTTGATCATGGCCTGCAGATGGCACCAACTCAGCTCGATTGTGGCCCGCAGTTGGTACAGAATTGACTCCCTCGTGGCCCACAGATGGCACATGCTCAGTCATCTCACGGCCAACACTATGCACCTGGTCGGACTGCTCACGGCCAGCAGTGCGCACTTCATCAGACTTTTCATGGCACACAGTTGGTGGTGATTCTAGTCGCTCCTGATCCACAACTGGCGTCTGCTCTAAATGTTCCTGACTTGTAGTCGAAACCTGTTTGCCTGGTTGCTCCGTTGGCATGAACTTAGTCTCGCAGGCAGCTGCAGAGCTGGGCACAGTGTTGGTACAGACCGAAACCACACTAGTGCTCACGGATGGCATCGTGGTGCAAGTGGTGCACACTGCAGCTGGAGTGACAATGCTTGCACATGTTGTTACCACTGCAGCTACCTCTGCTGCAGATGTTGCTTCCCCGACACATGCCTGCCAAATAACACATATTACTTGTACACTAACATACATAAATATTAAAAAGGACAGGAATTCAAGTACTCACAGTCTAGTACATGTTGACAGGCACAAACACAAAGAGAAGGATGAAACATTTTTCATGCGGTTGCAAGATCGCTACGTTTCGCTGAATTGGCCATCTTCATTAGGTGGCGAATTGTGACACACTGCAATATGGTGGAAGAGCACTGTTGGTAGTAAATTTAGTGGCCAGGTAGCAAACTAAGGTGAGGTGGTAAATTTGCAGGTATAACTGATGAGTATGGTTTGGAGCTGTGAATATCTTATGTTGAAGCCTGGATTTTGTTATAAATTGATAAGCTAATTACCATTATTGCTTGAAGGTGGTAAGGCTCTCACAACCATGATACTATAGCAGGAATCAAAATCTTTGTTGCGTGATCCTGCATGTGTTGCAACTGGTTTGTCTTGAAGGTTGTATAGTGTCTGCTCTGTGGCCATACATTCTTTGCCTGAGCATGTTGGTGAGGCAGATGTATTCTGATTACAGTGTTGGCACTGTAGCTGATAAATCATATTTTCTGTTGCACAGTTATAGTTGCCTTGGATGGGGTATGTATGGCTAGTGAGTCTGCTATTGAAAGAAATTGTGGGATAGTGGATAGCACAGGAGCTACAACATACGCTATTGCATGGGTGGGATCCTCTGGGTGCGATAGTTTGGTTGGTATTTGTGGTAGGCTGCAGCTTTGAACTAACCAGTTTGTTGTGGAGGTTACATGGCCTTTTGAAGACCAATCTCCACTCTGGATACAAAATTCTGGCTTCCTCACCACAAACACAAGACCTGGTCTCCAAACTACCCAGATTGGTCTTCAAAAGGCACCTAACGTACGGAACAAACTGGTTCGTCCGAAGCTGCAGCCTACCACAAATACAACTGGACTATCACCCACAATAGCTCACGCAATGGCTCCTGTGCCACCCACCAACACTCATATTCTTTCAATAGCAGTTGCACTAACCGTACATACCCATCCAAGGCAACTCTCACACTGTAAAGCAGAGTACTTTGGCTTCATCACCAACACACTGACAGACGACAAATGGTTACAGAGTAGACATTAACCAAGCCACAGCTGTTCACATCAACAACCTACAAGACAAACCAGTACCAGAATTGTGAGAGAGCCCTACAACCTTCAAGCAATAATTCTGGGCCCTATTTCATAAAACATGACAGGTGTCAATGTTATGTTACATAAATAATACAAGTTCCCTTTACTTGACAAGCAAAAAAGTGTAAATTGTCAGCCTTAAAATAACAGTTTCATAAACACGACAATTATATGTCAAACCTTAGGTTTCATTCATTACACAATAGATAGCTCTCAAGTGTGCTTACAATACTCAATCTGAGCCTTATGTGTATATCATGAACAGTCGATTCCTACCAAAAATAATTAAGCGGTAAATAATAATTCCACCCACATAACTTTGTTCACTATAACAGCAGAATGTCGAGCAATGTGGATAAGATTACTATATTAAACCTGATCCGAGAGGAAAAGGATGTGCTATTTGGCAAGCAATGTTAATTCACACAATTGCACTGCCATTTAATATAAACAATACTAATTACTGGTTACATAGGAAAGCTTGCCTGTCACTTCTGCAGTGACAATTCTACAAATCTGTAGGCATGTCACCGAGCGATTATATTCATCTGTTTCATAAAACAGTACGTAGTGTAATATTTGATACATTTGTCAGATTTTTACCTGTCAGCTAAAACTTTTGTGAAAGAACTATATGTTAAATTATCGCACAATTCTACAAATTTGTAAACTTTTAAGCTTTTATGATTGTAAACCTGTATGACAATTTCCTGTCACCTGTCGAATTATAACTTTTATGAAATAGGCCCCAGAACTCAGACGCTAGGAATTAGCTCATCAATTTATAACATAACCCACGCAGCCCTCAGGCTTCAACATAAGATACAGCTCCAAACCATACTCATCGATTTTCACACCTCACCCTAGTTTGCTCCCTGGCCACTAGGTTTACTACCAACAGCGCCCTTCCACCATATTGCAGTGTCCTATAATCGTCGCCTGATGAAACTGGTCTAGCCAGCAAAACGTAGCAATTGTGCAACCACATAAAAATGTTTAATCCTTATGTGCCAGTTGACAAATACTAAACTATGAGTTCTTACATTCCTGTTCTTTTATATATTTTTGTAGCCCAGCGGCCTACTTGTAACCTTAACTCACTTATGAATAAAAGTAAAAAAAAGTCTCTGTATCTACAGATGCGAGTAATAAACCCTAAGATGGGCCAAAACCACATTTTCCAGATACCAACAATACCCATTTTCAGTTGCCGATGCTGCTGATTACAGCAATGCAGATACCAGTTTTTACGAGCACAATCATAATTTCCTATTTTCAATATTTGGTACCCCTCTAATTACTTAAATTTAAGTCTTCAGTTTTGTGAACACTTTAAGCACTTTGTATTAGGTGTCTACAGCATAGAAACGAAATAAAACACTAATTTCAATAACAAATGATAAGCTAGAACACTTAACTGGGCAATTAAGTGACTTAACAGTCTAGCAAATACTGTTACAAGACAATAACACCGATCATTACAAACTGAGTTTACTGTAGAAAACCTGCAAAACTTCAGGCAATTTTATGTGGACTTGGATTTTAGACCTGAGAAATATTATACATAACCTCGAAATGCATGTTTGTTTAAACCAACAGCCTAAGATGTCATTAAAAATAACTTATTGAACTCAATTTAATATTAAATATTTACTTGAATTTGAGCAAAATTTTATTTTTATTTATATTAATATTTTCACCTAGTGTTCCTTCGTTGGCGGGCCCTTGGTTAAAATGATCATAACTGATTTATTTGCCATTATTTTTGCCAATTATTACTTGCAGACCCTTATTTCAACCTTTGAAATTTTTACCAAAACCACAGCCGACAGTTTCCAATAATAACTACGCCCATCAAAATACAGCCACGGCTATAACCTTTCAAATTCCATTCACAATAACACCACCATAGATCATTGAATACAATGCCATAGAGTGTGTGATTTGTTTTCATAGTCGCCAACCTAAAAGTGAAGTAAACATGTAAAAGAATAAGAATAGAAGTTGCTTTCTCTTTCTCGCCAACCTACATATGCACTAAAGACATAAGAAGAAAATTGAACACTAAGAATTCTTCCGGAATTTAATAAATATTATCAATAGCACCAGTCGTCGATTATCTGTGTTGTTTTGCATTCACATAGTGTTAAAAAACTAAAGATACACACAATCTTTGGTGAATTACCAACAGGAAATTTGGTAAAACATTAACAACGGGAACAAATAATAGAAAAACAATTGTTCCTAATATATTTTGGCTATCGGACAGAATATCTGATTGATGGATATGGTAAATTAATGCTTTATAAAATGTAGCATGCAGGTTTATTTAACACTATTCAAATAGGATATTTGTCGAGACAGTCCAAAAAGAAGACTCGTGCAGTAAAACTGAATTTAGTCCATTCCTGATTGGAAGCGACTTATGAAAATCAACCTTTGAAAAAACACTTTAGGCATAACATGTCAACTTGTTTTTTCAATAACCTGTATTCCACAAATATATAACACTTTGGTTAACTTTAGAGTACTGTATTATTGAATAAATGAACCTTTACCTATAAATGAACCTTTACCTTAATATCTTCTATAAATTGTAATATTTATTTATATTTTTAATACGAATTAACAACAGCGGGAGCAGCGACGTGTTGGCAATGACCGGCAAGAAATAGTTCACAGTTAAAATATTATTTTAACCTCGTTTTTAGTATACTATTTGTAAATTATACAGTGCCTATTTAAATATTTAAGTAGCCATGATGGCAACATCTCATTTTTATAACAGCGGAAACTATCATGAGTAGGCCATAATGGTACGGTATTATTTTATCAAGCGACAAAGCAATTTAAAAACTGTCTGCTGGCGAGCCTCCATGCTTATCGCACTCTTTCTCTTTCTTCGTCTCTTTCACACTCGGGAAATTTCACTTAGCTAGTAAGCAAGGAAATTATACATCTTTTCAATTCTAGCATATTTCATACTTATAACTGCAAAATAATGATTTTTGAATTTTTAATTTACAACTGAAAAGAGATTTTAATGTTTGAATACGTATTTTAATATATTTAGATATGATAGCGGGGCAGTTACCTAGTGAAGTTGGCAGACGTGGCGAGCCGTGACATGGCGTGTTGCTTTTTGTCGAACGAAACGTTAATTATTCTTACTCCGAAAAATACTTCAAAATAATGCATCACGTTTGTAGACGTTGTGTTTTTTAAACCTACCTAGGCAAGTTACGATACTGTGATAAATCTGTGTTTCCACCACAATAATACATATACAGTGACGTGTGTTTTGTTAATCATTGTGTCTATGAAATGGCGTGCCTTGGTGCATCGTGGTCGATATTGTATAACAAAGTTATTTGCTATAAATGTATGGTGTTTTGGCATGACCACATAATAAGTTTGTTATGGTGAAGTGTTCGTTAACTTGAAGTTCATTAAAGTGGTGCTCTACTGTAATTATATAATGGTATGCGTTTGACAATACAGAGTGAAAAACTTGATGGATAAAATGTTTACATTTCCATTAAACATTTAACAGAGCTGAGCACTCATGAAATTATTTTTAATTTTTGTTCCAATTTCATTAATTTTAAGCGCATATTAAAATTTTTGTTTCATGAAACACAAATCATATTTGCACGATCCTAAACTGCAATAACTAACTCTTGAAGGGACTCACATCATCGGTGAAGTTGTCAGTCTTTGGTGGCGCTATCACAGCAAACTTGCGAGGTCGGCCCTTCACCCAGCCTGGCTTCTTCTTCTTACGCTTGACATGGTGCTCAAGCGGCTTGGAGTCAGTCAGCTCCTCGGTGTGCAACGAGGGAGGGGAGAGAGCTGGAGCAGGGGCAGCAGTATCACTCGGCCTTGGCAGCCCAACCTCTGGCTGCAGTTCCGGCATTTGAGCATCCAGACCATCGTCGTCGCTCCCAGCCGGCCTATGAGAAGCCAACAATACCCCGTCAGCAACAGTGGGCTGCACTTACTACTTCACTGCACTATTTACGTATTAAAATTTTTTGTCACATACAAAATACTTTAAACAAATTTATGGGCTGTTGATAAAGTGAGGACTTTTGGAAGACCTAATTAAGGTCTACATGAATGCACATTGTGTATTCTTCCGCCATACTTACAATTAACATATCCATGGGCCTGATTACATTGTTCATGCATACTTCACGTAAAATTTCAACATTATAGGAAAAGTACATTTTTTTACAAAAATGCTAATTACTACACTTATATGAATTTAAAAAATCATAAAACAAAAGAAATAATTTCAGTATTCACAAATGTTTACTAACCACCTTTATTTAGGGATGGGAGAATTAGTTCTTTGGTTCCTTAATTCTACTGGTTATTAAAGGAATTGACAGAACCAAAACACACAGTTTGTTTAGGACAGGTCCAGTTCTACAGCATAAACAATTAAAGTAACCTACTTCACTACTGAAAAAAAGAGTAAAATATCACAATGTATTTCCTCACTAATTATTTTACAACATATTAACACCGTTATTCATATAATCTCCATACTTACAAGACCAAATGTTTATCATTTGCCACAAAAATAGAGTCCTGTGTTTAAGTAAGAAAAATTTAAGCAAGGTTATAACTACAAAAACATTGATTGAAGTTATGAAGTAAAAAAGGAGTAAAACGGTTGTGCACTTTGCAGTAGAAAAATTGAAATTATTGAGGTGAAACAATGTATGTAATTCAAACGTGCACCTGACAAGTATTTCTACTTCAGCCAAGAGAGTAAAACCCGGCAACTTATTATACGAGTGTCTTGGACCGCCACAATATCCTGAACTGCGATTCCAAACACGTAGAAAATAAGGTTGTGTAAGCCAGCGAGCATGCTCCCGCCCATGCACAGAAAGCCGACAAACTGTCAACCGCCCCGGGGCAAAACCGAGTCCCGCCAACTATGAACAAAGCCAAGCAGCCGGGCAGAGGGTAGCTACCCTCACCCTGGCCTCACACGAGAGGGACGTCATGAGGCGACGCCACACCTCCCACCGTGGCCCGGCACCTGTCCTTTGGACTATAAAAATCTGTGCACAACCGAGCGCATGAGTTATTTTCTTCTCCAGTAGCTCGCTCCTTCACTTCATGTGCTAGGGCCTTCTACTGCTCAACAGTCTTCGGCAGCCACCAGAGGCTGCTACCATTGATTTCAACACAAGCTATTCTGTAGCCTGCAGTTACCAGAAGCTTCAATGCCGACAACCACCACCAGGCACCAGAAGCTACCACTGTCGACAACCACCACCAGCTACCAGAAGCTACCACTGTCGACAACTACCACCGTCTACCACAAGCTCTTCTTTTTCTTCATCACTACAAATCATCCACTGCTGCTCCTACTGGACCAGCAGACACCTCTACTTGCTGGTAGAGGCCAACGACACCCACTGCTCTTAAAGTGGTGGCACTCCTTTTTCTATTGTCTCATCTAGATGTATTTCCTTTGACCACTAGAAACATATTACTGTACATTGTAAACCAAGACCGGGTTTTTCATAACAGTACAAACCATAGAGTAAAACTGCAGAGGCCTTTCAGGAATATGTATGTCTACAACAAACACCAATCAACAGTCCCCCATTCTAGACTTTTGGGGATAGAACGGTAGAGTCCTTACCACTAGAAACTCGGCAAACCCTGCTGCCCCATGACGTCACACCCGCCAAGCCTCGAGCAGAGGTTATAAACTTGTCAGCAGCCTCCACTCAGGATGATAAAGAATACGTGGCGCCACCGCAGTCCTATGATAACCAACCCCTGCGGAGAAAGGCTATTATCCCCCGCACCCCCAGAAGAGCCCTGACATTGGGATTTTCGACTATATAAGGAGGCACGGATACGCCTCAAGCCAGAGGTCGCCGGGCTCGCCGGCCGCATAGGTCCAAGAACTCTCTCCCTGGTCTGACCAAGACCTTCTCCTCTCCAGCAGCTTGCGAAGGCTCAACCTCTCCAGCAGCTTGCGAACGCTCAACCTCTCCCACAGCTTGCAAAGGCTCAACCTATCCAGCAGCTTGCGAAAGTTCCTCCTGTACCAGCTGTCTGCAAGAGCCGGCACGTCTTCTGGACACCCACCCATAGGGAGGTTATGCTGTAAATTGCGTAGAATATAATAGTTCTCAGAACAGAGTATTTTGTTATATTCTTTTCCAGGCTTACCTTCGCCTGAGTAATCTCGTAACTAATTTAGAGATTTATTTTGTGTAAAAATCCAATCGGGATTCCCCGCGGTCTTCCAAAGCAACAATAAATATTACGCCAAACTTATAAATCGTTGACTACTTTTCTTTTAGTAATATTTCCTCGTTCACTGTGTTTTATTTCCTTTTTTTTTATTGAAGGATTGTTGTGTGTATTGAAACCCCACTGAGGAATAGTTGCGAGGCTTGCCGAACTCCACAGGAGACGGGGTTTGAATAAGGATTTGAGTCCGAAAAGACATTCCGCTGCTCTTGGGTTTCCAATGTTCCCTCGCCTACACTCAGTGACCGCCTGATTCCCAACTGCACATCTCACCGTGCCTCGGGCATGTCTGAAGAAGGCAAACCTCCAGGACTGTACGTCTACAGGAAGGACTAAATGCATAGTAGAAAAAGTGGAATCCAGAGTCGTAATCGGCGTAAAGAGCAGCGAGCTCTACAGAGGCTAGCTAGCACAAAAGATGAAGTAGAAGCTAAGCGTGAGGACACACCCCCACTGGCGAATCTGGAGGCTAACCCACCACCAATTTCACCCAGCTTCCACTCAATCACATGTCTAAATTAGACACGTACTTAGGTATCTACTGGCTGTGAGAAGATCTAGATCACTTAAGCTACCTCCAGCCAGGGACACCCCTGTCTTCCGCAATTATAGCACCACCTAAGGAAAAACCAGAGTAAGAACCCACTGAGTATGTGTACGATACGCCTCGCTTCTGGGAAGGTGATCAGTGTCAGACTACCTCCTAAAGTTACCTTTAAAGCCCACATAACTTCCACCTCCTTAAATTACATCCCCAAACGTCGTCCGACAATGCCACAACAGATAACAGTCGACCCCACGAGGGAATCTTCCACTCCCACCGCTGCCGTTGCTCGGGACTACTGGCATTTCGTATTTTGGCAATCCTTTCAGTGAGAAAGATTGTACTCCCCAGAAAGGAGGCAATTACGGTTTAACTCATCCTGGGGTTTGATTCCCCTCCACTCAGGAGCAATCCCTCCCCCTAAGCGGCCCCCTTGTGAACCTACTACAACCCACCAGGCCAAACCAATTGAGAACACACCGCGGAAGGATCAGCTACCAAGCTTAAGAGGGCAGTCAGCACTCTAACCACTTAACTCTCAGAGAGATGCAAGTCAGTACAATAGTACCCTAAATTCGAGTTGTATACAGTACAAGCGAAAAGCTTTTTTAAACATCTACAGCACAGTGGTAAATCTGCACAGCTCTAATTTATTTCATATTTATAGTGGTTTAGTAATCTTTAATCTTGGTGAGTTTAGGACGACATACAAGAAAACTGATTGTACTCACAGAAAAATGCTACTGTATGTTTAATGTTGGAACTTTTGATTGTACTGATGGTTGCTAGTGTTGGTGTTTGGTTTCTGACGTTACTCAGTGTGCGCCAATATGGTGCGGCTGAAGAATAACGTAGCTGTTCTCGTCTGCACTCGTTTCATTTTAGTAGTGGCATTAACACTCTTTTAAACACTAAACCTTCACCTTGGTAATGACTATGGTCCTCCAGAGAAATGTGTCATTGCCAATGCAACACTAAACTACTAAAAACAAATTTTAAGTTCTACTGTACTGCAACAAATAGTTCATTGTCACATAAAAAGTGTTATAATTTGCATTGAAGAATACTTTTCTTGCTTTTATTTTACTAGTTAAAACCTGAGTTTAAGCATCTTAATAAATACATAACAATTTGGGTTTATGAAAGACGTTCTGACCAAGCAACGGCTGACACAGAAATCTCACAAGTCTGGTTTGAGTCCCCAACTGAGCACTGACTGGTTCCATCACTGGAAATAAATTATTGAATGGAAAATTGGTTTTGTGTATCCTGAAGGGTGAAAAAATTAATATTGTCTCAGTGAAAGGCTATGTCCACCTCTTTGGCTAGTAGCTAAGCTAGATCTCCTATAAATTGGGGACTTATTCCTGGCGGGTAATGGGAGCCTTACCGTTGCATAGGACTGGCCTAGTAGCTATGCAGCAAGGCACGAAATCCGGGACAGGTAAGCTGATTTTCTGTCGAGTTACTACCGGTTTGCCAATGAACCCTGGGCGACAAGTCACATGAGCTGGATTATTGTTGTGTGCAGTAGAGGTAGGTACAGTAGCGTTAGAAGGTGTCTACAATGGTGATGGACGAGGTGTAGGTCGTAGAACGGATGGAACCAGATATGCAGTGGCTGATTTGGGGGGCTGTTCAGGCTGGTTCAGGTGCTCTACTACCCACTAAGGGCACTCAGTCGGTCCTTGCTTCTCCGGAGTGGTGAACAGATCTCAAGGTATTTCAACATTAACTGGATCCTGCAGGTGTCCAAGTGCCTGGGCCTGTTATCTTAATTCTAAACTAGTTTGATAAGTGACCAGACCAGGCTTCAACTCGTGCTGATTGCCAGAAGCCAGGATAATCTGCCTCACCTTCTCTTTGAGTCACCTCCAGGGCATCAGGAGTTGGACTTACCATACTACTACTACTACTACTACAATATGGCAGGATCCATGTGCTGAGCTTACATGTAAAAACCACGTGCGGGCCGGAGACTAGCGGACACCTTAACCTTAATTCCTGTGTCTGACAACGGTGTCGTACACACCGGAGGTTCAGGCCTCACCTGTCCAAGGTCGCACATAAGTGTGTGCACTTGACCAAGTCTTCCCAGTTCAGGGAACATTTGTCTCTTTTGGTAATATCCCCCAGTAGAGAAATAAAATGATACCGACCTGACAAGCTGGTTTAAGCAGTGTGTGTGGTAGAAACTTGTGTTTTGGCTCGTTGGAATAAATTTCCCGGGATTACTTGCAATATTGTTACATGAGGGTAACTACAGAAAGGTGCTACGTCTACAGGAAAAGAACTGAATTTAAAAGCTGACCGACGTATATATACCGTAAAGGAAAAACATGTGGTAAATGCACCCTAGCTCCTGGTCAATGGTGCGAGTCTCGGCCGGAAAGCTAGCATACAGTTCACTAAAGGCCGGTAGACACAACTGGTGATACACTGGGGCAATGCTGAGTGTGATGCGTAGAATTTCTAAACAATCTTCTTGGGCATTGTTGAGACATGTAGTATGTGTGAAATGATGTTGCGCTCTGGGGTGATACGAAGCTAGGTAAACTAAGCCAGGCGTGTTCAGGATTAGTCCTTAAAAGGACTTAAGGAAAGGTCAACCTATAGATATTACAGGGGTGAAAGGGTAAGATAGGTACGAAGCTTCTGGACATTCCCGAGCAGCAGGCACTGGGAATGAATACTGGCGTTCAGGCTGGTCAGAACTCCGTGGGGGAGAACTGAAGACTGGCATCAATCTGTCACTTGCCAAATGGCGTGCGCTGGGAATGAAGACTGGCATAGCAATCTGGTCAGAACCCCAAGCGGCAAGCGCTGGGGAACGAAGACTGGCATTCAAGCTGGTCAGTTCCGAGCCACGATTACTGGAAATGAAGACTGACCAAGAAACGCGGGCTCTCTCCTTTTATACTACTTCAAGCCACTGCCCACTGCCGATTGGCTGGTGCAACTAGGATGAGGGGTGGTCACAGAGCAGGGGGTAGCGAAAGCATGACTGTGACGTAACCAGCCAGCTGGAAGGGAAGACAAGCAAAGACAAACTATACTCCTACTAGTGCTGTCTAATGGGGAATAAAATAACTCGTTACATCTAAGCATTGCCACGGTGGGCTGGAAAGATATTCTACACGGTAGAGAGTACAAGCTCACCTTACGTTGGGACAAATTAAAATATTAACTTCCAACTCCGAAGTAAACGGACCTTAGGATGGAGCGGAAGTCATTGAATCTCACTTACAGAAAATGTGTCCTGTAAAAATTATTTATATCTGATAACATTTTCATACTCACGATGGCTTTTTCTCTTGCTCTGCTACACGTTTCTTCAACCTGCAACAAAAATTACATTTTTTTTTAATTTATGGATAAAATAATTTTACGTTACATACACAATGTCAATAATTACAGATACTTAGGCAAAACTTCTTAAAACTTGTTAAATATACTTCACTGCAGACAACTTTTCCCCAAAATTTTCACTGCAAAACATTTTCGTACTGCTAAACATGTGATTTCAGTAGGCTGACCAATTTTGGAATTTATATTTTAATGTTGTAAATTACTCTCTCTCCTTTGGATGCTAGATGCCTTGTTTGTAATCTCAGTAATTTCTTTTACGAAAATGACTCCTTAAAATTGTTACCCTTGTAAAATCTAAACTGATCATTTTTAACCCCTAAAAAATCTGGAAATTTTGTGTGAAAGGGAAATTTTTTACTGTGAAGACAGTTTTTAAACATCTCCCACATAAAATGAAAATTGTTCTTTAATGAAATTTTAATTTTAATAAATACCAAGACATGTTACATATAAAAAATCCCAGAAGCATAAACAATACTGAACAGCACATTTTAACAAGTGCGATGTCCATTTTTTGCATGCTTCTTGAGGGAACGATAGATTTTTTACTGAAACATTAATTTATTTCAAAAGTCAAAAATATTTTGAATAAACTTCTTTGTCATTTGTCAAGGGAAAGTGGTGAGATTTTTTAAAGGATACTTCACGAATAACGAAACAGTGTCTGTACTATTTACAAACTACACATTATTTTATGTTTGCAGGATGTAATTTGTGCATTTTTATATTTTGGAAAGTATCATTTGATCCTCGCTTTTTAAAAATTATTACATTGAAATTACATTGAAATAATAATGTGCCATAATTTCATAAAGGCCATGTTGTAAAGGTTTAAAAATGAGAGTTTAAGTATAAAGTACTTTCTTTACGAAAGGTTGTTCACAATAAAATGAACACTTTTGAAATCAACATTGGAAAAAAGTCACTGCTTATACTTTACATATATTTTAACAGGAACACTGAGTGACATGTGCCCAGTCAAGTTGGTCATTATGGAGGGGAATAAAAAGTGTTAGGTAGCCATGTGATACTGTAAATTATTTCTGTCATTTTTTTTTTGTGTACAAGTGTAAAAATGAGCAGATTTTTTAAAATATTTACTATCCTAATAATTATACAGTCAAATTTGACCGACACATGAAGAAAGCAACGAGGCCCACGGAAATGACAATTTTACATACGGCGGAAGAACACATGTGTATACATGTAGATCTTAAACAGGGCTTTAAAAAGAGTTCATTTTACTGTGAAGAGCCTATGACTCTAAAAGTTAAGGCTTTATTCATGTACGTTATTTCAAAATTATTTGTAGAAAAAAAAAACACACTAAGATTTTTTCTACTACAGCACATGATGCCATATCATCCTTGTCTTTAGACGTCCGTTAACACTTGTTTACTTTGGAATCATAGGAGTTTGAAGTTAATGAAGTATACTAAAAAACAATTTGTCACAAGAGTGCTCAGATGTATTGACTAATGAACTTAAGCAGTGGTGTAGTGTACAAAACAGTGTCATGATCACACTTGCAAGCACACAGTGCTTACAGTGAACTTCAAGTGTGTGGCTGCGATAACAAACTTACAAGTGTTTGTGACATGATAACTTTGAGATATTTACTACGAGTTTCCACGTTTAGAAACACTGTGATGCACGTGACCATAGTATGACCACACTTTTAGGTGTATCTATGTTCATGAAAGTATTTATATCACTGTGCGAGAACACAAACAAAAGCAAATTCTGGGCCTTTTTCCATCAACAGATGTGATTTTAAAGAGGCAGCTTGGAAAGTGAGGAAGTAAATAAGCTTGGTTATCGAGCCGAGGTTTAATGAGACAGTATACATTGGCTCAAATTTCAATCATAAATTGAACATTAAAAGATTGACTGGATCACTTCGAGTTTTCAAACTTCGACACAGCATTAATTTTTTAATAAATGGCATTGGTTTTTTTTAAATGTTTTTTTTTTTTTTTTTTTGTATTTGCTTACCTATTTACTTACACTCACGTAAAAATTTACACTGTTTACAGTACATTTCTATACCAGAGTATTTTATTTCAGGTTGGACAAGTTTGAGAACCGAAATTAATCTGTTTTCATCCAGTAATCCCAATTTCCGATTAATTGGCTGCATTATTGTTACTTAACTGATATATATCAACACTATGTCACAGGGTCATTGCAACAAACTTCTAGGGGTGATAGGTAATGTAATGAGGAACAACTTTTGTCAGAACTGATGTCCGAAGATACCCCGTTTAGAGGCTAGGTGTCTTTGTATAACATATTGTACCTAGAGAAGGGCCGATGCCGGTACCAATTAACCGGCCAATACCACGACGATCGGCAACAGCTACACTGGAACACTATTTGCAGATTATTATTCACCGATTAGTAGCAAATAATTTATTTAACACAATGTTAAATAAACCTGCATGCTACATCTTGTAAAGCATTAATTTACCACATACATTGATTAGATATTCTGCCCGAAACCCAAAATATTTTCAGAACAATTGTTTTTCGATGAGTTGTTCCCGTTGTTTACATTTTACCATATTTCCTGTTGGTACATTCGCCAAAGATTGTAAGTATCATTCATTTTTAACACTACGTGAATTCAAAACAACATGGATAATCAACACTTGGTGCTATCGAGAGTATTGATTACATCCCAAAAGAGTTTTTTGTGTTCTATTTTCTTCTTACGCTTTTACTGCATTCGTAGGTTGGTGACAATGAGAAAACAACCTGTATTCTTATTCTTCTTATGCATTAACTCCACTCATAGGTTGGCGACAATGAAAACGAATCACACACACTATGACAGTGTATTCAACTATCTGTGTACCAGAGAGAGGAAGCAAGTATGATATAGAGAGAGGAAGAGCAAGTACGAGAGAGAACAATGAAGAGAGAAAGAGAGAACAAGTATGAGAGGGAGCAAGTATGAGAGAGAGCAAATAAGAGTGGGATAAAGTACGAGAGAAACGGAGCAAGTACGAAAGAGAAGGAGCAAGTACAACAGAGGGGAGCATGAGAGGAAGAAGCGCAAGAGAGGAAGAAGCGCAAGAGAGAAAGAAGCGCAAGAGAGAAAGAAGCGCAAGAGAGCAAGCAAGAGAGAGAGCAAGCAAGACAGAGAGAGCAAGCAAGAGAGAGAGAGCAAGCAAGAGAGAGAGAGAGCAAGCAAGCAAGAGAGAGAGAGAGAGAGAGAGAGAGCAAGCAAGAGAGAGAGAGAGCAACAAAAGAGAGAGAGAGCAACAAAAGAGAGAGAGAGCAACAAAAGAGAGAGAGAGCAAGCAAAAGAGAGAGCAAGCAAAAGAGAGAGCAAGCAAGAGAGAGAGAGAGAGAGCAAGCAAGAGAGAGAGAGAGCAAGCAAGAGAGAGAGAGACAGAGCAAGCAAGAGAGAGAGAGCAAGCAAGAGAGAGAGAGAGCAAGCCAGAAAGAGAGAGCAAGCAAGAGAGAGAGAGCAAGCAAAAGAGAGAGCAAGCAAAATAGTGGTGAGAGAAACAGAGCAGGAGAGTGTGTGTGTGCATTTGTTAAGCAAACCTTCGCGCTGCCTCATTTGGCAAGCAGAATGTTATGAAACCACAATTTTTTGGTGTTTGTGTGTTGATGTGTGTGTGTGCACATATGTGTGTGTGCATGTGCATATGTGTGCGTGCATGCATGCAGGAGTGTGTGTGTGTTTTTGTGTGTACACAAGAATGTTTCAGTTCTCTGGTTCTACTACAAATTTACATATACCCGAGACTATTAAATCAGTTTTGAGGCAAATGACAATTAACCCTTATTCAGTTGTGTATTTTACCCAAGGTTACTATTTATAACTACTGGAAACTATCGTATAAAAATTTTGTCCATCCCATTAGTTTCTTGGTGTAGACAGGAGACAAACCCAGGTATCACCATCACTAGCCAGGAACTCACCTGGTCTCCACGAGCCGCAACTTCTTCTCGCGGCGCTGGGACCATCGCTCACGCTTCACCTCGGGTTGCACCCGGGGCACAGTGCTCGGTCGCCGGCCACGCCCAATGCCCACTGGCACTGGTGGTGGGACCGGGACTGAGATCTCCTGTACAGCCACCTCCTTCTTCAAGCGCTCCTCCTTCGGTGCACGCAGACCTGGTAACCACATGTCACTCACTCTTATACACTTCTCTTTAAGACACTTTACACAACTGTGACACAACTTGATATTCATGACTAATATTTTTTTGACATGGTGTATAACAAAATAATGACTGATGAAAAGTAATTTAAGTTTCCTCAAGAGCTACCTGGCTCTTTAACTGTGCTGCAGAATGTTTTGATTATACCAAGAAACTATTAATGTGCTAATCGACTAAAAGGACACACATACACATTAAAAATAAAATTTCAAGGCACTCCAACATAATGACGCGTGACGTCCTGTGGATGCGGGAGGTATGCCATTACATCAAGTGTTTTTGGTGGATGCTAGGTCAGACTCATCTAGGGTAGGCATGGACTCCAGTACTGGAACACGTCCAGAATATAAAACTGGCTGTGTGGCCTTTCTGCAGGGCACAAAACCTGATGTAATCAGGACAATTTTGTACTTTGGTGGGATCCCCTTTACTAGTATACCTGGGCGACGCCTCACTGGTTGAGCTTGCGGGTTTTCTGGCCGTGCTATGCTGGGGCAAGCTTCAGTTTCTGATGTGCTACAACGCAACGGCTCTTGATGCTGTTTACTGCAGGTGTAGACATAGGGTATGGCTTTCCCCAAAACCCGAAATTATCAAGGCCAAGTGACCTGTCTTGTCCACTCAAATAGGCTGTGAGTACTGGGTGTCTCTCCCCAGTAAGCTGGGTGGGAGGCTCGAAGAGGCGTAGTTCGTAATCGGGCATGGTCAGTCTCTGGTGAAGGGCTGCAGTTCGTTCCTGGGGACGGAGGTATCTTCTCAGCCCGCTTTACCCACTTACGGATACCACTGCAGTAGGAATATGGCATGACACCTGAGACATAATACACTACTATCAAAGCTTGTAGAAGTGAAGCAGGTGATGCTGTGGTACTACTAAGGTTTTGAACCACGTACCACCATCGCCAATCCAATGACATCCTTATCCCCGTATCTGGCACCAAAAGTGTGGTGGCTATAGAGAGATAGGTCACACAGACTGATAGTCTCAATATGTTGGTGAGCCTCTCCTGAGGACCAGTCGTCCGATGAGGACCAGTCGTCCGAACTCAGGGTATGCCCCCTCCGGCAACAGAGAGTACCTAGTGTTGGGGCCAGAATGGTAGTGGGTGCTATTACTACTGGATAGATACCCATAAGTGGATAAAACATGTTTATTCCAATGACGGAAATAAACAGTGATGGTATTGTACTGCCTCCAACCAGCTGGAGCTTACGGAAGTTTAAACCTACGAGAGGCAGGTAAAGGCTACCTGTTCCTAGGCTAACAAGAGTAGCTAGACAAGCATTATGAAAATAACTCGAACAGGACTACACTACTATGTTGCCCTGGAGGAGCCGGAAGTGACTAGCATTTTATGACGTAGACAATGACTGGTAAGGACTGGTAGAACAATGGATGCCTTTGGCACCAGGAGTGCCGTGAAGATGAAGGTACAGGAATATTCTTCGGCACCAAGAGCGCGGTGAAAACCAGGAAAGGAGCTGATGGTTCCGTTGGGACCTTCGGCACTAAAGGACGTGGTGAAGGACTGGGATCAACTGGCGTTAGAGGACGATCACCCCGGTATTTATACTCTGGCTGACGTACCCTTGCTTGAAGTGGAGAGGGAGTAGACATGACATAGATCCTCTTGGCCTGACGTCAGTGGCCGGTACTGTCTCCAGGTTCATGTCTTGGCAATCGTACTAGTAGGACTATCTGGCGGCGTGCTAAAGTACTTAAATGATCTTCGAAGTATAATCTCGGCAGCTCGGCAGGTCAACAGTATAATCTGGCATGGAGCATCCATTGTTTACTTTGGGTAGACAGTACAATTCCTGACGTCTCGTGATGTGTGGCAACAATCAAACTCCATAGAATAGAGTGGCGAAATCATGTGCACTGATGAGGCAAAGTCGTTTACTCATTGTGTCGCATGCCAACATACTGCACTGTGCAAATGTGCACTCTAGGAGCGACTTCGCCCCATCTATGAGCCACCCACGCTCAGGGGGAAGTATATAAGCTGCAAAATGAATTAAACAAGTCGAGCAAGGAGACCCCACAAGCCTGGGGAGCCGAATACATTATTGTAAATGACCTACGTAATTACAATCTACATTGCCAGTCCGGAAATCTGCATGCAAGTGTTACCCCAATAAAATAAATAAATATTTGTGATATTCTACTACTCATCGCTTAGCCCTGGAAGAAGTTCTCATCAACCCCAGAGATGGTAGCACCTACCTCAGGAACAGGCATTTTAATTTGTCGTCGCCTCCAAGCAGGGCAATAAGAAATGAGTGGTGTTCCCGCACCCCCCCCACCCCGTGTTGGAAGGCTATGCTACCCCCCGCACCACGAACTACTGCTGATATGAGAACGTTTTGTATAAATAGTGACGCGTGCTACCTGGTATTTCAACATTATATGGTAGGGGATTGAATGTTGACTGCCCTCTCAGAGTCTAGCTGGGTCTACCCTGCTGAATAATACTAGTTTTAATAGGCTGGCAAGGTGTGAGGGAATTGTAAACTGTATTAGGCCGTTTGTAGGTAGGTTTACTTCAGGCTTGAGGGGAATCAAACCCCAGAGTGAGTGAGGCGAACAAAAGTGGCTGCCCGTCCGAGGAGCTCTATTCTCCTCACCGTAAGGGTCGCCAATATGCGGGATGCCAGTGATCCCGGGTGGATGAAACGGGGTGATGATTAGTTGATCGTGGAGATATGAGGGTGCGCTCTGGTGGAGATCTTTATAGGGCGAATGGGTTGTCGTGTTGGGAAAAAGTCGGATGAAGAGGGAGTGGCTCAGGGTTTGACATCTGGCTGGGTTGGGAGTCGAACCTGTACAAACTTCCCAGACGCTAGCTTGATTGTACAAAACTTTGGGAGTTCGGTATCTTCCAGGTGTGAAACCTGGATTAATCTAACCGACGTGAGTTTGACAGTGCTAGACGTCTTGGGTGTCTGCCTAGTGGGGGTGTCCCGGTGAGTAGTACAATCTGTCTGGTCTAATTGTTTAATCTGGTCCTCGTATTCACTAGTTGGGTATCCAGGCCAGTGAGCACCAAGAAGGTGATCGAGTGGGGTAGTGATCTCAAGTGGTATCAAGGGGAAATAGGTCTTAGAACGAGATTGTGGTACGTTGGGCGGGGTTCGTCCTCGGGACGTTGAGATTACCTGAGAAACAGTGTTTTTGGCTAGTACAAATGTACGACGTTCCCTGTTCCCTGTGTCGCTGCCTGCTTTAAATACCTCCCCTTCTATTGAACATAATACCATTGGTAGTACAGACAGACACACAATACCAAATTGTGAGGAATATGGGTTAACTATTTATGAATGACGGAACACAAACAATTAAACCTGATGTATGTTTATTAGGTTGTTCGCCCTTGAGAGTCCAGGCTATTCCAGAAAATACAAAAGGATGATTAATTAAACTACCTGGCTAAACACTTTAAAGACTACACGAGGTATGTGAACCGGATAGATTCAGGCAAAGGCAAGCCTGAGAATAAAGAAATAATGATCTCTGGTAGAAACTATTAGCAACGCAATTTTTACAGCGGCTAGCGAAAGATATAGCAACGCAACTTACAGTATGCTCAATAATTGGAATTTAATCAAATCGGTATTTTACCGTTACCACAGAGTCGCAGAAAGTTGACTGGAATAAGGAATACCGGGGTTAAGATGAGGTATACCTGATGGGAGGCGTAGCCATCTCTCAAGCTGGTCTCCAGTGGAGTGTGCCATGATGCAGGTCGTAGAGAGGAGAAAGGGAATCCTTCGCAGACTGTCGGGAGCCTTCAGCAGAATCTTTGGGCAGACTCAAGGTAGGAATGAGAGAGTCCTTCGTCGGACTAAACAGGAGAGTCTTAAGCAAACTCAAGGTAGGAAGACTATTTTGCAAAGTAAGGAAGGCTCGCGTCCTCTTTGGCCGACGAACCCGGCACTTCTGACAGTGCTGGATTATGGACATCTATTTATACTGATTTTTCTCATATCAGCAGTTCTTCGGGGTGCGGGACGTGTAGCATAGCCTTACCCACAGGGGTGGGTTATTGAGGGTGCAGGAGCGCTGCGTATTTCTTATCGCCCCACGTGGAGGCAACGCCAAATTAAAACCCCTATTCCTTAGGCGGCCCACTCGTGATGTCACAAGGCCAATGTGCTGCCGTCTTTCGAGGTCGTAGGAACTTGTTCCAGGGCTAAGCGACGAGTAGTAGAATTTTAATAATATTTATTTATGTCGCAGGGGTACCTTTTTCATGCATAAATCGGGGCGGGCAATGGGGACTGTAATTAAGCACATTATTGACAATGTAATCAGCTACCCATGCTTGTGGGCTTTCTTAGCTTGATACATTTTATTTGGTTTGCCGCTTATATATTTCTCCCCTGAGCGCACATGGCTCGTAGATGGGGCGAAGTCATCCGTAGATGGGGCGAAGTCGCCCGTAGAGCGTGCATTCTCACAGCACAGCATGTTGGGATGCGTCAATAGAAGTCCAGCTTCCAGCACCGGCAGAGACGCCGGGCACGCCAGCCAAAGAGGACGTGAACCCCTCCTAGTCTGCGAAGACTCTCCTCAGTCTGCAAAGACATCCCTACCTCAGTCTAAAAAGACTCTCCTTACTCAGTCTGTAAGGACCCTCTTAGTCTGCTAAGACTTACTCAGCTTGGACAAGGCTCTCTTCAGCCTGCAAGGACTCTCTCTCCTCCCTGAGACCTGCAACACGCCACACCATCCACTCCGCAGACTGCAGCATCCAACAACTTGCAAACTGCTCTCCTCAAACACACCTGTTGACAGTGAGGACAGCACTCCTTCGACAAGGTAAACCTACTCCACGACTCCGGTACCCTTTACCCCAGTCAACTTCTGTGACTCTCCATGGTAACAAGCCGGCGCGTCTTAGTTTACCTCCTAATAAACTCCTGTTAAATTTTAGTATCCTGTAAAAGTGTGTGTAAATTACCATAGATTTTTGTCTGAGAAAAATTTGGGAATTTTGAATAATTATCTTCTCAGGCTCACCATGCCTATATTTTCCATCATCTAAATTGTACTCATTATACTTGTTTAGCCAGAGAGCTACCTATTAATCATTTGTAATTTTTTACTTTTAGCCAGGACTTTCCGGTTTCTTATCTCACCTAATAAACTTCATGTTAATCTAAATTTGTCAGTGTACCATCATTGTTAGATAGTCACCTAATTCCCTAGAGTTTGTTGTAAATTCTTTTGTATCTCTCATCTCTTTTGTAACTCTCATTGAAGAGATACAGAGGGTATTCAGTGTATTGACACATGATCCAATGTATAATAGGAGAGGTGGAATCCGGTGTAGACAACGGCGCAAGGAACGCCATGCACTGGCGAGAGCCAAGATTGCCGACACCCTTGTAAGTATCACATTAGAGGTCGAACCTCTCCCGCAGAGTAACGAGACCATCCCTGGACCCATCTCACCCCTCATCCCCCTTGAACACGCATCCCCGTTGGACCACCATTTAGGCACCTGTTGGCCCGGGTATCCTACAGGAAATTACGTAGACCTAGTAGAGCAGTCACAGTCTATAGTCCACGCTACCCCTGAAGACACAGTACTTAGCCAGGTTCCTAAGACGTCCAGCCTTGTCAAACTCACCTCGGGCAAGCTCATCCGGGTTAAACACCCAGCAGATACAGAGCTAAAATAACCAAAAACTTCTTTTACAAGGAGCTGTACCTCCAAATATACATGTCAGATACATACAAAAGTACTCATGGGCAATGCACTGAAACATGTCGCAGACTTTCCACCAATCTAACGATAGGGGCACAGCTTAAAAGTTCCATAGGTACACACAGCATGACGAGAACATTACACCTAAGTTCAAAGCCTTGCACTTAGTGGCGATGGCGGTGTAGATGTGCGTGGCAGTCGCCCTTATCGCTCTCAAACTTCTAGGCCTCAAATGTCAAAAAAAGCTTAGGATAGGTAGATCCCTTAATAGCAAAAATGTTATTTTGGGAACACTACAACCAAATTATCACCATTAATTAAAATGTACAAAAATTCTACAAAATTCTGAAAAACTCATTTGGTAGATTAAATGTAAGTTATATATTCAATAGCTTATAGTGCCAACCACACCATAACCAACCAATACATCATGCAGAAGAGTCAAGTATGGTGTTCCCATTACACAGCACATGGCACTTGTGAGTGTCTGCCAATCAGGCATGTATCACTGCCTTACTGACAATAATGAAGCAGGAGTAGGATGACGAGTTTCAGGACAAAAGGAAATCCATTCAGTAAACCTCGTATCAAGTATCCTAGAGTAGGACTGCCACTGATCCTTAAACCAAAATCCTTGATCCAGCTCCCAAAATCAATACAACTAAAATGTGTATGCACATTAAAATAAATCACAATATAAACTAAGTCATTATGCAAATAAATTTATGAGCGTTCCGAGATGAAGCCGGTTACTTAACTACATAACCTTTTTTATTGGAATAACACCTGGCAGGCCTTTATGCCTCACGTTGGACATCACTAATTGAAGCCCAGAGTGAATTTCGTAGTTTAATATACTACTATTGGAGGTCGAACAAAAACTCTTGAAAAACAGAGGCTGTTAAAATTCTTCACGTAGCAGGTTTACATGACCTGCTTGAAACCAAACAAGCTGCGGCTAAGGTGGGGTTCTCAACATTGAGACAGGATTTTATGCTGAGGGCTTAGTTACATCCGGCCTGAATTGGAAACTAGGGATATTAATTCCTATGACAAATTTAATCATGTAAGTTTTCTTAAAGGATGTCTTGGTCTTAATTAGATTTGTCGACTTCAACCAACATGATGCCAGTGTTGCGAGGGACATAACGATAAGGTGGATACTTTACGAATGTTTAGGTCCCGTTCAGTGTATAAGGTGGGCCTAGCAGCCTCGCACACTACCCTTTGCCGAGATGGTAGCTTTTTAATTACAGGATACAACGTGATCCTCTTGGCTGGCTCGCTGCATCGAAGTGGTGCTGAGGGTGTAGTGGTGACTCTAGTTAAATAGGTTGTCTCTCTACTATCTTAACTGGAGGTTAAAATAACAGAGTAATGATATTAGGTTCTGCGGTGGTAGTTTAGTTATTTCTTATATAAGGTCCTTCAATTCCTGTTTTAGCCGATTTTTAGCTCCTCCTTTCTGTGAGTATGGCATGAGGAAAAAAAAATACAAAAAATTCTGAAGCTAAGCCGGGGTATTTAACGGATCCTATTGTGTACTTCTGAACACACTGTCTTTACAAAGTGATATCACACTCTGCTGTGCCAATCCAGCCTTGGCAAGTGGTTGATGAGACTTTAGGCATTTACCGCGGTGGAAAACAGAGCTTTGGATAATGTCAATTTATTTCATGCAGAAATGTCCAGGTGTGATTTCCACTGTGGGTCAAGTGACCACGGTAGCTCGTTCTCCAATCCGACCATTACCCAGTAGTTGTGGAATAGGAGACTACTTAGTCACTAGATTCCACGGGTGGAAATCCTAGGGTGATTCGGACGCTCCCGAAGATCAACCATGCTGGCAGAACTGTTTGAGTCTTAATTTGTGGGTATTTACCTTAGTGGTTTTATACATATGCAGCACGGCTGGCTATTCTTCAGAGCAAACTTAAACAACTTTAGTTATACTTAAAGGTCTAATGTATAGGTTCTGAGCAACAAGTAAAAAAATTAGGTAAAATTTATATTGGAGAAAGAAATAATATTTTTTATTGAATTACATATTAGACATGTGGTTCTGCACTCTCCAAACAATGATGAATGAAAAAAGATTAACGGAAATTAACCCTCCTAGCTTATAGTTAGAGAACCATGTAAAGACAACCTGGAGACAAAGGTAAATATTATGTGGCGATTATTCTGATGTAACCAAAGAAAAATTTAATTAAAAATTAGCCTAACTTCCTATAGGGGTGTTCTGAAGGAATCTAGTGAGGGAGATCAATTATCAGGAAGGTAATTCAACAGAAGGGGTTGGCTGGAGAGGATGTAGTCATGACCTGTTGTTACCTCTGAGGGTTACAACAGAGGGAGGTGGAGGTTGGCGAGCAGCGACATTGGCATGACTCTTAAGGATGAAGTTGGCATCCAGGAGCTAGTGGTTTTGAAGAGCTGGAGGCTGCTGAAGACGTTGCGGCCCTCTGGATAATGTTGACTACCGGCGCGAAGAGGTCCCGGCCAATACAGGAGACTCTAGGGCCTAGTGGCTGGTGCACCCTGCAGATAATCTACGGGCTTACACTGGTGGAGGGGGGTTCGCAAGCACTTACCCGTGGCTGACACCTCCGGCCATAAAAGCCTTTCATTTCTTATTGCCTGTGATACAAGGCGTTGAAATATCTTATTAGCTCTTCGGGAGACTATAGAGGCTGTGGTGCACCAGTGGAATGTGTGTTGTCTTCCAGAAGTGTGCTTTGGAATTGTAAAACCCCCTATTACGACCCCATTTATAACGACCACCTCTCTATTACAACCTAATCTCGAGGTACCGTGAAAAGTTTGGGTCAAAAAAAAGTCAAAAATTTTAGGCACCTCTAAAAATAGATACAGTATCTTGAACCACGGTTTCAGTTATGCACGGATTTGTTTTTGTAGACCTATTCTTCAACCGCTGTAAAAGTTTCTACTATCCACAGTTTTCAGTCTATGAAAACTGGCCTTTACTGATGTTAGCGGTCACCCATTTCTCAAAACTTTGACAATTGTTGTTCCAAGCAGCGTGAAAGCAATAAATTACTTCAAGTTGGAAGGGGACTGTGGCATTTGGTGAACAAGGAAAGGAGGGGGGTTTGCAGGCCGGGTTGAGAATTCTTTGTCTAGTCATGTACTGTCCATACCATACAGCCGCCTCTGCTTTACCCCTCCCGCTCATTTTTACTTCTGTCAACCGTCCTCTGCCCATACCTACGTAAGGTGATAATTTTTTATGGTGAGCAATTTATTTTGCAGAGTTAGGCCGTGCGCATGTATATGTCAGGATTTTTTCATGAAAAATTTGTGTTAAATAATATTTCAAGTAGGCAGCACTAATTTTTTGTATTCCTGTAATCATTGCTGGGCCTCATTTTACCAGTACATAGGCCAACACGCCGCCTACATTTTGTAGAAATTCAACACATTGATGTGAATAGCATCTATCAGCATGTTTTCCCAACACCAGCAATAACAACGGCAGTGGCACTGGCTAGCCGCCAGCCACGAGTAATCATTGATCGACTGCAGCGCGAGCCAGTTGGCCCCTGTATGAGCAACAGCTGAGCTGCATTCAAGCGGCCTGGCATGAGTGTGATGCTCGTGCCAGGGCCACCTAAATCACAGCCCAACCAGAGGATCTAGGCCCGAGCGACAGCAGTAAGCGCCCAGCCGCACTGCAGAGGATCTAGGCGCTCGCCCAGCTACGTACACACGACAATGTATTCACTGCTAGCCGCAGCACACGAGTAATTTAATCTAAATAATGTATCTTCATATCTATTATCAATAAATAAAGTGCGGTGTTTTACTTCAAATGTAAGGCACCTCCAACAGTGTTTTTAGTTACTGCTTTGTGTGAAATACATCCGATTTTCTAGCAGTAAAACGGCCCGACCAAAGCAAGAGCACGGCGTGCGCACACGTATTACGTAACGTCACCGAAACTTTTTGATCGCTACGTGCCTCATAGTAATGTATGACCCAAGAGACCTGCGTAACAGATCTTTATATTTAATAATACATAGTCTAATCTTTTTACACACTTTCAATGGCCATGTTTTTAATAATTATACAGATCGAAACCTTCTTGAAGGATAAATAATTGAATTAATCTGAACAGTAACACAAGCAATAAACTTATTTTTTATTGCAACACACTCATTGCGATTATTATATTTAATAGATGAAATTAATAATCCAATAATAACTACAAAAGCAGTTGGGCATCAATGATATTGAACATATGAATATTTAGATTTCATTGATAGAGAATTTGATTCTTATATAACAAATTTAGAAACCAATAACAACTTATTATTATTGGATGTAGATAATCGAATAGTACTACCATCTAATACATTTATTCGAATAATAGTGACGTCTACAGATGTTATTCATCAGGAGTAAAGGTTGATGGTACGCCAGGATGTTTAAATCAAGCAAGTATAATATTAAACCGAAATGGATTATTGTTTGGACAATGTTCAGAAATTTGTGGTACAAATCATAGATTTATACCAATTGTTGTTGAAAGTGTACTATGTTTAGGCCTTCTTTTTTACAAGGTGTGGTCCAATATGCCTTTCTTGGGTATCAAATTAATCAGGAGACGTCCAGCTATTAAAATATACATATGTACTTATATTTAATTTAAAAAGTGACTTTTTATTTAACATGAACTTCGTGAAAAAAAATGGCAGGTGGCATTGGGGTTAGGGGTGGGTCAAAATCGGCCCAAAATTTCCCGTATTTTTTATTACAACCTACCCCCCCCCCCCCCCCTTTATGACCCTATTCTCAGGAACCATGAGGGGTCGTAATAGAGAGGTTCTACTTTACCCTGTAAGAACATGTCCTGCTTCAAGTACGGTTTTTATTGCTTCATCTGACCCAATCGGAGCATTGTGCTCCAAGATGGATTGAAGTCATTTAGTAGTATACGTGTCATAATAAAAGCACAGAAACGGGTCATGAGTCAAATTATTACTAGCAACGAAAATAGTTTGTAATTACTGAAGTCTATCTATTACTTTGGATCATTTTAAATCGACAATAATACTTATAACAGCTGGTAAAAAAGAACAAAATGAAAATATTTCAGCCAGACGATCAAGCCTGGATATGAAATATCAGTCATGTGTTACTAGAAGTGTGTGGTGAAGCAGCTACCACCATCCAATGAGTGGACTGCTACAGCTATGCTGATAAACAAGAGTAGGATGTTACAGTTCCCACCAATAAACCTACTTTATGCACTTAACATACTGACACATATACAAAGAGTAACAAAATGTTTAAGACATAGAAATTTAAGTTCAGGCAACATAAAAAATCCACTTGTTAGGGTAAATAAAAAAATTATAACCAGCAACACGTAAAACAAATATCAAAAGTACAAGTCAAAGAAGAACAAACTTACTTGAGATGATGGTATTGAGGGATGGCCGCTTGTCCCGCAGCAGGGATGCTCTCTTCTTGATGGGTGTGCGAGCCTCTTCGACAAGTGGCTTTCCAACCACCTCTGGCTCCAACTGGTGCCTGGCACTCTGGCGTGCTGATGGCTCCCTCTTGGGTGGACTCCCCTTTACACGGGCCATCTCCTCCCTCACCTTTAGGCTGGGACGCCCAACCCTCGGTGTGATTGGCTGGTCCCTCACTTGATCGTCTGTCACCCGTGCACCTTTGGTCCGCTGCTCCAGCCGTGGCCGCTTCTTCTCCTGTTCATCACCACTCGTTACATCTAGTGTGTGCTTGCTGCTTGTCCTCCCCACCGACGCTCGCCTGCCACCCACTTTCTGAACCTTGTCCTTCTCAAACCTCCCCTTCTTCTTGCTAGCCTGCTCCGTCTCACTTGAGTCTTCCACAAACAGCTTTGAAACTGTTCCTATGCTCTTTTGCCTCCCTCCACTACCGTCTGACTCTAGATCCTTCCCGAGCCGACTAGGTTTCAAAATAGCTTCTGGCTTAACCTTTACCTCCTCCTCAATCGCAGTGTCACTCGGCTCACTGGCACTCGGCTGCTGTTTGCGGTTCTTTGGTTTCTTCAGCTGCCTTTTGAGCCCTGGCATTATTGAGTTATTCTTCCTCCACCTTCTCACCTTCCGCTTGAAACCTTTGCCATTCTTCTGCTGCTTTTGTGACACAACCGGTGTTGCAATGATGTTGTCCTCAACATCCGCAAGCTGCGCAGTCTCCTCCTTCGTGGTATCTGGGCTGAAACGGACCCTCACTTTCCGCTTACGACCTTTCTTCGACCTCATTACGTTGTCTTGCGGAACATCTGTGGATGTTGCGGACAAAGGCGTCACTGTTACTTCGGTGGTAACTTCTCGTGGAACAACAGGTGTACTGTAAGGTTCTTCTTCTTTCACTTCGCTATCGTAGTTCTGAAATTCATAAATAATGCTGGTACAAACATCTATACACATATTTGTAAAATAAATTAAGATGTACTTGCCACAAACTATTATCATAAGCCATTGCAGACTACCATCTCCTATAGCCTTATTTTAAAAACCAAACTAAAATACTGTTTTTTACAGATATCTCATATGCTTATCATCCAATGTTATTCCACAGCAGCGAAAAAATGTGTTTTTAATATTTATACCACCATACTGCTTAACTATTATACATTGTCTGCAATTACGCTTTCCTCAAAAACAAAAAATTAGCTTATAGATGTAAAAATAACACTTTTACCGTTTCAGAAATGTACAAATAAAGAAAACCATCTTACAAGCAAAACAAGATAATTCACACCGAAAAAAAATGCCAAGAGCTACGTCAAGAGTTTATAAAAATGTTCAAGGAAATGTTTGTGCGAGTCCAAAAAAAAATTGCTGAAAATAAGGAAATTCTTGCCTATTTTTAATTTGTAGCTGCCCCTAATATTTGTAAAATATCTTTTGCTTGACATACATTAAAATAAATTAAGACAAGATCTTTCAGTTGTACTTTTTAAATTGTATGCAAATAGTTTGACGTATTTTATTTAAAGAGTCCAATATGTTATTTTGCAGAAACTATATGATCTAAAAAAATGTTATTAGAGGAAAATTTGGTCACAGATAATGTCTACACGTTGGACACACTGTTCTACATACATAAAATAATTTTTCCATGGCCAATTGCCTTCAGGAGATTTAAAACTACGAAATGCAACTGATATTGTTAATACACATACTGTGCACAATTCACGAATAACTAAACTTGCAATATATATTGTGTTTATCTGAAGATGTTATTGTTTTACACAGAAACATTGAGATATCACAGCAACTCCACTGCCTGTAAACTAAGCATTTATTTCAGGTGCACAGTCTCGCGGTGCAAGGGATAAAAACTAGGGATGGGCAGATGCCGATACCATGACTATCAGTGGTCTCTGAACATTATTTGCAATTATTATTCACCAATTAGTGTTAGGAGAGAGATGGTCTACCTATGCAATGAGATAAATGACAAACGGGAATGGCCGGATGACTTTCTTGCAACGGTAATGATACCAATTGAAAAAAAAAAAAAAGAATAGCAATAAATGTGAAGAGCATAGGACTATTAGTCTAATTTCTCATGCAATTAAAATATTGTTAAGAGTGTTGAATAGAAGGCTAAATGGGAAGTTAGATAGATGCATTGGAGAGTAACAGATTGGATTTGGAAGTGGAAAGAGAACAAGAGATGCTGTAGGCCTGTTAAGAATCATAGGGGAATGATATATTGAGAAAGGTAGATATTTATGCTGTCTTTATTGACTTGGAAAAAGCTTTCGACAGAGTACAATGGAACAAGCTGATGAACGTCTTGAAGAGGAAAGGAGTAGATTGAAAGGATAGAAGACTAGTACAGAATCTATATTTAGAACAGAAAGTAAGGATAAATATTGGAACTGAAATATTGGAAGAGAGCAGTATTCGGAGGGGCGTTACACAAGGCTGTTGCCTTCTCCTTTGTTGTTCAATTTATACCTGAAGGAGATTATTGGGAAATGCTTAGATGGAAAAAGAGGCGTACGTATTGGTGGAAAGAGAATAGAATGTATACAATTTGCTGATGATATGGTTTTATTAGCAGAAAGTGAAAGAACTATAACTAAATTCTAAAAAATCTGAATGGAACTTGTGAGGAGTATGGAACGAGAATCAATACATCAAAACAAAGAGTATGGTATTCAGTAAAGGAAGGAAACCTCCAAATATTACGATAGGACAAGTTAATATCCGACAAGAGCATTCAAATATCTAGGAAGTACAATAACTGAGGACTTGAAATGTCATCAGGAGGTGAAGACTCATATTGCAGTAGCGAAGGAAGCGTTCAATAGGAAGAGGAGAGTGCTATGCGTAAAACTAGATAAAGCACTGAGGAAAAGACTTGGCAAGTGTTTAGTATGGAGTGTGGCACTCTATGGGGCAGAGATGTGGACACTGAGATGTGAGGATGAAAAAAGGCTAGAGGCTTTTGAGATGTGGATGTGGAGGAGAATGGAGAGGATAAGCTGGGTGGAAAGAGTAATGAAGAAGTGGTAGAAAGGGTTGATGAGAGGAGAAAACTGCTGAAAGTCATAAGAGAGAGGAAGAACTGGATGGGACACTCGTTGAGACGGGAGTGCTTACTAACAGACACTATGGAAAAAGATTGAAAGGAAGGAGAAGATACAAGTTGATAGATGATATCAAGGGAAGCGGAAAGTATATGGACCTGAAGAGGTTGACAGAAGACAGGGAAGCATGGAGAGCTACCACGTGAAAACCCTTATCTGGGCAGAACACCAATGATGATGATGATGATGATGATGATTAGTAGCACTTAAAGATTATTTCAGTAGCATGTATGTAGCAAATTACTAATGCAACGTCAATGAACGCGAGACTGTTCACTGTGCGAGGGCTCGTAATACAGTGGAATTTCGTTATTATCCCGATACTGTTTATTAAGTTTTCTCATACAAGTCTCTTTTTGGACGGTCCCGACAAATATCCTATGTTAAATAAACTTATACGCTACATCTTGTAAAGCATTAATTTACCAGATCCATCTATCAGATGTTCTGTCTGAAAACCAAAATATATTTGGAACAATTGTTATTTGATGATTTGTTTCCGTTGCTTATGTTATACCGTATTTCCTGTTGGTATATTCACCAAAGATTGTGTGCATCATTCGTTTTTGAACACTATGTGAATACAAACACGCATAATCGACAACTGGTGCTATCGATAGTATTGATTACATCCTACACTAGCTTTTCGTGTTCTATTTTCTCCTTCTGACTTGACTGCACTCATAGATTGGCAACAATAAAAAAGCAACAGGGATTCTTCTTCTGTGTTTACAGCACTCATAGGTTGGCAACAATGAAAACGAATCGCGCACACTATGACATTGTATTCAACTATATATGGCTTTGTTATTGTAAATGGAACTTGAAAGGAAAGAAGTTGCGGTATTTCGATGGGCGTAGTTTTATTAGAAATTCTCTCCTGCTGTTTTGGTTAGAATTTTAAAGGTTTAATAACTCTCTGCAAGTAATACCTAATTGGCAAAAATTGTAGCAAATAAATCTGGTATAATTTTAACCTAACGCATGATGCTTTTTGAGTTATTAGTTTTAAACGACTTCAGATTCATCCCCAGGTATTTTGCACGGAGTTTGAGGCTTAAAATTACTACATTCAAACGTGAGATTGTACTGTCTGCCTTGCAGCTGTTATTATTCACTGGTCTACCGTAATTATGCCAGGACAACAAGCGAGTTAATTTACTCCCCGCTAGATCGCACAAGTAGTAATAGCGCTTGTCTTTTGTTTCGCATCTCCCTCCAGCCGGCCGGTGAAGCCACAGAGGCAAGTAATGCTTCGCACCCCCATTCTGTGACTACCCCTCATCCTAGTGTACCAGCCAATGAGTGATGGGCAGCAGCCCACAAGGAGTGTAAAAAAGTGAGATAGCCCGCATCTCGATGCCAGTTTTTGTTTCCAACACTTGCTGCTCAGATTCAATCAAATTGCCATATTCTTTTCCAGCACTCGTTACTCGAAACTGATTCCCCGTCTTAAGCCTAGCTTATTGTCATTGTGGCACCCAGCATGCATTGCTCAGGCCAACATTCTACGCTACGCAAGTTTTGTACTGTTGCTGTCGTTCCAGCACACCCTGCTCGAAACACATCCCTTACCAACGCCACACAGCAGAGTTTGCGGTAAGTTAAGATTACGTTAACCTACACCACCCTGTCTTCTTTTGTGATTGCAGTGGACCTAATCCCAGTCTTTTTAAAGGCTACCATCCTGTCACTCACACGCTTAGTTTCCCAAGCGAAGTGCCAGCGATATTGTGGTATCATTTCTACAACACATACACACCCTAGCAAGAGGTTCACCTGTAATTTCTATGCACCCCTTTTCAGTCGGATGACTGCCGGCCAACCTAAGTGATAACTTTCACGGGTTGATGCTCGTAACGCTGAGCCGGAGCTAGAGCACTTTCACCACGTTTTTATGTTCCTGAAAATAAAATGTGCGTGAAACTTTACTTGAGTGCACTTTCTTAAAGACGTTAGCACCTTGTAGTTACCTTTCCCACATACTTGCAGTTATTCGCGGGAAGTTTGGTCAATGTAAACCCACGTATTTTGATTCACAGAACACACACAGTAGTACTGGCCATCCCTTTCAAATAATCCTGGATTGTGGGGAACGGACGAGCCGTCAAAAAGTACACTGTCTGTGAAGCTGCATAAACTGCATTTGGCGATTACTTCTCCCCAGAGCGGACTCTGCTAGGGACCTCTAATCCCCAAAGTGGTAGACGGTTACCAGACCACGCACCCTTGCTGTGAAAAACGTAACTTCACACAAGCGAGTACCTGCACTGCAAAGCAGTTTGGTAGGGTAATTTCCAACTTCCTGATGCCCTATATCAAAAGGGGAGAAATGAAGGAAAAGGTGAGAGAGAGATTCTTTACAACGGGTCGAGCGCATGAATTTCAGCCCTCAGTAGTCAGGTAGATAGCTAGTCTTCGACCCAGAGAGCAGGCGCAAGCCCTTCGCTGACTGCAAGAGCCAAGAGAAGTTCCAGTGCCCAGTCATCTGTTCTCGCCGCCTTTATGCTCTGGACCAGCAGCTTACCCTGACTACATCCTAGAATACTTGAGGAAGCCTGAACTGCCACCTACACCGGCTGTAGCTCATTTAATTCCCATCATACTTTTGACACCATCAGTCTAATGACCACAGGAAATACCTACTGCTCCACCAACACCACAAATGCCTGCACCACAGAAAGCTCCTGCCTTGTTGATATGTCGCCTAAGTGACCTTCCATCTGCAATATCCGCCAAACGCAGATTAGCCGTTATTAACCAAGATTTCGTGCCCTGCCGAGTAGCCACACAGCCACTTCTTTATACCGGCAAGGTCCCAGTATCACACCAGAACTGAACCCCTATCAGAAGAGAGACTGGCTCTCTCTTCAAACGGAACCCGCTGATCTCCTAAGATGATTAATACTATCCAGCCTGTCACGTGTCAAACCGAAGCATTGAGTATAGCTCTGCCGACAAAGGAACACTAAGCAAAAATATTATAAATAAAAATAAAATTTTGCTCAATTTCAAGTGAATATTTAATATTAAATTGATTTCAATAAGTTCTTTAAATGACATCTTTAACCTGTTGGTTTAAACAAACATGAATTTTGAGGTTATGTATAATATTTCTCAGGTCTAAAATCCAAGTCCGCATTAGATTGCCTGAAGTTTTGAAACCTGTCTTTAATGAACTTAATTTGTAATGAATGTTGTATTGTATGGTAACAGCTTTTTTTTTTTTGCTTGAATGTTTTAAAGTCACTTTATGCACAGTTAAATTGTCTATCTTATTTATTATTAAAATGAATGTAGTATTAATTTGTATACTATTGACACTTAATACAAACTGCTTAAGTGTTCACAAAATTGAAGATTTAAATTTAAGTAATAAAAGTATTATCAAATATTGGAAATAGGGAATTATAATTTTGCTCATCAAAACTGGTACTGTCATCATCGTAATTGGCGGCATCGGCAGATGAAAATCAGTATCGTTGGTATCTGCAAAATGTGGTATCTGCCCATCCCTAATAAAAACTTAACTACTACAGGATGAAGGGCACATTGCAACTTCACTCTGGAAAGAAAAGCTGACTACTAATGGCAATTTGATCTAACCGGGGTTGCACCTCTACTGACTGCAAAGTTGGATCATGGTCGTCTATACAGTCAAACACTATTCACAATTGTGGCTGAGTTTCCTCTTTTGCCAGTCACACTGGCAAGCAGTATGTGTGTGGGAGACAAACATATAATGCATCACTCTTAGGTAGGTTCACATTGTTCACCAGTTTTCCACCAGTCTGTGGAATGGTGTTATCCCCAGGACACGATTGTAAAAGATTTCAAGATAGCACTAGGGAAGTTGCCACAAATTCACATGGGCCTTGTACGTTGACACATGGCGCCTTTACATCAATGAATAATCAACTTCAACTCATCAGTGTGCATGCTTTTGCAGCTCGATTCCAAAGAGTAAAATTGTTGCCACGCATCACGACACATCACAAATTGAACCGCCAACCCACAGTAAAGATTGGATGTTCCATCCTGAAGATCGTACTGTTCACCAGACAAGCCACCAAAGCTATGCATCGAGATCATCTTAGTACTTTAGCGAACCGCTCGATGGCCCTACTTGTACGATCGCCGAGACATGAACGTGGATCCAGTGCCAGCCACCGACGTCACACCAAGAGGATCATGCCCAATCTACCCCCTTTCCAAATCCTACTAGGATGCGCTGGCCCGAATATAAATAGCGGGCCACATTCCGTGTAATATCAGTCTGTGTTCTTCCTTCACCGCACTACCTGGTGCCAAAGGAACCATCGGATCCACTCCTGGTCTTCACCGCGCCCCTGGTGTAGAAGATCATACCTTTACCTTCGTCTTTACTACACTTCTGGTGCTGAAGACTTCCATCGCTCTGGTGCTGAAGACTTCCATCGCTCTACCAGTCCTTAGCAGTCATCATTTAAGTCAAACACGAGACTGCCGGCCCCTTACAGGCAACATAGTAAAGTAGTCCAGTTCAAGTTATTCTCATAACGCTCATCTACCTACCCCTTGTTAATTTAGGAACCGGTCGTGTTCGCCTGTCTCACGTAGGTTTAAACGTCCATCAGCTTCAGCGGGTAGGAGGTAGTGCTATACCACCATTGTTTATTTCCGTCATTGGAATAAACAAAAGTTTTCTTCACTTAAGGGTGTCCATCTAGTACCATAGCACCTATTACCATAAAATACAGCCTCATCAGAGGGACAGCAGGTGACCGGGAGACTTTGCTATTATTGCTACACACGTTAATAGAGTACACACATGCATCTTTGACGGCCACCCTTTCTGTGCACCACAGTGCCAGAATGGTAGAGCCCCAACATTAGGCTCTATCTATATCTCTATATATCTCTATATATCTATCTCTCTCTATATCTATCTCTCTCTATATCTATCTCTCTCTATATCTATCTCTCTCTATATCTATCTCTCTCTATATCTATCTCTCTCTATATCTATCTCTCTCTATATCTATCTCTCTCTATATCTATCTCTCTCTATATCTATCTATCTCTATATCTATCTATCTCTATATCTATCTCTATCTCTCTCTCTCTACCCCTCTCTCTCTATCTCTATCTCTCTCTATCTCTCTCTCTCTCTCTCTGGGTCAGCTTGTCGGCTTGATGCTTGCTTTCTCCACCGTACTACTGGTGCTGGAGGGGGTATTCCCTGAGTTGGTTAGAATGGACCTCAAGAGAGGCTCACCCACGTAGTCACCTATCCAGTTTGCCGGAGACACACACCCAGAACTCGTAGCCTACTTGAACAGTCAGGCCAGGTCACTCGGCATAGACAATTTGTGGTTTTGGGGAACACCATACCCTCAGTCAACACCTAAGGTAAACAACACCAACGAGTCCTTGCATGGTAGCACGCCAAAAGTTGAAGCTCACCCAAGTATAGCCCAACCCGGAACTCCACAAGCTCAACCAGTCAAGCATCGCCCAGGTATAAAGTACGGGGGATCCCACCTAAACGCAAAATTGTACTCTCCACACCGGACTTCATGCCCTGCCGAATGGCCACTCTGCCAACACTATATTCTGAACGCGCTTTAGTGCCACGAACGGACTAGAGTCAACACACACCCCAGGTGCGCCTAGCCTAGCATCCACCCCAAAACTCTTTGCTTGTAATGTACCTCCAACCAAGCGGCTATGGAGTTTCAAAATGAAGAGAAGTCATTATACGGCCGAGTTCAAAAGAAAAGTAATTAAGTATGCCGAAGAAACTTCCAATCTTGCGGTTCAAAGACATTTCTGTATCGACAAAAAATGTTCGACGTTGGAGAAAGCAAAAGGAAGAACTCCACTTACATGCAAACAAAAGAAAAACATTTGGGGGCCAAAGCATGGATGCCAACAAGCACTGGAAATGGTTTTAAAAGATTTTGTTAACACCCAGCCGGAAAAATGTTTGTCAGTGAATGCAGAAATCATTCAAACAAAAGCACACAAAATCGCCCGGCTATGAAAATCACAGATTTTAAAGGCAGCCACCACTGGGTGCAATTGTTCATGAAACGCTGGGGATATTATCTTCCACAACATACATCAGTTGCACAGAAATTGCCATCAGACTACGAAGAAAAGCTGATAAAATTCCAGAATTACCTTCTTGGTCGGATTGAAAATGCTTTTCAGACTCCCGTATATTTCAACATGCCTGCAAACTACACCATAGCCAAGACATGAAGCAAAGAAGTAAAGATTTTGTCTGCCAGCTGAGAAAAACAGTGTATGACGGTGATGCTGACATGCACAGCAGATGGGCATAAATTACCACCATGTGTTATTTTTAAATGCATGACATTACCAAAGAATGAACTATTTCCAAAGAACATGGTCATTCGAGAAAATGAAAATGGATGGATGACATCCGAGAACGTGCAGGAATGAATTCGGCTTATGTGGAAATGCTGTCCTGGAGCATAGTTAAAGCTACCTAGTCTGCTCATACTGGATACCTATGCAGAGAACAGAACAAGCGAAGCGGGCGCTAGGAGAAGGGAAGACCGGCCTGGCAGTTATTCCCGGGAGAATGACGTCTGTTTTGCAGCCACTGGATGTCTGCATAAATAAACCATACCATTCTAGGACACACTTAAAAAGTTTTACACAGACTGGCTTTGCAAAGAAGACAAGATGTTGACCCCTACTAGACGCGTGAAACGTGCGAGCTTGTCGCAGGTGTGTGGATGGATAGACGTCGCATGGCAAAGTATTAGCAGTGACGTTATTGTTCAAGCTTTTAAGAAGTGCTCTATTTTAAATGCGCTGGATGGTACAGATGATTATGCTTTGTGGGATTAAAGTGAAAAGGAATTGTCCAGTGCTGACGCAGTCGGATAACGAGGTTCAGCCAGGGCCAAGCAATGTGCAATAAATAGCAATGATATACCCCTGTGACATGTGTTAATAATTGTACAATATTTTTTCAGTAGTAGTGCTATTCTTGAAAATTGGTATTATTAAAATTAATAATTACGCATTACATTTTTTTTTTTTTTTTTTTTTTTTTTTTTTACAATTCTTGCAAATTAATGTTAAAATTTAAAAATCAAAAACCACAACAGTGTACAGCATTTGGTGTAAGGTAGCAGTATAAATAACTAAATTTTTAAGTGATATAATTAGTTGTAATGCATAAGTACTTTGAGACGTGATTTCATGGTGTAAACAACATCAAGTGCGTTCCTTTATTCCCTCCCATTACGCATTAGCTTCCGCTGTGCTCTCCCTCAACGCACAAACTTCATTATTTCCCTGCTGGTCTCTCCCTTTTACTTCTTCCTCGCTCTCTTCCCATACTCTGCCAATCCTTCCTCCTCCTAGCTCCTCCCAAACCACTCTGCGCTCCCGCCCACATCGCTCTACCAGCCACTCTCACACCTCCAAGCTCCATGTGCTGTGACACTTAGCAGTCACATTTTTTCACCACTTCCGCCTCTTTCCTTTTCCTTCTCCTTCTACAATCTCCCTTCCTACCACGAACCATTCATGGACGTGAAAAATTTGGCACAATGACCTCACCACGTGCTCTCAGCTGATAGAGTGTGCAGGATACGTTCAATTGTCGGCTTACATTCGGCATTATGTTATTTTTTCTCCCTCGAGGGTCTAAAAGTTAGGGGTCGGCTTGCATTCTGCGTCGGCTTACAATGCGGTAAATATGGTAATCCCCCTTCTCTGGAAGGTCTGAAAGGTCTAAGTAAGATGGAGCCTTAAAAAAAATTTTCAAGTAAGGTAGGCGGACACTTTAATGCTAGGTCAGTTGGTATCTGTCTTTGCGGTCCTTCTGTGTGCTGGGGCCTTTCGTATTCACACAGGGCCATGCCATGTGGAGTAGCAGCGCTAGTTCTGTCTCACTCTGGCATGCTGTCTCTCTCTTCTTCCTTGCCTGGATGGCGTTTCTGCTCTGCTAATGAGTTTATCCCCCTTGTGGTGGGCTTACTGTCAAGGTTGATATGGTGTACCAGGTGTCCCACAACCTCCATTATTATACATGACATTTACAAGCTAAGCACAGCTGTGGTTACGTAATATAAAGATATAGACAACACTACCTGTGGAAAAAATACAGTATTTACACTAAAGGAAGACCACCCTGAATATCAGATGACCCCTTCCTGAAAAAATACTTTGGAGAGAAAAATTTTTAAACCTGAATTTAAGACTACCCCTGTGAAATGTTGAAAAAATTATTTTGGTTAAAAGTATTTTTGATTGAAGCTATGACAAACCTTTCAAGAAGAAATGCTATTATATGGATAATATAATATTTTTAAATTTACTTTTAAAGAAAAGGTAATCACAATGAAATAGGCGTGTCTAACCTGGCTTTATGGTAGCATCTTTCTTACACTGTAAAACTTTTGTGGGTGTTATATTTGTGAATTGAGACATTTTTCTTCCCAGCATAGCACTTCTTCTTTACAACCATTTGCAAATTAATCAGATTAGGATTAGCCAATTAATCAGATTAGCCCTTAATCCACAAAATTTATTATTAGACCATCCCCATCAACATGTCACTCACTAGTGAATTAGAACCTGCCTACCCCTGGAAGCTGTTTATATCTCTGGGCAATATCAGATACGGGGACCCTTGTCAAAGTTGACAGGTACAGTCTCAGCACTACAAAAATATGCCCAACCATAGGACAAGCAGTATTTAAGCATGAAAAGCATTTGTCAAAATCCTCTGTCTCATGGCATGCCAACATTGGACAAGCAGTGTCACACATTCGTGGTATTTGTGGTCTTCGGTTTTGAATTGAAAACGACCCGGAATTGTAGAAGACACCTTATTTTTTCTATTCCTTTTCCGTCAAAAAACTTTGTCTTCCTTTATGGTAAATATGGTACGTTCATAAAATAACACGTATAAAACGATGGGAATAAAATATATGTACAATGCCTTACTCACGGAAGGCAGTGAGGAAACAAACTATCGCTTGTGGTGGTGTATTAGTTGGAGGAAACCCTACATTCTTTTATAGGCGACCTATGGGTATCACTGCAAGCACAGCAGTTACATCTGACATAATGGAAGGTTGCCTACTCCAGGTCTTCCGTCACCTGAAGCTGACTAGCTACCGATACAAATTGAGTACCCTTGAAGAATCTATAATTATAACAAACACATGGGCATATGGTGGAGGTCACCATACACGCTAATCCTTATTAACACATATATCACTCAGTTATTTACAATCTGTACCTTTGGGATACTTTACGCTAGGAGATAAAAGCTCTGAGGGTTTGTCCTGGGTTCGAGTCTCACTCTATTAAAATATAAAAAGGCACAAATATTTAAAATACATGCAAACACTCAAAGATGACACAACACATATTGTAGCTGGATCTCATGTCCAGGTCATGGAATACATTTAGTCCAATGTATCATCTCAAACCAAACCACATTGACGCGCGCCGCTTATAACAATTGTATTAAACACGACTACAACTCATCCTAACGTGTTACATCTACCAGGAACCACCACCATATAGTCCATTCCCCATTGGAAGCAACTTTCTCGGAGACCTGCTAAATATCTACTTGCAGGCCATTTCATATCCTTCCGCCAAATGTAAACAAACATTGCCATGTGACTGCTATGTAGCATCTTTCAAAATCAATGTTTACATTCCATCGTGTGTGTACATAGGTTCGTATACTTTCGCTACAACTAAAAATAAACATTGAAATGTGACTTATACTTTTATACCTGTCAAATGTGTTGTTTACTGTTTAGAGGTTTTAAAAGAATTGTCTTAGGTCTATTTCAAAAACCATTCCGTACGAATATTCACAGTTTAGGCCTCTAACATTATTTAGGTCAGCTTTATGAAGTTTTAAAATTGCCAGAATTGAAGACAGTTCTTACGGTTATTTTACATTAACATATTTGTTTTCCACAACATAGTTCAATACATGTAATGCACGTTACAATTTTGCCACGACTGTGTTTAACACTGTTACAACTGCGAGGTAATGAACTGAAGTATTTAAATTTTTGTTATTGATATGTTTGGGTCATTTCTTTAAAAGGATGGCATCAGTTGGAATAAATATTAAAACGAAGGAACAACCAGTCACATTGAAATCAAGCACGCAACTCGTGTTGCTCATTTTTGTCAGACAAACTTTAAAATATAGTGGTGAACATGCACACAAATATGCCTACAATAACCTTTATTCTGCTCATATTTCTATGTATTGCTACTTACTGTTTGTTAGGTTTATTGAAATTTATCAGGCTGGGCTTAGTATTTTTCTTCTGGGATTGTGGCAAATTACATTACACGACTTGTGTTTGAAACCCCTTAGGGCAAAGGTACAAAGTTGTGATAAATAAACAGACATGGATGTAAATAAATAACTTCGTCATAAAAACAGTTCACATTTAAAACATATAAATAGTGCTAATCAAATATTTGAAATCACGCACACACAGGGGCAGCATATTGACCACGATGTACAAAGGCTCGCCATTTCACACAAGCAATGATTAACGAATAACAAATTCAAAAATCATTATTTGGCTGTAATAAGTATGAAATATGCTAGAATTGAAAACATGTATAATGTTGTGCTTACTAGCGAAGTGAAATTTCCCGAGTGTGAAAGAGACGAAGAAAGAGAAAGAGTGCGACAAGCCTCGCCAGCAGACAGTTTTTCAATTGCTTTCTCGCACTATAAAACAATACGGTACCATTACGGCCTACTCACAATATTTTCCGCTGTTATTTTAAACTGTAAAAATGAGATGTTGCCATCGAAGCTACTTACATACTTAAATATTTTGATAGGCACCGTTGAATTTACAAATAGTATACTAAAAAAATGAGGTTAAAATAATATTTAACTGTAACTATTTCTTACCGGTCATTGCCAACACATCGTTGCACTCGCTGGTGTTATTTCATATTTAAAATAGAAATAAATATTGTAAGTTATAGAAGATATTAAGGTAAAAGTCCATTTATTCAATAATACAGTACTCTAAAGTTAACCACAGTGTTATATATTTGTGGAATACAGGTTATTGAAAAAACAAGTTGACATGTTATACCTAGAGTGTTTTTTCAAAGGTTAATTTTCATAAATCGCTTCCAATTGGGAATGGACTAAGGTATTTTCCTGATGTACCAGACCCAACTTCCTCTCACTACTCATGTAGTAATCTACGTATCCCAAGGAAGGGTCAAACCCAGCACGTTATTCATGAGTATGCACAGGATCGCTCCAACCCTAGCGGGCGATCCAAGCATACGAAATAAGCATTGTTCCAAGCGGCTGTGTAACACGTCAGCCTCCCCAACGCCCCCTGCAGACAGTGTCGCCACAGCCATGAAGCTGCCTGAGGAAGGCCGAGTGCCTGATGACATATAACCGAGCGCAAGGGTAGTTCTCCCACCCTGCTCGCAAAAGGCAGTCATCACAGAGTGACGTCACGCCTCCCACTCCAGCCCAGGCATGGGTCGGCCGAGTGCACAATATAAAACAGTGTGCGGCCGAAAACGCTGGTAGTATTCTCCAGTAGCTCACCTCAACACTTCTGTGCTGGGGCTCTCTACTGACCATAGGCCATCAAGGTCCTCCCCAAGAGCTTCCAGTTCTTTAACGACCACCAGTGGCTGCCGCCACCAACAATCAGAGACTTCTACCACTTCCTCCAGAAGCTCCCAAAGACTTCAAACACCATCAGCTCAGCTTCCAGAAGTCTTCAACACCAGAAGCCTGCTCAACTACACTCCACACTTTCGCTGTTGACCATCCTCGATCAACAGTGGCCACCTACTTGCTAGTAAGTGGCAACTACAACCACTGCCCTTCTGGTAGTGGCCCCCGCTGTTAGGTCTCTTCTAGACACCCTCAGGTTAGATAACTGTGTAAAGAGTTGTTTTTATAGCCATTGAGTTCATTCTATACTTGGTTAGTATATGAGGAGGTCACCTTCACCTGTTAAGCATAGCTTACTTTCATTCTCTCTCTGCTTAGTAGTAGGTACGAGTCACCAGCATTTATTATTTATAATAAATACCATTTTTAATCCTATCCTGAGAGTAAGTTTGTTTACACGTAAATCCTGTATGCTACTAAGAACTCTACTTCTAGATGAAGAAAACAAGCGACAGGGTTTAAAAATATTACGAACCACAGTGTATGACCACAGATCCCCATCAGGTATCTGTACGTCACAACACACACCACTTTCGATGGCCACCCGTTCTGTGCACCCAGGTGTACAGAAAGTTAAGTGTCGATACCACCTCTACACCATTTGAGCTAAGGCAAGGTACGCGAAGGGAGGAGAAGAAGGCAGAGTTCATTACTGCTAAGCGAGTGGGCACCAATCACCCATCCACACTTGGTGGAGACACCCGACGGGAACGTCCTCAGTCTGCTTGTCACCCGGAGAGGCAGTCCTCTTCATCCAGCACCCCAGTATATTTCCTCTTGCACACCAAGATGTGCACAGAGCCACATCCTGCAGTACGTACCCTGGTCACTGGGAGAGACACCAGGTTGGGCATAGCCAACTTGTTCTTCGGAAGCAGTGCAGCTGCCACTTGGAGCCAGAGTTACCTCGCCTCTCCGTATGGCACCTCAACAACTAGCACCACCCAGGCAACTGCTGGCCCCAGCCAGCCTACCTATACATTGGAACAGAGGAGATTGGTACGCGAGTACCCTGGTAAGCCAACCCTGCCTCAACGGGCTAAGGTGGTAGTAAGAAATATTGCGGTACTACCCACAGCAGACTTCGTACCAAGCCGCCAGCCTACTCGATCAGTGCTAGTCTCTAGTAGAAAGCAGACTCAATCATAGTAATTGACTACCCGAGCGCGCCTGACCTGGCGCTCACCAAAAGTAACACTGACTAGTCTAAGCGACACTGTCAAAACCATCTTCACTCGGCCAGCACCGTTGCTTGGACACTGACCAGCCTATGTCTTAAGCCTTAGCTTACCTCAGTTCTTTTTCTTCTACCACATTGAATCAATAGGAAAACTCCTCAATTACCTACCTTCCTTCCTTCACTGCACTTCCGTGCCAGAGGGATACTCCATTACCTTACACCCTACCCGAGGGTTGTCCTGTCACATCCTGCTTAGTCTAACTAGCACTGTACCAGATATGCCATTCCATCGTCTACACTGTAGACACAGCGGCCCCCCTCAGGGCAACAATACGAGACGGCGATAGCCAGTTTTTCAGTTGCTTTCACAACGCTAGCCTACCCTACCCTTATTGTTAGGAACCGGTCACCTCTACCGGCACCATGCAGACAGCTTCCCAGCAGACGCTCGTGCTGATGTTAGGAGGTAGTAGGTCATCACATGTGGTTTCCCTAATAAGGAAATAAAACACATGTTTTGCTAAAATTATGAGTTCCACACTTCCTGTAGACTTGCACCTTTCCCAGTTGCTGTGGATGCAAGGCCAATGGTGGTAATTCTGGGAAGTTACTCACTTGAGCCAAAACACATTGTTGCCACCCACATATATCTTAGACGGCCACCCTTTCTATCTACGCCATAGGTAGAACGGTGGAGCCCAAACAGGTATACTGCTCCTGGACCAGCTTGTCAACTCGGTCTCTCTCCTTTTTCCACTGCATCTAAATGCCAGGAAAAACGGATGTTCCCCGAGTTGGGAAGACTCGGCTAGGATGACAACCCACATGATGTGTCCTAAGACGGTGAGGTCAGACTTTCCCTATGTACTGTGCATCCGTGCCAGGTTCTGAAATAGGGTGTCCGCCCAGTTGATGGCCCTCATGTGGTTTTACACACTGTAACCACCACAAGGACCCTGCCTTGCTGACGTGAAGGGTATTGTGCCCTTCCAATGCCCTACTCCAAGAGACGTGGGCTGAAGCAGTGCATAAAACAGACCCTACTTGCCTCTGGGTGCCTGCATGAGCTTACCCCTGCCCTCATCCCTTCAATTGCACAGCTCGACCCAAGAGAACAGGCACAAGCACTTTGCCATCTGCAGGACCCTATAGCCAGAAGTACCGAAGGACCTGTTTCCAGAACCAGAACAAATAGGCACTGAAGTCCACCCCTTGCTGGCCACCTACAGAATGGCCTACGGAAGTGACTGCCTATTTGGTTAAAACTATACCAGTGCAAGCTCCACAACCACCACTTAGGCAACCCTTCACACTTCCGTCTACTTCTCCTGCAACTGGCTGGACGAACGAAATATGGTGGATGCGGCCGTGCAGGCTTGGCCTGTAGGAGCACACCCGGACAAGCCACTGTGGTTGTACGATGAAATTGTACATGGCACATACCTGTCGAGGTTGGAAGAACCCAACACTCTGCTGGCAGCCCTGGCCACGGTAATCAGGCAGATGGAGGGGGGAGACAAAATATTCCCCCGAATGGTGGCAGTAGACAGGCTTGTCGTCGCCCAGGCGGGCCTATGAACTGAAAGAAATGCACTCCTGACCTTACTCAGAGTGCTACTAGCGAAGAGGTGAAAGCTTCTCAGAGTCAGAGATCTTCAGGGATGCTGTCCGTACATATGGGAGGCGTACTACAGTAAGCCCTTCACGGGGTACACTGTGGTCCAGTATTAGTCCTTCTTCCCAGTTGGTATACTAACTAACCAGAGCCAGTCCCGACAAGAATAGCAGTTTTCCCCTGTGGGAAACTAGTCCAAGGGAGGGATTCTGGGGGGGGAGGGGGATCAAAAAGGTGTCCACAGGCCCCCCTCCCGGCTTCACCTGACTAAGGATTGGAAGAACAAGATAGGGGAGAGTTACCACCCAAACAAGACCAACATCCCCTCCCTCAAACACTGATCACGACAATACCAGGATATGTCCCCTTTCTCTGGATGAGACTTAGTTTCATTCAGGAAATAATCTATGACGACAAGGCAGTCAGCAACAGAACGTGAGAACGGAAGGACAACCCATGGAATGAAGGACCGGACCTCAACGAGGTCACCAGCAGATTGTATTGAATGGAGGTGTGTGTAAATGAGAACCAATAACAAATGACTGCAGTGTGGTTTAATTACGCCCTTTGCGCCCGGGGGCGAGGTGGCGGGGAATGATTCTGGTTACCGGTCATTCCCCAAAACTAAGTCCATACCATACACACTCATGCGCACTGTGCCACGAATGCAGATAATGGGGTACCGTCATGCTTAATTTTTAACGTGAAAGAAGGACAAGCTCGGATGCGGTCGTAAGTTGTGTGAGTGAATAGTTTAGTGTAATGTTTTTTTAAATTAAATTTTTCGGATAGCATGACGGTTTCAAAAATTGCAAAGTTCCCGCTGGACCCTGAAGATCAATGGGCCAATTTAGCTTTTGCTTTGCGGGGGGTTAAAGTACAGATTAGAAAGTAGTGCTTTAGGTATGACCTTTTAATAGTTATCGGCCACCTAGAGGGGAGGCTGGAGAGGCCAGCGCCGGTTCCACAGGGCACTTTGTTTACTGCTCCTGCACGTGGCCCCAATGCTGCTACCAGACCAGTCAACTATCCCGCGCGTCACCCAGGTATATCATTCAAGGCAGGATACCTCAAGCGCAAGATCACTCTGCCCAAACCTGACTTTTGGCCCCACTGCAAAGCTACCAGGTCAGTCTTGACCTGTACAATAGGTGAGCCCCAGTACCATGTCAGGACTAAGTTTCACTCACAAGTCCCAGTCTACAAGGGTGCGCCTGACTCAGCACCAGAACAAAAGCCAAGTTCCTTCCCACTATTCTGCAGGGCGTCATGCATCAGCATGTTATCAACTTTGTGACATGTAAGTACGACCAACATTTTTTTAAATTTATTTATATTTTACTTTTGCATTAGTTAAAAATTTTCACGATTAATATTGCAAAAGTACTATGCGATTTTTAATTGAAAAAAATTGTGATGTAAATTTAAAACCACTGAAAACATACCACCAACTTTTATGATTGAAAGTACCTTTTTGAATGTATGAAAAAACCAAAAATTAATGTCTCTACTAATTATAAATGGCAAAGAAAAAATGTTTTTCCCACTTATTAGCAATTGCTTTTTGATGAATTGTTATGTGAACAAATGTCACGTGTGGATGCTCCATACAATTTTGCTGCATGTACAAAGTTGATTACGGTAACTGCTAAAATGTTAGGAATATCATTACCATGCAACACTGTTTTCAGCAAACGTGGTGAAATACGTGACAATGGCTGCCAGTACTTATTGGGGCAATATTTGTTTACGTACAAAATTAGTCGAGAAATTTAAACTTCATATTGTATTACTTTTTTCATCATAAAGCATTTACATAGGAAAATATATTGATGTATATTAGTGCGCCAATAGGAAGAATAGTATTTTCCCTGGTAAGATGTTTTCCTTGGTAAGATTTTTCCCAGTTAACAAATTTTTTACTAGCTGGTCCCATCAGAAACGACAAACTGTATGTGCTAAACAGCACTGGTAAAACTACAAAAAAATATATATATATAAATAGACGTAAAAATAAAAATAAAAAATAACATGGAAGATGTTACGTACAGAAACAATATGAGGGTACAAAAATGTAGAGAATTAAGATAATTCAGGCAGAGAACAACTCAAGAGAATATAGAAACAAGCACAAGGTTTAAGGTTAGTGTGTGTGACCTTATCCTTGTCGGACTCGCTGGTGTAGGGCTCGTCCTCGTGGGCAGCAATGGAGGGGACGAGCGGACTCCAGCGCAGACACTCTGAGTCCAGGGGGACCCTAGTGCGGCTGCGGGAGACCCTTTCAATGTGCTCATCCACCTTCCTCCAGTCCACCACTATCACAGTCTTGTAGGTCTCCACTATCAAGCAGCCGACCATGTCCTCCGCTGGCTGGCACTTCACCCTGCACAGGCACACACACCCCTCAGCAAACTGCGACAAGCAAGAGAAGCCATACAGAGAGCTTGTCAAGGGTTGTCAATGTAGTAGCTAGCCCCCACCATAGCAAACTGAATCCATTTCCCAGTGGATTTTCACGCAAAGGAAAAATGGCAAGAGGTTACTGTAGGTTGGCTGGTTTTTCTCAAAGCACTTCTTCCCATCCCTATTACTTTATGTCACTACAGTATTTCATTTCCATCTCACTTGACCCACATCAGCATTGAACATCTCAGCTGCTAAAACCTATTTTCTGTTTCTCCCTATTTCTCTTAATTCTCTTCACTCATTTTAGGCATTCTTGTTGTCCCCTTGTCATTGCAAACAAAAACAGAGCTGACAGCAACATTATAAAATGCAACATTAAAATTATTCCGTAATTTTTAACTCCGAAAAGCTCAGAAAATTTTGTAGTATATTTCCTACTATTATCACAGTCAAGACCACGTACGTTTTTCTCACTGTTGGATTAAGCCTTGTAGATGACTGACTGTATCTACTTAACTTGTAATTACAATTTATAGAAAGAGTTTCCCAATCAATTCCTTTCTAACAGAAAAATTAATTTCAATGCTGAGTTATGTACAGAATTTCAGACAGTGTGTATAGGATGTTCACAAAAAATTAACTTTTGAAAATTCTGTATAGGATGTATTTTTTAGTTTTCATTTTGCATCCTGACCTAACATGTAATTGCGAGTACTGTACATGTGTTGCCAACATGCAAATTCATACTCTAATGTGCATAAAAGAACTTAATTGGCCATAAATTGAAACACAAAACTTGCAATACAATATTGAATGTTAAAAAACTATTTTTATTACTCTGCTGCCAATGTAACTATAGGCTGTTCACTGTAAACTAAGCAGTATTGAAAGTCCTAATTAAGATCTACTTGTATGCACATTGTATACAGCGATAGGGCTGAATTCGGCCTACAAACTTTGTGAGGTGATTCCTTATGCAAAATTAAGTGGCAAACATACAGGACACTTTGTACCTAAACTAAATAATAGGGGCAAAATAAGTCACCGAAAATTGAGATTTTGGAATGTATTTTTGCGAAATATCGGGAACCAGGTGAGATGAAAGTACAGTTTTCGGAATATTGTTTTAAGTTATCGAGATCTTCAACCCAAGAGAAAATTCACAATAATAACACTCCCCATTACAAAAATAATAGGGGTTGGCACCCTCCTATTGCCGGCAACTTCGTTACCATCAGAAATTATGAACGTTTGATAATGGTTTATTGAGTAGTATGACCTACAAAACAAAAATGGTCCCCTTGTTGCAACTGCCTAAGACCCATCGTTTTAGTTTAAAATACACACAAAGAATTTGCTATATTCTGTTGCCGGAGGCCTCGTACGTAGGCAATACAGCCTACATGAGTGTATGGCCACAGCACAGCCAATGGTGGCAGACAATGTTAAAACCTAATGTAAACAATGCGTACAATACATTAATAAGCATACACAACTGTTTGATTGTGGCGACAGTTGGTGTGATTCCACACAGGACATACAGAAATTGATATTGCCTACGCACCTGAAACTGTATCGCTGCAGCTGTGTACTGTGCGGGCTTTTGAATCTTGAAACATTTGGTGCAGCAGTGTAGAGTAATGCCATTAAAACACATCACATTTAAGTAGTATAAGGTAACACATTGCATTTGAAAACAAAAGCTGTGGCATTCCATAGGTTTTATTTTAGAAACATGTATTACAAACACTTTTATAGGAAAGGCTTGATGGTACGGCCGTTATGTTCCATGCACAGTTAACATCGCTGCACCAACGATTGTTGGACACATTTGAAAACACCCTCATTGTCTCGAATAATCCCTCCAGCTGCAATGATGTGGGTGACGAGGTCCTCTTTGAATTCCACCACGGTTTCATACACCAGACAGCGCATGTAACCCCAGAAGAAATAGTCCAATGGATTCATATCTGGGGATTGTGAAGGCCAGGGAACAGGACTCCCACGACCTATCCATCGTCCAGGGAATACGACGTTCAGCATGTTATGTATTAAGCCCGCCCAGCCGTTAACACTAAATCGCTGTTGATCCCCGTGGACGAATGGGTTGTGAGGAGTGACATTTGCCCACTCGTGGATATGGATATTTCGACAATTTTGTATGCCATCAGATTGAAAGAAAACTTCAGTGAAGAGAATGTATCATTCAAAGTCAGGGTGTGTTTTGAGTTGTTCCAGAAACCATGTTGCAAACTCCACACCTCGACGATAATCCACAGGTCTAACGGCATGCACATGTTGTACATGGAATGGATGCAGTAATTGCTCATAAAGCAATCGACCAATGGTGCAACGGCTTATGTTGAGTACTCTTACAAATAGTATGCGTACTCACACGTGGGTTATTCTCAACATGCCTCAAACACATCCTCTTCAAACCTGGCTGTCCTTGCTGTCTGTACCCTTCATTCGGTCATGTCACCTCCAAACTTCCACATTCTCTCAAACACAGCTCCACAGATGCAAGTGTGGTGTGGTGTGGTGTGGCTGCTGTCTGTGCGGAAATCAATCCCCGTACATTCTTTGCAATTTTCGTCTATTTCCCTCTGCTACACCGTGGACGAGCAGCATATCTGTCAGTTCAAGCCATGTAAAGCATTCCATTTTGAGGACACAACATGCACCTTTTCTAACAGGAATGTAAATGATACATTATGGAGTGCTCAGATATTTTATACAATTGTCTCCGAGTTTAATGGGCCGCACTCACTATAGCGCCTTAGGTGTCGCAACAAAAGTTATGCCAGGCATGTAATTGGACATGTCAAACAGTACAGAGCTGCCTAGTGTGGTATTAGTGCCAGACATGTAGACCGCTCGCACAGCCTGTACACATGTTTTATACTACATGCTGTATATGACACATAGTCAAGACGTTTGTTCGCAAACGAATGGCCTGAAAGTATTGCATTATGAGAAGAATACTTTAAATAGTTGACATGTAGTTTGTCAAAAGTAACACTTATTTACGTGCTAACAATACAGTACGGCTACCTGCAGGTGTTTAATTTGTGCGTTTAATGTCTCATCGCAAATGAGGTCATTAGACACAGGAACATACAACATGGCACTTGAAGGGAACTGGGGAAGAATTCGGCCATGGTTTATTAAGGAACCATCCCAGCATTTGCCTGGAGTGACTTCTGGAAACCATGGTAAACAGAATTCTGGATGGCCTCACCAGGATTCTAACCTGTGTACCAACGAATGTGAGTCCAACATGTTACTGTTGCCCCACTTTGCTCGGTCCTTGATTTATTAATGATGGGAGATGTTTATACGAAATGTAAAGACTCGTTAACATTTGATACTTGTTTATTTAACACTATGACCAAGGCAACACACATGGTCTCTAGTCGCAACTGCCTAGGACCACCGCTTTTGAACAAAACGCACATACATAAAGCTTCAGCTGCAGTGATACATTTCCAGGCGCATGAACAACTCTTTACAGTACACAGTAGTGACAGCAATATGGTTCCAGGCACGTAGGCAATAACAATACTTCATGTAGGGATTCTCACATTGACTGTTGCCTGGAATAAATTGTCAGATGCCGTATCGTAGGCTTCTTAATGCACTGTAATATTTGTTAAGTAATAAATGTTGTCCACCATTGTTTGTACCAACAAGAGGACGATTTTTGTTTTGTAGGTCACACTGCTCAATAAACCAGCATCAAACATTCATAATTCCCCACAGTAACAAGTTGCCTGTAATAAGAAGGTGGCCACCCATTATTTACATAACGGGGAGTGTTATTATCAAATTGTACTTTCATCTTACCTAGTTTCCGATATTTCACAAATATACATTCCAAAATCTCAATTTTCGGGGGCTTATTTCGCCCTTAATATTTACTTTAAGTACAAAGTGTTCTGTATATTTGCCACTTGATTTTGCATAAGGATTCACCTCACGAAGTTTGTTGGTCGAATTCAACACCACCTTGTACTATTCCATCATATGTAATATTAATATTACATGGGCATGATCACTTTTTCATGTCCATGTAATAATAATATTGCATGGGCATGATCACTTTATTCACGCATTTGTCAAAAATGTGGAAATATTACAAAAGTAAGTACTGCATTTCACAAATTTGCTGATTTCGACTAATATACATAAAAAACACAAAGCTAAAGAAATCACTCCAGCGTTCAGAAATGTTGACCTCACTGTTTTAATTCAACGTTAGGGCATGAAACTACTTTTACCCTGTTGTTACCAACTTTACAGGGCACATGCTCGTCAGTGTACTCGTTAAAATATATGCAGGTTGGGGGAGTGACATTTTTTGTTGTAGGTTGATTTCAAAAGTGCTCACTTTACCATCAATAGCCTTTAGGAGCATGTCACTGTATTATGTACCTTATGAGCAGTGACTTTTCACAAAGGTTTGTTTCAAAAGTGCTCACCGTGAACAGGCTTACGTGCAGACAGTTTGCAAGAAGCAACATAGCTACATAAATGAAGTCTGTGTACCTGCAGACCATGCCAAGGAGCTGTAGTGTCATGGCAATGTCATGGCTGTACATGCCGGTGTGGCGGCTGATGGCGGCGATGGACACTGCACCCACCTCCTGGTCATCCCGATGTTCATGAAAATACTCCAGCACCACCGACTTCCAGTACGCATGGTACGACACCCGCCCCAGGTCGGATAGGGGCTTCTCTGGCGTCCCCGGCTGGCCTTCCTGCTTTGACAGCAGGTAGCCTGCAGACACCCGCCCATCACAAGTCTGATCCCATGACAACTCACAAAGAGTAGCATTCTGCTATGACTCCCCACTATGCCTCAATCAAGTTGCTTGTTCACATCGTACACACTAGAAGCTCTTCATATGAGACAAACTTAAAACTCCATTCAACTGAATACAAGGTTATGCTTTATTACTATTATTTTTGTCAAATAAAAAATTGGGGGGGGGGGGGGGGAGCAAAGCGGTCCAAAGCAGCCCTTTTTTGTTTTGCATCAAATATGGATCAGCATCACAAAATATTTGCAAATTTGAACTAAATTTTGAATATTATTGTAACTTTAGTTAAAATACTGTATATATTGGCATATTTTTTTTAGATACACATTACATAACAAAAAATTTATATGAAGCATTACAGCAGATCCCATATTTAACAAAGCTTCACTGTTCATGCAAGCAGCTTTGTAAATGTCACTACTTTTGTAAAATTATAACTGGCTGTTTATAACCTCAAAAAAAAAAAACATAAAATTGCATTTTTCAGACGAAGTTAATGTTTAATCATTTTTAATGCAAAGCTAAAACATTTCTCAAATTAAACATTAATTTATATCTATGTATTCTGAATAAAATGATACATATTATATAAAACTTCCTTGATGCCACATGTTGTGTAAACATCGAGCTTCGTGGAAATTTCAGCGAGTGTGAATCTACTTTCGGTGGAGTCCTGCAAGAAAATCACCAGTTGTAAATTTACTACTATAAAAATAATGATTTATTTTCGAATTAACATTACAATGATACCTCTAAAGTACATATTCATATTTGTTATTCGTAGGGGCCAAAAAATTTTGCAAACTGCATTAGATGCAGTTTTTTCTGCAAATTTAAACTATAACTGTGATTTTGCTGAATTTCTTTCAAAATACAATTTCTGCCATTTTTGTATCAAATTCAAAAAAACCAGTGAAAAATGGTAGGTACAGTCAAAACTCCTAACTTACAAACATTTCTATTAAATATTCTTTCTGACTGACAAAATGTAACTTATTTTATAGATTATTTACTCCATTTAACAAGCATCTTGTTCACATTACCAAACTTCCTTGTAACAAACTATTACTACCATCTAAATTTAAAAATGATCAATTTAATTACAATGTTTACAGATGTGTCTATATACAGTATTTCACGAACTGTTCGTCAAGTATAGATGTAAACATTTGTGCTGTGGTGACAAACTCCATATATCTATCTCTATCTCTGTGTTTATATATATATATATATATATATATATATATATATAAAACATACACACACTGTGAAGATGCTAAACACTCCATCAATAATGCCATCTTCCAATTACTGCTCTAAACCACATTCAGTGTAGTTGTTTCCCATGTTTCAATTGTCTACTACACTAAAAAGTGGGCACTGAGTGCAATCTAACAGTCACTGTGGTAGCTTGAGTGCAAATATGGCAGACCAACAAGCACTCCCTTCAGGCACTCGTGCAATAATTGCACTTCTCTAGTTTTCATGGTGCACCAAGTAGCACATTCGGTGCAGTCAAATGGTAGGTTGTATCCAAAGATCAAAGAATCAAGTGTTCTTCCTTATTACATGTAATATATCCACCTTCATCTCCAGAGGTGCTGGTTGCTCTAACTTTTTTTACATCTGTATCTTGAAGTTCTGGAATGTTCTGCGAAAAAATATCTGCTGTGTTTTGGCTAGCCATTTTTACATGCCGTTAATAGCAAACTAGCTCCGTGTGGTTGATATTCTTTGATTATCTTACAAACTAAACTAACCTAACACAGATACAAAATTAAAAGTGTTATCGGTATTGTTAACATTCTGTTTTTTCAGCTATTTCATTTTCAATGTATGCGAAGTTGTGTGAATTTAATCCTCGAGTGATGCAAAGGAAATGATAACACATGTTGGTAGAAATGAAATTGTAAATTAGAATTTTACAAGTTTCAGATTACTGTGAAAAAACATATTATGGAAATTATCTTTGTTGATGTTAGCCTACCCTGATCAAGGATATGTTTATATTCCTGTGTGTGCAAATCATTTTACTATCGGCAACTGTGAATTAAATTATTCTGGTCACAGTACATTATGAAAGATAAAGATATGCTTATATAATGTAAATGAGACTTGGGTCTTAACTTGTTGATAGTTCCTATAAATTTATTTCAAGCATATTTATTTTTATTTCAATTAAATCTTTTATGCCTTTACAAAGAATTCCTTTTTAACAAACATGCTATAATTTATCCACCAAGTTTTGTTAATCATTCACTTTACTTTGCTGTTATAAAATAAACAAATTCAAATAATTCATCTAACAGTTTAAATACTGTAGAAATAAAAAATTTATGTTTCATGCTGCATTTTAACAACTGCTAGTCATTCTGTTGAATTGCAGTTGCTGGTTGAAGTGGTGACTTCTGGAGCACTGAAGACTCAACTCGTTCTCGGGTCAGAAAGCGTACTTTCTTTTGAACTCTGTAGGTGTTGAAGGCAGCAACTGTACAGATTCTTTGGCTTGCGGTATAGGGAATTCCACCTGCATAAGCACGGAGTAGGTGGTTCCCTGGTTGGTTTGCTTCTCATCAGCTCGTTCCCTAGGTTGCAATAACCGGTCTTCCTTTGGAATAGGGTAGATAGCAGGCTCTTCCACTTCATCCGGCGTTTAGGAGATAACTGAGGCGGTGGCGTGCAACTTCGGATTCAGGGGTTTCTCTGGGGTAGGGTTTGTCCTCTTGTGGCCTTGTGTATATGCCCGCCGCAATCTCAGTCCAGTATACATTTTCCTGGCGTCCGATAACCTTTTAGAGGCCCTCCCACTTTCTGGCTAAACCCGCACTAAACTGATTGTTGCCTCTACTCAGGGGTGGCTGTGTAGTAAGATGGCTTTGACCATTTCAAAGACTCGTATGCCAGTATGTGGTTGCGGGGTACTTCTTCTTGATGTGCGCCTCTTGGACATCCCTTGCATTGTCCATGCAGGTCAGGGTGGCTGAACTAATGTCTTCACGATGAGGCATTTTGGTTGGTTCATGCTCCCATTGCCAATCCCCTGGGCGCCGTAGTGTCTCGCCCATGAGGAGTTGGCTGGGGCTGGTGTTAATCACCTCATTCGTGCATTGTCGCAAAGTGAAGAGAATTTTGAGAATGTGGTGATCCCAGTGTTTCTGATCATCCCCCACACTCAGTCGGAGGCTTTGCTTGAGCTCCTGGTTCCTCCCTCAGTGGAGTTGGCTTGCGGTTGGTATGGTGGAGTTGTCCAGGTCTCAGCTCCTCATTCTTGGCAGGCTAGCAGCCACTTCTTGCTAGCGAACTGGGTCCCATTGTCAGTAAGAATACTATGTGGGTAGCCCCAGTGCGGGAAAATTTCATTGTTTAATTTTCCAATGATGTGGTGGGTCTCCTGGCTTGGAAGAGGGAAGGCTTCTACCCACCTGGAGAATAGGTCTGTCACGACCAACAGGTACCTGTTTCCCTTGGTGCTGCGGGGATACAGTCCCATCAAACTGGCGGCTATGTGTGTCCATGGGGTATACGGTCTGCAAGATTAGGCAGTTGGATGTCTCACGGGAGCAGCTTTGTTTCTGCAGTTTGTAGTGCAGCCGTGGACGTAATGGCGGACATCCCTGCTCATGCCGTCCCATATATAGTGTGTGCATATGTCTGCTAAAGTTTCAGGCAGAAAATCAGCATGCAAATCCTTCTGTATCCAGATCCTTCACTCTGCTTCAGGTTGATTGTTGTGTGACCAGATTATGTCATCTCGTAGTACAAATCTCTGAGGATGCTTCCGTAGGTGGTCTTTTACTGGGTCCTCTTGGTACAAGACGGCGCCTAGGTCATTATGACAAGCAACTATCTGTGGAATCAGGGGTCCTTGTCCTTATGGCCAATGTAACTGCTTGACATTTTGAAAACTGATCTTGAGAGCTTGAAAGGTGGTATGATGTTCCAGTTCTCATTGCCACCGTGCTTCCTTCTCTAACGGCGGTGTAGTGGTACCATGAGGTTGGCGATGTTGGGCACAAAATCTTGGAGCCAATTACACAGTCCAACGAAGCAGCTGAGTTTCTTCTTGATGCTGGGTTCCTCTGCTTATTGAATAACCCGTACTCACTTGACTTGAGGGGTAGATGCCTTTAGCTGAAACTATATGGCCCAGGTATTTGATTGATATCTTCCCACAGTGGTTCTTCGAAAGTTTTGCCGTCGTACCGTGGAGTTCCAGGCATTCCAGTACCCGTTGCAAGCGAATGTTACCCAATATAGTCTGTTAGTACTTCAGCCGACATAAATAGTTGAAATGTAGCAAGCGCGTTCTTGAATATGAAAGACATGACTCTAAACTGGAGGGTTTCTCCTTCTGGTGAAGTGAACGGTGTGTATTTCCAGCTGTAGGAGTTTACTGCAATTTGCCAAACATCCAGACTGCATGTCCTGGGTGCTGAAAATTTTCGCCTCTTATGTCACGCAAGGTATGCGCCATGTCGAAAGCTGGTGACCAAATCGGAAAATGGCGTCAATGCTAAGGCAGTGTTGCCTAGCAGAAATATTTAAGGGTCTGTTATAGACTGGTGTGGGTTTACCCAGCAGTATTTCGTGCTGGATGGTTCTCGTCTGACGAAGCGTTTCCCCCACATCAAAAAGCGCTAACTTGCTTGTCGAGAATTTCCTTCAATTGTTGGAACTGAGCCTCGGAGAGTTCATGGTTGATCTCCTCTTCGTGGAGAGTCGGAGGTTTGACGGCATTGGGACAGTGTTCCCAGTTGACGGTTACGCAGTGATTGTCGCCCAGGTATACTTTCCGTTGCCCATGGTCCATGACGCATTTTTGCTACTGAAGCCAAGGGTGGCCTAGTATAAGTTCTTCCTGGATGTCAGGTGACACGATGAATTCCGCTGGTGCCTTGATCACGTGAAGTTCAACTATTAAAGTCGTGCAACCGTCGACGGAGAGCGTACAGTCCGGTTTGGAATCCTTACTGTTTTGGTTTGAGGACGAAGTGACGCCTTTTGTTCTTCCGTTAGGATGTCGCTTCGTGCAAAGTTGCTGGTCGCAAGAGAGTCAAGCAGTGCCAGTATGTTTTTCCCATTTTACGTGAACTTTTTTATGTATCGGGTGAATCAGTTTCTTCATCTAAAAGCAATACGGTTTGCCCTTCTGGTCCCGCAGGGTCACCCTTTTTGACCCTACGGTGGCAGCGTTTCCCATCTGCGAGACGTTTTTCTTATCTGTAGCTGGCTGGGTGTTACGTGGCATAGGCAATATTCCACACATTCACATTGTGCCTGCCACTGTGGGCAATCCTTATGAAAGTGGTATACGGGGCAGTACTAAAATTTTAGTAAGCTGTGAGCGGGTGGTGTGGGTGGCGGCATCTCTGTTCTTCATTCCGACGGCTTGTCTGACTCCATCAATTTGGTTGGCTTCAGGCGGACGAGGATAGCTTGTGCTTTAAAATTGCATTCTGCTTCTCGTGCACGTTCTACTAGTCGTTCACTGTGAGTGGTGAAACATGTGGGTTGCATGTCATACACAACTTTCCTCATCTTCATTTGGAAAGATACGACAGTACATCTGTACCTTGCATTGGACACAATTCTCATCTACATGGCCTGATATTTGCGTACGGCTCTAGAACTCTGTAGTGAGGCGCACCAGTACCTCCTGCCAGTGAATTGTTGGGCAAGACGGCTACTGAGTTAGCTCCACTCAGAAATAAACTCGCCATACTTTTGCCACCATTCGAGGGCTTTACCCTTAAGCTTGGATTGTGCTCGTGAGACCTATTGCTTTTCTGGTACTTCATGAGTGCGAAATTCCCTTTCACATTCAGTCGTGAACACTAGCAGGTCTTTCTGAGGATGTCCCGCTAATTCTAGCAGTTGTGGTTCTCCCGTACATCGAGCGTTGTTGGTGTGGGAGGCCAGACCTAAATTGTGTGGTCTGTACTCTGCGGCCCACCGACAAACTTCACACTGATAGACCATTCCTGCCTGGTCAGGTAATTCGCTCATCTGGCCAACCGATACACCCGTGGTGGTAGGTCTCCCCACACAGCATACAGCCACTGTGTGGGTAATGCCTGGGCAGGTTATCCAATTGCAAAATGTGGTCTGAAGTGTTCTACACTTGTTGTAACTGTGTTCAAGTCTGTCGGTGTAGCATGGTTCATCTGCCCAGCCAAGGCAGGTATAGTGGAACCAGTGTAGACAATGGATACAATCAATTCGCTGTATCCCTGTCCCGGGGCAGTTTGGCTTCGAACAGCTGCTGTGTTCAGTTGCAGCTGCAACAGTGCCGTTCTAGCTGGTGCTAGCTCATATCGGTTTTGGACATTGTTACATGCTGGTTCAGCGCCCGGGGTGTTTTATGGACACGTGCTGCAATTTCTATGGTCTGGTTGACCTGGTCGTACTGCTTAGTTGTTACTATTGCAGTTAAGCCCCACGTTAGGCCCCAAAAAAATGGCTTCTTTGACATGTTACGCCTTGAGGTTAAAGGAGGAACGTCACCACATCTGAAGTGTTTTCGGCCTTTACATGGTACTGGAGTGCGTCCAGCGTAAAGTACTGGCCTGATAGTGTTACGACAGGGCACGAAATCAGGTTCCGTGAAAGTGGTCTTGTGTTTCAGTGGATTCGCTCTAGACTGTATATATGGGCGACGCGTAATCTGTGGAAGCTGCTTAACCTGTGTCAACTCCGGCCATCTTAAGTTTGAGCTAGGTTGGTTAGTGGGCAGGAGCTTGAAGGTTATAACGGTCATAGAGTTCCGCCGGCTCAAGTCCCCAAAAGCGTGGGTTAGCGAGTCCCAAGGACTGGTCCCATCCGCTTAAGTATGCTGCAAACACGGGGTGTGTATCCTCGCTTAAACGAATGGGGTTTTCAAAAATGTCCTTGGGAATCTCTGGCGAGGACAGAATCTGCAGGTGGGACAATGCCTGTGCTTGGTCCCTCTTGGAGAGTTTCATAAGTGCAACCAGAAGAGAGAGAGAGAGAGGGGGGGGGGGTTTAAACCTCCTGCAGACTACCAGAGGCAGTAAGCACCAGTTTAACCTTCTCTCGGATACCACTCCAACAGGAGTAGGGCATCAGGACAATCACACTCTCACGTCTGTGAAGATAAAACACATGATGTGTTTTCCTGTACAGGTGTACAGCCACGTGTAGTGTCTAACAACCATAGGCAGTACCCCTATCCCAGCACACCCCATCGAAACACGGTGAACACAGAGTGTCAGGTCTCGCCAGTTAGACTGTCCACTGACGATTCAAATATGGTACACTTTTCAAAAATATTGTACAGCTTCCAAAAGTTATGGTATGTTTGTACCATAATTACGTGATTAGTAAATAGATGTTAGATGCAGATTAAATTATGGTTCACTTTTCTAGATGCAGATTAAATTATGGTTCACTTTTCTAGATACAAATTAAATTATGGTTCACTTATCAAGTATCATATGCATTACGAAAGTTATGGTACGTTCGTATCATAACTACAATAAGAAAATTGGTGTTAAAATTTGGTATTCTTGGATGTTCTCATGCGTTACTCAATAATATAAAGTATTGAGGGTATTGAGGTACCGCGGTATCTATGATGATTAATATTACATTTCACTCAAAAAACACACTATAGTGGTACCTATATGAAACTATGCTTAAAGAAAGCAAATTACAAAATAACTAACTACCAACAAAATATTCCAACAACACCAACAGGATATTCGATAAAGACAATTAGAAAAAAGCACACGCAGAACGGCTTTTGCCGGGCTGGAAACATGGTTAACCATTTAAATGCCAAAATCCTTCGGTGTACTCTTTCCTAAAAATCAGTAAATAGATTTTCTTACATTTTCCACTCATTTAGCGAATTACTACACAAAACTACATTGAAAAGATATGGAACTACAACATAAACATGGCTGAACAGTAAAGAGACGCACACTGTGTGATGCAAAAATGGCGAGATGCCATTCATGAAATCTTCACGAAAATACGACTTCAGCGCTGTCTACAACTTCATTCAGCCAATACATGATTAGCTACCAGATTCTTTGTTACAGTGACGCGTCTATCGGGCTATCTACAGCAATCATATAATTAAATACGCAACTCGCAAAACTTTAGCTTTTTTCCTTAAACCCGTAAACACACTATAATTTCCTTACATTTTAAAACTGTAAAAGTTGGCAGGGATGAATTGTACTCAACATGAAGTTTAAAAAGGTTCAAAGTTGTACTTTACTTACGTACATCTCAAAATCTCAAATCCCCCCTATCTAATAAAATTCTGGATATATGGAAATATTTTGACAGGTCCCTGAAAAATAGTAGATCAAGAGTTGACTATACTTCTACACAATCTGTCAAAAAATGGAATTCTTATATGAAATAGACCAATATCACTTATACTATTCGTGCAGCATATAGTAAGTTATACACAGATCAGGGTGCATGGATTGTGGGGAGGAGAGAGGATAGCGCGAGTCACCACTTTTGTTCACATATTTGTGTGTCACGCATGCTGTCTCACTCGTTAGGCATACGCTTCAGACATCTTCCAGCTGAATTTTTATAAAGTTTTTTTGCCAATTTTTTTTTTACAGCTGTTGCATACTAAAAACCTACTCAACGGCTGTACCGGCAACATTTTAATTTTCTCTTTGCACCCTAGTTTGTCACCTGGCCGCTAAGTCCACTACCAACAACCCCCTTCCACCATACTGCACTGCCCTACAACTCGCAACCCAATAAAGCTGGCCTAGCCTGCGAAACATCGCAACTGCACAACCACATTAAAAATGTGAAGTCCTTTGTGTGTGTGCCTGTTGACAATTACTAGACTAAATGCTTATGCTTCTGTAACATTATATTGTAACTATTTTGTTATTAACGTTGCTGGTTTTCTTGCAATTTTTGTTGTAAACTGAACTTGGAATTGTAACACTTGGTAGAGAGAAAAATAAATAGGTTTTATGTACGAAAATATTTTTTGGGCTTGTATTAAGAAACTGTTGATGATCCAGCAAAATGTGCATCAATGTCATCTCACCAACAATTGTCCTTATAGCATACTTGAAGTCCCATAAATATAATTTGACCATCTTATCAAAAATGCCTTTGAAAACTTCTTAAAAGGTTTTAATGAATAAAACTGTGCAAACTCACTGAAGTCTATGAGAAACCTGCCAAAGCCTTGTTTCTGGTACTGGGGCATTGTCATGATGCAGGAGACATTGTACTTCTGTTGACAGTGCTTCTCTTTGGAGAAGTATCCCACCAGGTGGCACCCCTGAAACATGAAACAGGCCATCCAACCACACCCACCAGTCACTTCAAACATAAGGTACAACTCTTTTAGCCACTAGTGTGCTCCCATTCTTCTGTGTGTGTGTGCGTGCACGCGCATGCGTTTTTGTAAGAATGTTTGTGCAGGTAACTGGTTCACAAAAGTGAAACAAAGTTCTCTACCTGATCATTTAATATTATTTGTAGGGTTGGGTGAATAAGCACACCAAAACATGAACTAAAAATGACATCTTTAATTTTCATTTCGCAAAGAAATCTGGTTACCAAAAGTTGTAACAAAATAAAAATTCATAATTTCGATGAATTTTCGGGTGTTTAATGAATGTCCATTTAGTGCACATGCAAAGAAAAATTTTGCCTGAAAATAATAATGTTTGTTTTACTATATAAAATCAAAATTTAAATGTAAGCAAAAACTTTTGTGGTAAATACTCCATACCCTAAATTTTTATAATTTGATATTACAACAAATTTGTAGAGATGTGTGGGATCCCAAACCTTCGGGAAAAAAAGTTGGGAAAATGGTGTTCAATGCACATTCCTATTGATGATATTTCCTATGAGCAGGAAAAACAATATTTCTCTTCCTGTCAAGCTTAAACTAATTCTTCTGTGTATTCTCAGAAACTTTAATTAGTATTTTCTGTTGCATTACTTACGTAATTGCAGATTTACATTTTTTCTGAAAAATCTTTATTCTAAATCGTTTGCACATTTATGTAAACACCATTCCCGTCTTTCGGTTGGTATATTTTTATAAACTTTACGTAACGTTTTATTGTTCACATGCATGCTATGTAAGATCGCGCTAACCGAAAGTCAGTATTACAATTGATAATTTAACATCGATGAATGATCATATAAAAGATAAAAAACATTAAGGAATTCTCCACTTTATCAAATCAATTACACACACATTTATTAAATACAATACTAAATAAATTAGTTTTGCTCTCGTCAAAATTGAATACAACCTTAAAATAAATGCCATTAATGCAATATTTACGTTTTGATTAGTGAAAGATGTTACTGAGTGTTGCATCCCGTGATGTACGATTTCAACTATGGTTATCCAGAAAACCATAGAACAAATTAAAGAAAACCTTATTCTTTGAGGTACAAACTTTTTTCACTTGTCTCCAAGAGAAGCGTACTTGTTTTACTTATCTATGGCAAGAAATTTATTTACGTTTATTTTCTCGCACATTGTTTACTTGAACTTACTTTCTTTACATTCTTATTGTAGTAGTTCGGTTGCAAATGGAAAAACCAGATAAGTTTGTAAACAGTAAAAAATTAGGCATGTGGAAATTCTACGAATCTCTGCAAGAGAGCAAATCATTGGCTAGATGTGCATCTGGCAGCAAGGTGTTAAAATGTGAGCATGGGAGCACGTCTGGGCTGCTGAGACACTTGAACCAACATCCTGCATTAAAAAAAGATTTATTTATGACTTGTCCATATACCTAGTTATAATTTTGACACATGTGATATTTTTCCCGATCCCGTCCAGTTTCCCCCAGGGGAAAAAATTTTTCCCTCCCCAAAATTCCCGTCACAAAATATCCATTCCCGCACACCCCTACAAATTTGTTGTAATGAATACCTTGCTAAAATTTTATGAAATTTGTTAATCTCTCATTAAGGCTGAGCTCTAACAACATTATTTTTGCCTTTTTTTTCTGTTTCACGAAAGTTCATAACATACTTTTCTTTTCGTTTTGTAATAAAGTCACATTACCTCAACCCTAGAGATAAAACTGCTCCGGCAAAGTCATGCCATCAGTTGCCATCAGTCACAATAACATCTTATGTTGTCAATACCACATGCCACAGCCCTCTAAGTGCAGTTTGTGTGGTGACATTCATAACCTTCTCAAGTGCTCCCAGTTGTTCCAAAACGATCCAAAGGAATGGTATTCAATCATTAGATAAAGTGGTGTGTGCATGAATTGTTTGAGACAATCTCATCAAGCAAAAATGTGCACCTCAAAGAATTATTGTCGTACATGCATTGCTGCTTTCGTGCCAGACCAACCACTGTAGTTCAGCCAGTGAGTGCCTCCTAGCAGTGCATGTCAGCCAGGTCAAGCCATTCCTCCACACTGGGGTGGACTATGCTGGTCCCTTCTCAATTCTTCTAGCCGAGAGGCAAGGAGCAAAATTTTACAAAGCCTATCTTTGCCTTTTCATGTGTCTAGGAACTCTAGTGCTTCGCCTGGTATTAGTGTGTAGTCACTGGATCAATGCCCATTGACATGTTACCACCTCTTCAATGACTGTGGTGCCAAATTTGAAGAAGAGCTGAATCACCTAAAGGAGCTATTATCAGTTGGTATCCTCTGCACTGCACCACAAGAAAATCTAAGACGCATTCACTCCAGTGGGCATCACATCTTGACAATTCCATAGCCCCAGAATGTGAAAGGCAAGAGTGAAGTTTGTGAAGACGCATATCGCCCAGGTGACTGGGGAACAGTTACTCTTGTACAAAGAACTGTGCACTAGACGTGGGCACTGAGTGAGTGATTCAAAACACAGTCGACTCACCAATGTGAAAGAGTGATTGGAAACATTCGTCTGTCGGTGACTCGATACTTTCGTCAAGGCTCAGAGTTGCAAGTTGTGATACATGCACAATCTGTTCCGTGCGTTCTGAAAAGAGCAAAAGTTTTTGATTGATTCGCAATGGTTCGATGGCTCAAACTAGTTGGCGGTGATGTGTCAGACACTGAGTCGTGAATAGTTTTTAACTCTCGTGTGTAGTATTAGTTATATCGTCGTCGTATTGCAGAGTTTATTGGTACAGTTAACATGCTCATTTTTATAGTTTTATTTCTATTGAACATGTCTTTAAGAAGCCCGGTGTGTGGGATTATTTTATTGTTGTTTTGTCATGTAAGAGTTTATTCTAGAGTATTTTTAATGCATCATCCACTTTTAAATACAAAACATTGAATGGAACACCATTTTCTAAGTACATCCTCATAATATATAACTTAATTTTTTTAGATTTCTGCTAAAAATTCAAAAAATAAATAAAATGTTCATCCATACAGCAGCAATTATTTTAAAATGAGAGTATATGTGACAAAATGAGCATTTTGAATGTCGTTAAATCTTGTATTATTACATTTTAATATTTTAATTTCCCACTATATTCGTATCTTTTGTCTCTCGCCTATCACATGTCACTGCAACACAGCTTTTTGGCAACGATCAATGATTCTCTGTGGGCCGTGGTGAGCCGAACCTACTGTTTCGAGTTAAAACAGCCACGCAAAGATGTGTGTGTGTGTGTGTGTGTGTGTTTCGTTCAATACAGTTCAGAGCCCTCGAGATGTCTCGAATCAGCGAGTCGACTCGTCTAGCAGAGTTGATCCAAATGTTTCGAATCAATAAAATTACTCCTTTCGCCCACATCTAGTGTACACCATGATGGTGCATACACGGCAGTGCTCAACTATCTGACTTCTCTGACCACTGGTCACTTCCTCACAATGGAACCCTTCATCACTATTCCAGAACCAGAAGTGACATCTAATCTTTGAATTGTTGTCAATGATGGCAGCTGATTCACGAGAATTTCTGGAAAAGGGGGGAACATTGACTATCACCACAAGTTACAACAGCACCAAAAGTGGACCAACCCGCCAACACCCACTGAACCCGGTACCTTGGTTCTTGATAACAAGTTGAGCCTCTTTCAGTGGCGACTCTGACATATTGTGGAAGTATTTCCTGGGAAAGATGGAAATGTCCTGGAAAAAGGTGGACGAGAGTGAGTGGTGATTACCCATATGCCTATGGGTCTACTGAATGAAGCAACCCACTGTCAGGATCTGCCCACTACCTGATAGTGCCAAAACCATTCTACAGTTGGCCTTGTCTGTGGAACAGCCTTATCAAGTAAACATTTGAAGTGAGGTGGGTGGCACGTTTGTATTTGGTACTTCCATGACACATTTTTGTTTCTTCCTTGTTAGTGTGAAAGTTTAGTGATCCAACATCGCAGCATGCTATTAGACTCATGCGAGTGCACCTGTGTTTGGTTTGTGTTTTTCACAGACACAACTCAAAACAAACTCTTTCATCAAGCTATGTCACAACTTACATTGCAGCCAACATTTCCAATTGTTGGCAAACTCCCACGAGCTTACATAGAGTTAATGGAAACAAAACAAATTTATTTTTTTTAATTCCCACTTTTTCCCCCCGTTACACTGCATATTTTCAGGTCTGTCAGTGTTTACCTTTTTATTTTACTACAAAATGTGAAATTTACATTTCCACAGTCTATTTACTCATTACAATGACTTCTTCAAAAAAATTATTTGCAAAAGTTTAAGATAGCTCATCAACACTGCTCATGAACTGTCAGGTAGAAGTACAGATGAAGTGTGTGTAACATTTTATTTGTACATACATAACTCATATCATTCAATAATTTCCCTGCTTATTATATACATACTTTAAAACACTTAAGAGAATAAAATTGCCTCTTCAAAACTATTAAAATCCTTTGAAGTATCAGTGTAAATAAAACTGTATCACAATGGATTGACAGCAAAGCAATAGGGTGTGAATATTAAATATAATGAAACAAAAACAAAATATTTAAACTTTTATTTGGTTTTCGGTAAAAAATTTTGCTACAGAAAATTGTAACAAAACAAAAGTTCCTTGACCTTGATGAATGTTCATTTGGTGGACCAGAAAAGTAAATTTTTGTCCGTAAATCCTCTTGTTTTAATTATTTTATAATTAAAATAACAACAAATTGGATATTTACTTGAAGGCACAAACCCGTGTGGCAAATGCTCAACATTCTATATTATGTTTCTTTGGTTTTGCAACAATTTTGTCATAATGACTAACTTGCTAATATGTTATGAAATTTGTTAAATGTTGACACATGACGTCTTAGCAACAATGGTATAAAACCAACTTCAGCTCTTCAGCAAGCAAGCCTTGCGCCTGATTTCAACAAAGTTTTACTGTTGACACGCAACGAGAGGTTATGAACTTGTACTGTCTATTATGGCCAGAATGGATGTGTCAGTCAAAGATTTGATTATTCACCGACCCACCAAGACTATGCATTGAAGGCACAGAGTTTCACTGCATGCCGCTGGATGACTACACAAATAGTGCCCCGTCACCTCCTCATCCCAAGCCTGCCGGTGACGTCACAGTATCCAAGAAGTAAGGATGTCAAAATATAAATTTTTCTCGATTCCGATTCTCGATTCCGACTTCAAACCTTTCACTCCATTCCACCTCGATTCTGATACCATAAAATAGGATATGGTGATTATCAACATGCGCCTACAGTCAATGTATCCTTTTGAAATTTCGTTTTATAAGTCAAATTAGACAGACACAAATACAAAGACAATATCAGGAAAAACTTTCTGGTCTGCTAAGTGAAGTTAATTTCCTATAATTATATAACATTCAGACATCTAATTAGGCCTAACAAGTTCATATAAGTCTTTTTGATAAATCTACGATTTATTTGAAAAGTATTATACAAAAAAGTTATACAAAAGTTATCAACTTCTTAATGCAATATTTAAGGTCAACTTATGAAGCTAACCAATATGTACACAAATATTGATGCTATTCAGTAATGAAACCGTAATACAAGTACCGAACCTTTCATTTAGAATTGCTAAATGAAAATTCTTCTATCGGACATTTTACGTTGCAGGGGCACTGGAAGACTTGCTACTACACACATCTTTGCCCAAAAGATCTTCTGAGACATCATTATTGGCAATTTTCTTGTACTTGTGTTTACTTAAGTGTTTTCTCATGTTACTAGTTGTGCAACTAACCCCACCTCGTAAAATTTTTGCCAAGCACAAACTGCAAAATACTAAGTAATTTGCATCATTTACATCAACTGAAAAATAATTCCACACATCCCTAGACATTTTCTCAAAACACTGAAACACTACCACTATTAGAAAAAAAGGGATAGAAATTTTTGGTAAAGGTAAAGACAAAAAAAAATTGCTTGCAATGTCGACTACCTCAAAAACCAAAATGTCACAAACAGGAAATATGTACGTTATGAAAAATGTACGTGTTCTTTATATACTATACCGTTAAATAATAGGTAAACAAAATCAAAAAAGCAAAAAATAATACCAGGGTCCTTGCTCCCACTACTAATAACTATCGCACAACAGACTAAAAGCCAATGCATGTTCCGTGCCAGCGACCCGTAACTCCAGGAGTTTGCTAATGCTGATTGCAACACTTATGCGCAACAAAGTGCTATCTCCAAAAGTATCCACGTGTCCGCGGTGGACTTTCATTTGTGACCGCCAGTTTGTTTTAGTGTTTCATCTATGCAGACATTTACAGGTTTAGATATTGTGTGGTAGATTTCCACGTGCATTTGTGGCATTCTAGCAACAGTATACACGTAGTACTGAATCATTTCAGAAAGTACATAAAAAAAAGAGTGCAGTTTTCCCATTAAAGCCACGCTGCACAGCACACAGAGTGATGCCAGAAAGAAGTGAAACAGCCTAATACTGATAATAGCAGTCTGTCACATGGCATCCATCAAGATAAAAACAACTCGTTTTACAGTGAGTTTCGATTACCCAACTATTTCTTCCCCTGAATTATCACAGATAATCGAGCTTCTACTGAATTATCTCAATTCTTTCATACTGGTCCCATCATTGAATGCAATTTTTAGTGAAGGGAATGAATATTTTTTACGACGGATAATAAAAAAAAATCTTTGAAAATTGATAGTAGCGGACATTTTCAGCTTTAATAAATAGGAATTTTGCTGGAGCCAGGAAAGTATATGTTAATTCAGCGCATGCGAGTTCGGTACAGGTTCAGCCTATTTGGAAAATCAAAGACCTGTTGCTGTGCAACATTACCTCAAAAATTAATGTGAAGGTGGGCGAGGATTTATAACAATTAACCTTTCAATTCTAGATTCTTAGATACCTGTAACAATTGAGGGTATCGATGTATAGAGGAATCGACTTTGACATCCCCACCAAGAATCCATGCTATCACCACCCCCCTATCCCGCGAACTACCCCAGCCAATAACAGAAAAAGAAGGACCCGGCAGAGTATAAATAGCAGATCACAGCCCATCAATGCCAGTTGTTTATTGGCTCATCTATGAGCTACAAACGGAAAGTCAGTCTTCATTTCTCCACCGCACTCGTTGGCTCAGATCTGACCAGCCTGCTCGCCATCAAGCTATAATAGCTCACTTCATTCCTAGCTGCTATCTTCCCTTCCCTCACCCCACTTTTACTGCCTTCAGGAACACCTCACCATGTTCTCCACCGTGCCTCGTCGCAGGAAACAGCCATCTCGGCCTGCTTAGTCTTCACGAAGATTCATGCCAAACGTCATCTACACACCAGACACTGTTGAGCCCTTCTGGACAAACACATGCGTAGGGAGTTTAAGAACAGTTTAAGTTATTTCAATAGCGCTCGTCTACCCACACCATTGTTAGCTCAGGATAAGGTCACTGCAACCTGAATAACGTAGGTTAAAGCTTTTCCTAAGCTGTTGGCAGCGTTAGAAGGTAGTGCGACACCACTTGTTTATTTCCCGTAACAAGGAATAAACAAAGTTTAACTGACTCATGGGTATCGCCTTCCTGTAGAAATTGTACCTTTCCATGTGTAACTCACGCAGCTGAGGGAGCTGCAGGTGAACATGGAAATTACTCACTCAAACCAATAAACTACTAGCTAACCCACACGCACTTGAACCGGCCAACCTTTCTGCATCCCACGGTAGGCAGTAACGGTACAGCCCGCACACAGGTATTCTGTCTTCCAAGTTCAGCTTGTCGATTTGGTGCTCGCCCTCTCCACTGCGTTCAGGCACCAGAGGGGTTATTCCCTGAATCAGGAAGACTTGCGTTTGAGCATACACCCACATGTTGGGAATGTTGATGACGAAGGCCTGATTCTCAGTGCTCACCACATTTAGGCACCGAGTATTGCAAGAAGGTAACTGTTAAGTCAGCATACGTTCCACATGGTTTTACACCTAATTCGCGAACCCTCACAGACATGGGAGTGTGTTTTGATCCAAATACCTTTCTCCTACCAGAGCAGTCTCTGCGAGAAGGTGAAATAGGTGCTAACTACCTCTGGGCGCTTGCAGGAGCTTACCCCCTCCTTTGATGGTGCACTCAGCCAACTCACACCTAAGGGTCAAGCACAGGCACTGCTTCGCCTACTGGTACCTGCCACTCCAGAGATCCCCCAGACCTCTTTGAGGCACCGAAATGTCTGAGCAAGGAGATTCACCCCTGGATAGCCGAATACCTCAGTCAAACGAATCAGCCCTCGGTAGTTCCCACTGCATACTTCAGACTTGAACCATATGCACCACCCTCACAAGCACGGACAAATGTCACAAACCAGATCACGAACCAGCCTATGGCCCACGTACGCCCTACAGAGTCGACCCAAGACAAGCCTCCGACTAAGGTTATGCATCGCCCAGGTATCCCACTGGCAGTAAACAGTCTATAACGTAAAGTTACATTGACCAAAACCGACTTTGTGGCCTGCCGCAAAGTTACCAGGCCTATTCTCTATACAGGACTTGCAGCTGTACCTCATAGAGATTACGTAAGAAACCTGTATAAAACAGCCAGTGTGCGCCTGACCTAGTATCCCACAAAACAAACTCCTCCCTGACGTACGGAACATCCAGTCAGGCGAGGCGTCTCACGCCATCTTTCAGTAAGACTGAGCTCTTACGAAAGTATTTTCATTTCATGAGAAAAAGTTACATTCGCACAACCTTACACAGCAATAAAGGTTCTTTTGTTTCTGTACCGGAACATAAGTATTGTGTAACTTGAGCACAAGAGATGTGTTTGGCCATGAAGTGAAACTTTTAGAAATTAATACATAACAGTATTGGTCATTTAAACAAGACAAACATTATGTTGGCTGAACCATATTCACTAGGCTACAGTTAATTTTAAGCTCAAAATACTCTTTCATACAGTTTCCTGTTCAAAACTGAAACACACAACAAACCACATTTGCAGTGCATACACAGTACACTCACAGTTTAAAATGGCCAAGCCACAGTGGCAGTGTAACTGGCATACTGATATACCACAAAGGTGGTTTGGGACTTATTCCTGTTGGGGTCACACCCAAATTTCTGCATGTTGGAAATATGGCAGATGTTGATGTTGGCTAGCAAATTTTTTCAGGGACTTCAGTTTTACCAGCTATGCATTCAATCACAGCTCCACCTTAGGGCCTCATTTCAAGGATGAGGAACACCTTCACGTACCACCTCGAAAAGAGAAAGAGCAAGAGAGAGTGCAAAAGAGAGCGTGCATGAGGGAGAGATTGCATGAGAGGGAGAGATTGCATGAGAGGGAGAGTGTGCATGTGAGAGAGCGTGCATGTGACAGAGACTGCATGTGAGAGAGAGTGCACGAGAAAGAGCGCACAAGAGAGAATATGTACATGAGTGAGAGTGTGAGAGAGAGCACGGGAGAGCAAGAAAGCACGAGAGAGAGAGCGGTTGGAAGCAAGAGCGTGCGAGAGCAAGAACATGCGAGAGCAAGATCGTGCAAGAGCATGCGAGATCAATAGCATGCAAGAGCAAGAGCATGCGAGATCAATAGCATGCAAGAGCAAGAACATGCGAGAGAGAGAGAGAGAGAGAGAACGTGCGAGAGAGAACGTGCAAGAGCAAGAGCATGCGAGAGAGGGAGAACGTGCGAGAGCGAGAGCATGCGAGAGTGAGAGCGAGTGAGTGAATAAAAGAAATTTGGGTGGCTCTTACAGTGAGGTCTAGAGAGTCGATGAGGGTGATTGATGTGAGAATGGAGCAGCGCCAGAATTAAAGGGCGGGGGAAACTGGAGATCCCCAAAAAATCCTGCCAACCAGTGGTATTGTCCAGCACGAATCCCACATTCGAAAATCCATAAGTGACACGGCCGGGGATTGAACGCAGCCTGGTCTGTCTTGGCGAGATGCGAGCAGGCGAACTGCTCAGCCACTGTAGTCCCTTGAAAAGAAGACAACTGGTGGGCATCGTCCTGTCATCATGTGCAGACCTTCATTTGCTATTTATTCATCTGGTTAAAAAAAAAAAAAAAAAACACCACAAACACAATGTTTCCCAAGCCAACTGTTAGCCTGCAACACCCACCTTGGAGTCATTCTTCGTGAGAACGTAGAAGAGGAACGGCTCCACATCGTAGTAGAGAGTCTTGTGGTCGAGGAACAGCTTTGCGAGGAGACACAGATTCTGACAATAGATCTTGTTAACGTTGCCATCCACCTAGAAATGAAACTACTATAACAGACTGCGATGAAGAGAAAATACAGTTTGGGTTTTACATAAAATTATTCACAAAAGAACAAAATACAACATAAGCTCTGCTCCTAAAGTTAGTCACACCGCAAACTGCATGCACCACCACTAGTGTGGCCTATCTGCCATAAATCATGAAATAAATATGGAAAACCAAGAAGAAAAAAAGCTAAAGTCCACATTTTGAAGAACAATAGCATTAGTAGATTTACAATTGATCGTTAACGACCTTTGGTTAAGTCCCGGAAGTCAAAGGCGAGAGTATCACTAAATACATTAAAATAGCATGGTAGTATTCAGACTTGTCAGGCTATTGTTAAACATGTTGATTTTAAAATGGTTGTGACGGTTTTCGATAGGGCGACAGTGTTTGTAAGTGAAGCACTACGTCGACAGTGTTACAAAATTCTTACGTGCAAGTACTGCAATGTCAGACTAGAATGGTGGGAAAAAAAAGACGGATGTGAAACACACAAAAAATAGTATCTCACATAACAAAAACAAGGAGACTCAACAATCCAGTGCAAAGAGGCAAGTTTCTCTGGAATCAGCACTGTCTACGACCCATTAAGGAGCAAACCAAACACGTTTTACGAATGCGCAGAAAGTGGTTTCAACTCAAATGCACTTTGGATACACGTGAAACAAATGGTACTTGAAGTGGCCGTGCAACACGTCAACCCTCCCACCCCCTCACACCTAGCAGACAGTGTCGCCACACTGCCGAAGATGGCCGAGCGCCGCCGAGCACCAGAGGACAAATCCTGAGCGCAAGAGGGTAGTTCTCCCACCACGCACACTCCAGGTAGACATCCCAGGGGCACGTCATACCTACCACTCCGGCCTCGCAGTGCACTCCAGAGGAGCCGTATATAAGGCAGTGCGCAGCAGAGGTAGAGAGTTATCTTCAGTAGCTCGCCTCAACACTTTTGTGCTGGGGTTCTCTACTGACTATAGGCCCTCGCTGTCCTCTCCAAGAACTTCCAGCACTGGCTGCTACCACTACCTACAACACCTCCTGGTAATCGCCGTCACCAGAAGCTTCTTCTGCAAGAAGGCAATGAACGACGACTTAATGCTCAGTTGTTAACACCTTTTGGGTCTTTAGCCGCCACTACTTGCTGGTATAGCCTCCCATGTTAAAGTTAGGGCCTCTTGGAGGGGAACCCCGGTAGTGTACTTGCGACAGTCAGTTTATTTTACCCTTTCATATAAGTAGACTTAGGAGCGAGTCACCACCCGTTTACTGCATAGGCGAATTACTTCCACAGCACAGACCTATTGGTAGCACGTAAGAGTCACCTAAGTATTTATTACTTAATAAATACGAAGACTTAAAACATATCCAAGAGTATTTTGTTATAGTCGTAGATTGTATCTACCACTTGTATTCGACCTTAAAGAGCAAGCAAGTGACGGAACTTTGATAACCTAGAGTAGGATGTCAGACCCCTTCAGGGGCCTGTCAGTATATATACACACACACCTCATCTTTCGATGGCCACCCATTCTGTTCATTTCTGTGTTCAGAACAACAGAGCCTCCACAATTAGGACACATCCCACAGAAGCTGGACAGCCAACCCAAGTTATATCGCTAACCGGAGCGCCTAGCCAAGGTACTGGCAGAGGTAGCTGCCTGGGATTGGAGGCCCTACGTCTGTGGACAACACTCGGCATTGGCAGGAAGGCAGTTTACGACCCACAACTCCAGGTGCTTGCACTAATAGGAGCCAGGGGCGCACTGCCAGCCATTGTCTGCCATACACACCTAAGGATACGTTTATAGTGGAGCCGCGAGTAGAGAGGAGAGCGGCACGGTGAGCAAAACCAATTATACACCTCCTTCCTCGCCGCTGGCGAGAAAGGAGGTGTATAATTTGTTTGATTCCGTCACGCATCACTTCTTTGCTCACCGCGCCACTCTGCTCTCTGCTTGCCGCTCCACTATAAACGCAGACTAAATTAGAGATCATCCATTGCTTGCCTCTTGCTGGAAATCAAGTGTATTATACGCCTATACCATTAAATAGCCGAAATGGAGCTCTGAGGGCGGAGAAGAAGGCAGAATTCAGTGCCGCCAAGCACGTTTGTGCGTATACGTCATCACACCGGAAGTAGACACTCCTCAAGGGCAGGTCCAAGCCGCCCGTCTCGCGGGGCGACCGACATCTCCTGTCTACGTATTATACTCTGCCCCGGTAAGGACCAGCTATGACGTACACCCGGCAGTTCGAGGTCTGGTCACTGGTAGCGACACCAGGCTTGGGCGGGCCAACCCGCACATCGGCAGCTGAGCCAGCACTGAGTGGAACCGTCACCACCCGGCAGAGAATTATAGCAGCTCCATCTCTATCAAGACCAAAGGACTCCAGGATTCTGCACGTCCCACCTGCAGAACTGCATCGTTACCAACTAAGAACACCCCGCCCAGCTCTGGTAAGTCCACTTTGCTCCAGAGGGCCAGTGTCGTCATAAGGCACAGTGCTCATCCGACCACACCCGATTACATACCCAGCAGACAGCCTACTAGGCCGACACTGGTGTCCGGAAAGAAGGAGAACTGAGTCCCCGACATAAGCATGACTGACCTAGGGCTGAACCAAAAATCTTTTGTACAACCGGAGTTTAAGCGACACGCATCAGTTTTTTACATGACAATGTTCAATTTGTTGCAATTGTTGAAGAAAGTGTTAATGTTAATTATTTCTAGGATTTGACATTGTGTGAAGTCAAATAAAATCCACCATCAAGTTTTAATACTTGTTGAACACTTTGCAGTGCTGCAACTTATTATTCAGCAGCTGAGAAATAGGTTCATGAAGTTAAACAAATGATAAGGGCACTTGCTGAAGAGAAAACAAATGTGGCGAATAATGTTGCACAAAATAGAAGTAAGAGCTATACAAATACTTTGAAAGAAGGTGTAGACAGGACTGTATTAATTGTGCCAAAGGATAACCAAAACAGTGATGAAACTGAAACAAAAAAAGTTATTAAGGTACAAATACAACTGGAAATTTTAAAAGCAAGGGTTTTCAGAATGAAGTCAGTAAGTGATGGTGGTATTGTGTTAGGAATGAATGAAAATGTAAAGGATGATGTAGTTTCTCAGGTGTGTGATACTCTAGGTGATAAATATGAAGTGAAGGAATTAATTAAAAAAGAAGTCTAGATTAATAATCGCAGGCATTGATGACGGTGAAAGGAATGAGAACTTGGACAAGAATGGAAAATCATAATGGAGAATAATCTTAAAGCAAACAATAGTGATTTTTTACTTAAAGTAATATATGAAAAATTGAATGGAAGATGTAATAAAAACAGGAATGTGTAGGAAGTGGACCCAAGGACAAGACAGGATCTTCTTACAGAAGGGATAGTTAATTTTGGTTTCCAAGTAGGTCACATAGAAGATTATGTGCATGTCATCCAATGCTATTGATACCAATCTTATGGACATTATTCCGTGGGGCCATGGTGGCTGAGCGATTAGCACGCTCGCCTCCCACCACGGCAAAGTGGATTCAATCCTCAGCCTGGTCACCGGATCTTTTGCAAGTGGGAATCATGCCGGACGATGTGTTGGTCAGCTGATTTTCTTGGGGATCCCCATTTCCCCCGCCCCTTAATTCCGGTGCCTCTCCATATTCACTTCAATCACCCACGTCAGCTCTCAAGGCCTTGCTGTTAAGAGCCGCCCAAATCTCTTCATCTTCACTCCAAGGATTGCAAGAGTGGGAGAGCATGTTGTTTGTTAGTTCTATGGCAAGGATCACACAGGAAACGGGTGTAATGCTGCTTATGGTGAGGAGCACTGTGTCAACAGTGCAAGGGCAAACACAAGATTTCATTTAAATCTAAATAGACACCACACGAGAAAGGACAATAACAGCGAATGCTACAGCAACATTGAAAGACAAATGAAAATAATGTTATATCAACTGAAAGAATAAAGTCAAATATAACCAACCAAGTAAGTGTGGGCCAAATCACGTATGATTGAACAATGTAACTTGAAAGTCTGGTATTTGAATATTAGAAGCCTCACAGCAAACAAGGGTGATTTACTGGATGATATAGAGACTTACCCTGTGTGCCTGTCTGAAACACATGTTACAGAAGTTATTGAAGATGGTGAGTTATTCAGTAACAGTTATTGTTTGGTTAGAAGCAATTCATTAAGTAGGCATACTGGAGGTGTAATTATGTATGTTATGTATGAATATGATGTTATAAGAGTAGAGATGGGCTCTTCGATACTTCGATACCCCTCGATACTGGGCTGTATCGAAAGTATAGAGTATCGCGACGTGCATATCGATACTTTTTATTGACACACGTATATGGTTTGGTCTGCCATTTTCCCTATTGTCAGGCAGCAGCACAGTTAATTTTAGTTCTGTAGTTTACTAGTTTTGGACAGCCCATGAAGTGTCGCATTTATTAAATAATTCATCTAATTATTTTGTATCGATGATAGAGAAACGTGTAGTAAGGATTGCAATAGAACAACATGTATTCAGAAGTTGTAAACAGGAATTACAAACACTAAGTCAGTGTGTATTGTAAATAACGTGTTTTGAAAGTATGTAATGTAAAAAAGGATTCTGAAACAGTTATCAGAATGTTTTAAATGTACATGGCCTAAAAAACTACAATTTCAACTCAGTTTTGCACTGTCTATTGTATGAAAAACTAACTTCGCCAAAAATAATTACGTCCCTAATGTGTTTAATATTTTCATTGGTACGAACTACATATTTATCACGTTATCTTTTGGCGAGGTTAAAACTTAACAGGTTATATAATAATTTGAATGTTTCTTTCATACAAGCAAATTTTCGACTCGTCCAATAAAACAATATGTAATTAAAGATGATACAGTCTCGTAAGAAGAGATGCAAAAAACTGCCATCTCATGAAATACGTTGTACTTGGTCTGATCAAGGTAATATTAATATGCTTGCGGACACTTTTGTTAAGGCTCCTCTAAAAGTGTTTCATGGTAATAACACTGAAGCATGCCAGCATGCTGCGCATCGCAGATGCGCTCTGTAAGAGTGACCTGAGCTCAGGGGCAAGTCATAATAGTGGCGAAATAAATAAACGTATTGAACAAGGAGATTCCACAAGCCTGGACAGCCGATTAAGTAATTGTAACTAACCCATGTAATTACAATATTCAACGCCCGCCCGGAATCTCGCATACAAGCGCCACCCCTACAAATAGAATAAATATTATTGAAAATCCACAACCCTTCGGTTAGCCATGGAAGCAGTTCCAATCAACCTCAGAGATGGCAATACTCATGTGGCTCTGTGACGTCACATTCAGCCAGCCTTTGAGAGAGGTGTTTAAAATTGTCATCGCGTCCAAGCGGGGAGACAAGAAATGTGTGGTGCTCCAGCACCCCGATAAAACCTTCCCCTGTGCTGGAAGGTTGCACTACCCCCCGAACACCAAAGAATCGCTGATGCTGAGATTTTCACCAGTAAATAGAGGTCCAGCAGAGATGCCGGGCTCGCTGGCCGAATAGGTTCATCAGCTCTCCTTAGTCTGCGAAGACTCTCCTTAGTCTATAAAGACTCTCTCCCCTCTCCGGCAGCCTGCAACATGGCTCGAACTCCAGCCCGCTGCTTGGGAAGGCAGCACTCTCTCCAGCCAGCAGCTTGAGAAGGCGCCAGCGATCCAGCTCACCAGCTTGCATAAGGCTCGTCCAATCAGCTGACCACCAGGTTCAGCACTCTCTCCATATGGTAATCAAACCACCTGTACCCATTACCACAGTCAACTTCCTAGACTCCCGTGGTAGCAGGTTGTTGTGTGATTAGCATTCCACCTGACGAAACCCTTCTTAAGTCATACGCTGTAAATTGTGTCACTTAGAACCTTTGCATTATTTAGTTAAATTTATCAGGCTTCCTTGCCTTTTTTTTCAGCTCATTATAATTATTAATATTCATCTTACAACTAATATCTTAAGTGTATTAATTTAGACGGGACTTTCCATTTCCTTAGTCACCGTAATAATATTACGTGAACAAAATTTTTGTGTTGCCTACCATAATTGTAGCTTAGTTTCTCATGTTAGTATCTTGTGGTTTAATCAAGTGTGTGTAATTTAATTGTGCAACCATTAGAATGTCAGTAACAGTTGTGAGTGTGCTGGGCTCCACATATAGATGGGGCCTGAAAAGAATTGGCATTTAAGCCAGCAGAGGCACACCGCTGCTTCTGAGTTTTCAGCGCATCCTCAGCAGTTGCTTGACGTACGTCTCGATACCTTGACTGCCCATCACGTGACACATCCTTGGGCACGACTGTAAAGTCGAACCCCCAGAACTGTTACGTCTGCAGAAATTCAAATACCCAATAAGCACTTTGAGATTAGGAGCCGCCAAAGGCATTGTGAGAGACGTGCAATTCACAGGCAGAATACTACTACTGATAATAGTGTGATCCCAAACCCAGTAAAGCTATGTAATGATACTATCATACCTCCCTCACATTGAGTCCCCATTAAAACAATGGCTAGGTTTTTGTCCGCCGAAGGAAGACCAGGAGGAACCCCGTCCGGAACAATCAGAGGCAATGCTGCCAATTAAGACCCCTGACCACAAGGCACCCCCCCCCCTTTTTTTCAGGTGGATCCAGCCAACTCTAGCATTATCAAGTTACCATTAGGCAAGCTGATCAGGGTTCTAAACCCTCCTGCGGTGGATCTGCCGAATTTCTGTATGATAAAGTTGGCATCCAGGAAAACAGTTAAGGTTTGACTCGCACCGTAGGTTGTTCCCAAACCCCGTGGAAATCAAAACCCGGCCAACTTCGTCCCCACACGCAAACTGACAAGGCCACTACGGATAAATCCCATCACATCAGCCAGATCACCCACCGCCACCATCACACTTGACTAAACACCAACTTAATTTAATTAATATTCCTGGAACCGCTGGCATCCCACATTTTGACATCCTTAGTCGTGTGGATAGTGAAACTCCCTGGCAGGGAAATCATATCACTTTGCCTAACTGTGGGATTGGGTTTGATTCCCCTCTCCTACACCGTAACCGAGAGGAAAGTCAGCGTAACCACCTCTTAGCCAGTAAGACTCAAGAGGGGCACATGTCAACACAAAAGGTTGATTTAATATAGAATCAGTAATATTAGAAAGGCTAAATATGGTATGTACAAGAAAGCTAAACTAACTGGATGTAAGGAAGAATGGATTGAGCATAGAAGGTTGCATAATATGTTGGTTTAGTCTACACAGAAAGAAGTCAAATTATAATAAGAGTATACATAGATGCAGTAAAGAAAAATCCTATAGGCTGTTCACGATAGTGAGCACTTTTTAAGGCCCTCCCAACAGGCATTAACCACTAATAAATATGTTTTGTTGGTGTCGCAGACATTAACTTTTGAAAGTGGTAAAAGTATACACCGTATTTATTAGCTGCATGACAATACTGATATTAAAAAGTGGCTTAAACATAAAAAATTGCTTAAAAGAAACATTTGGAAGGGCCTTAAAAAGTGCTCACTTTACCGCGAACGGCCTATAAAAATATGGCATCTCAGTATGATAGAATCGCATAGAAAGACTAATGTGTGGGGCTGGTCCGCTACAGATACATCGGCCAATTTACCCAAAATCGGTATCTGTTACAATCAAACATGGTCCAACCAAATAGTTTCTTCAACCCTAATGATTTAATTATCATATTTTTGAACGTGTGAACTGAGTTTCACCCAACTCGGTACACATATAGTACTAAGTCAGGATACTTGACTTTTATAGTTTTCGACCATGCCGGGCACTTATTTCCAAAATGGCGACCACTTTAAAATATAGGGTGATATGTCATCTGGGAAGCCATTAAACCGATTTATACTAAATTTTGTATGCTGACAGCGCAAAGTGTAAGCATTAAATTCAGCGGCGAATATTGATATTCCGGCATTTTGGAAAATAGTGCCAAATGAAAAACAAAGCTTTTAAATTATATCTCTAAAACTTACACCAATTTTTGCCAAATTTGGCACGTAAGTAATACTATGATAGTCCAGGTAAACATAAGTAATTGAAAATTACTATGCACTTATTTTCAAAATGGCGGTCATTGTAAAACTTTTCATTTATTTAGTGTTACTACCACACCATTTGACCAGTTTAAACCAAATTTGTACACTGACAGTATCTATTACAAGCAACACATACGCCAAAAACAACCATGTATAGCCATCATTTTGTAAGATAGTGCTATTGAACTTGATAAAGTTTCTGTGTAATAACAACTGCAGTTTCCTACAAAACTTGGCAAACAAGTAGCAGTGTAGCAATTGATACGTACAAGTATGTTTCAAATATGTCACACTTATTTTGAAAATGGCAGCCATTTAGCTATATTAGCATATAGTCCATTCCCGATTGGACGTGACTTATGAAAATCAACCTTTGAAAAAACACTCTAGGTATAACATGTCAGCTGTTTTTTCAATAACCTGTATTCCACAAATATATAACACTGTGGTTAACTTTAGAGTACTGTATTATTGAATAAATGGACCTTTACCTTAATATCTTCTATAACTTGCAATATTTATTTCTATTTTTAATATGAAATAACACCAGCGAGTGCAGCGACATGTTGGCAATGACCGGTAAGAAATAGTTCACTGTTAAAACATTATTTTAACCTAATTTTTTTAGTATACTATTTGTAAATTCAATGGTGCCTATCGAAATATTTAAATATGTAAGTAGCTTCGATGGCAACATCTCATTTTTACAGTTTAAAATAACAGCGGAAAATATTGTGAGTAGGCCGTAATGGTACCGTATTGTTTTATAGTACGAGAAAGCAATTGAAAAACTGTCTGCTGGCAAGGCTTGTCGCACTCTTTCTCTTTCTTCGTCTCTTTCACACTCGGGAAATTTCACTTCGCTAGTAAGCACAACATTATACATGTTTTCAATTCTAGCATATTTCATACTTATTACAGCCAAATAATGATTTTTGAATTTGTTATTTACAAATGAAAAGAGATTTTAATGTTTGAATACGTATTTTGATATATTTAGATATGATGGCGGTGCAGTTACCTATTGAAGTTGGCAGATGTGGGGAGCCATGATATAATGTGTTAGTTTTTGTCAAACGAAGCGTAAATTATTCTTACTCCAAAAAATACTTCAAATTAATACATCATGTTTCTAGATGTTGTGATTTTTAAACCTACCTAGGCAAGTTACGATGATGTGATAAATCTGTGTTTCTATGGCAGTAATAAATATACTGTGACACGTGTTTCGTTAATCATTGCTTCTGTGAAACGGCATGCCGTTGTGCATCGTGGTCGATACGCTGGCCCTGTGTGTATATGATTTCAAATATTTGATTAGTACTATTTATAAGTTTTAAATGTGAACTGTTTTTATGACGAAGTTATTTATTTACATCCACGTCTGTTTATTTATCACAACGTTGTACCTTTGCCCTACGTGGTTTCAAACACAGTAATGTAATTTGCCACAATCCCAGAAGAAAAATACTAAGCCCAGCCCCATAAATTTCAATAAACCTAATAAACAGTACGTAGCAATACATAGAAATATGAGCGGAATAAAAGTTATTGTACGCTTATTTGTGGGCATGTTCACCACTGTATTTTAAAGTTTGTCTGACAAAAATGAGCAAAACGAGTTGCGTGCTTGAATTTAATGTGCATTTTTCACTGGTTGTTCCTTCGTTTTAATATTTATTCCAACTGAGGCCCTCCTTTTAGAGAAATGACCCAACACGTATCAATAACAATAGGATAATTACCATTACTACAGACCTTTACCTCGCAGTTGTAACAGTGTTAAACATGGTCACGGCAAAATACTAACGTGCATGACATGTATTAAGCTATGTCGTGGAAAAAAAAAATATTAATGTATAATAACCGTAAGAACTGTCTTCCACTCAGGCATTTTTAAAACATCATAAAGCTGACCTAAATAATGTTAGAGGCCTAAACTGTGAATATTCATACAGAATGGTGTTTGGAAAATGACAGAATTCTTTGAAAAGCTGTAAACAGTAAACCACATATTTGACAGGTATAAAAGTAGAAGTCACATTTCAATGTTTATTTTTTGGTGTAGCGAAAGTATACGAACAATGTACACACACAATTGTCCAATTCCTACCAAATATGGGAAACAAAAGTACTGCAGCAGGTAATGTTAATTGTTATGTTTTAGGTATGTCAGACTACTATCAAAATGGCGGCCATATAGCTATTCTAGGTTTTTGTACGTTACATAATGAACACAATGAAATTAATTTGCAATCAAGCTTTGCATGTTGGCTGTATATGTTACAACCATCAGATGTGTCCACACAAAATCTCTGTTGTCCGCCATTTTGTAAAATAGTATTACATGACAAATTTAAATTACACAATTTCTCTGAAGAAACAAGTAATTTCTACCAAATTTGGCAATCCAGTAGCACTATGGCAGGCCATGTAAATTTATAAACTTTGAGAGGGTCAGACATATATTTTCAAAATTGCATCCATATAAACATTTTGTTAGAGCTGGACTGATACTGATATTAATACATTGACAGATACACCCAAAATCGATATCAGTTACAATTGGCCATGGTTCACCCAAATAATTACATCAACACACGTGATTTAATCATCATGGAAATTGCCGCACTTGGTTATCTTGCAGGACCTGTTTTCACAAACAAATAATTTAATTTTTGCAACCGAAAAACTATTTTCTTGATTTTACTTTTATCTTTTAGTAACAGTGTAATGAAATTAAACTGAAACTGATATGGCTGGCTTTGGTGTTGATACATATTTAACTATATATAAGCCATACCTGATGAAATTCGTACAATGAAATGTAATTACACTCATAATACTGGTAATCTGCTTTTGAGGTGGTTAAAATTCATTTGAAAAAAAAAAAACGTTTTAACGCTATAATAGTCATCGTACATTTTCTATGACACAAACGTCAACTGTATATTGATATATTACTCCCACATTGTATATCGATATTTCTTTCACAGCATGACACTATTCATAAATCAATTAATAGAAATATTTGTTTTGCTGCTGTGTTGTATGCACAGTGATTTAATGTGTATATATTGTATAAGGAATTGTATGTAACTTTTTTGTATTTATATACATGTTTTTCCACATCCTGGAGACTTTGAGCTCATTTCAAAGTTACTCAGACACAATATAAAAAATTACAAATGAAATGATTTGTATTGCCACCATCTGCGGGATCTGCCACAAAGTATCGGTATTGGAAATATCGGCAAAATTGGGCTTGGACCCACCTCTACTAATGCGTTTAATAATTATTTTGTTACAAGCATAAGTGAAATTATTAATAGTATTCAGGGAGTGGATGAAGGACCTCTTACAACAGGTGATCAATATTTTTGTGTTAATATTAGTCTTTGGCAAATTTAAATTAGTACAGCTAGAAGAAATTAGGGAAATAGTAAAAAATTTGAAATCTGGCAGCAATGGAGATTATACTATTAATGGTAAAGTTATGAAATTTACATTAGGAACTTATGAACATTTCTTGTTAAAATAAGTAATTAAGTCCTTAACTGAAGGTGTATTTCCAGATGGTTGGAAACTGGTTACAATTGTACCTATTCCTAAAGTGTCAAACCTAAGGAACATTGAAGAATTTAGGCCAGTTAATATTCTTTCAGTGTATGAAATAGTATTAGAAAGAATTGTGTACAAACAACTGTATGAGTTCTGTGTGAAAAATAATATATTGGCAACATTTCGGTCTGGATTTAGGTCTACGCATTCTTGTGAAACAGCGGTACAAGACTTGGTCTATGAGCTCATAGATAAAAAAGATAAAGGTCTAGTTAGTGTTATTGTATTTCTTGACCTAAAAAGGGCTTTTGAAACAATTGATCGTCAGAGACCGTTAATGAAACTAGCATAGGTTTTGATGGAGTGGTCCTGAAGTGGATAGAATGCTACTTATCAAATAGGTATCAACATGTGAAATGTGGTGGTGGAAGTTTCTAAAATACTTTTAAATGAATTAGTGTGTTCCTCAAGGCTCAGTACGGGGACCTTTGCTTTTTATCTTGTACAAGAATGACATTGGATTAAGTATTAAAAAGGCCACCATTTAATTGTTTGCTGATGATGCACTCTTAGTTAATAGTGGTGTTTATGTTGAAGAAGTAATTAATGTAACTAATGAAGAGTTGTGTAGCATTAGTGATTGGATGTAAGTCAATAGGCCTAAAGTGAACGAAAATAAATCAAAGTGTATGTTAGTGTCTAGTAAGCATGTAAAATAATACACATTCCATTATAATGAAAGATAGGAAATTAGACTGGGTTAAAGAGAGGAAATACTTAAGGGTAGTTTTAAATTACAGTTTCAGAGCTCAAGTTGGTTATATTGTAAAAAAAAATAGGTGGAAAAGTTAGAGTATTATACACAATAGATAAATATATGTCTAAATATCAAGAACATTAGTTTATAATACTCTGATTAGGCCACATTTTTTGTATTGTAACTCTGTACTTAGTTTAATTAACAAAGAAGAATTGTATTCGTTACAAAAGCAACAAAATAAGTGTATGAGAATTATCTCAGACAAAGGTATTGATACTAATATTGTAAGTATGCTGTGTTACTAATAGCATAGTACATAGCCACAATACTAGAAATAAAAACATATTTATTACAAGAGTGGTTTCAGCTCAAAGTCAAAAGTGTATGATGTTAAATGGGTTTCAAATGTTCAACATGTCACCTGAAGAGTTGAAGGAATGTGTGAATGGCTCAGTATTCAAAAGAAATATAGTAAAATGGCTAATAGAAAAATACAGAGACAAATTTTTGTGATGTACATTATATTATTGTTTTGTTATGCTCTAAATGACAGCATGCTGGTATTTTGTTCTTAGCTGGGATATTATTCTCTTGAGAAACATCAATGAAAATGTTATTGTTTTTGTATCAGTTCTAGGGAACTGGTAATTAATTAATTAACACTAGAAAGCAGCGAGATTCCTCTGGCACACACAGTGACTTGCCTAAGAGCTTCATATCGTACTTAAAGATGGGTTCTTTTTTTGGAGAGAGGAAAAAAAAACTACTTATGCCCTTTCCAAACTCCCAAAACAAAGTCAGGTATAACTAATGTGTTTGTTTCAATCTGTCTGTGATAAAAGTATGACTCAACTGAACCAAATGATAGAATCTTGTAGTGAAAAATATTTCTTTTCTTCACTTGGGCAGCTGACTGATCATAGAAAATGATGCTTGTATTTTACTGACAGAAATTCCTACGATTAAGCTCCATACAATAACTCAACTGATTGTACCCTACTTTGTATTCAGAGAAGAGGCTTCTTGTTTGTGCAAAGCAGGGAAAGTTTCTGACGCTACTGCAATTCAGCTATCATTTAGGTCCAAGCATGGTAGATTTGTACATACATCTATAAAATTGTCGTTTATATAAGTAAACAATGTTGACTGAGAGGTCGTTTTCAACGTGCAGCACTATGTCTGAACGAAGGATAAACCTTGACGCGTAATGCGTACTAACATATTTACTAAATATGACTTTGCCCCATCTTTAAGTGATGTCATGTCACCGTAAGCAGGGTTTGAACCCAGGACAACTTGCTTCCAGAGCTTACCAGCACGCCCCTAGGCAAGGGGCACCCAAGGAAACAGCAGTCAAGGCCGTCTACACAAGTATGTCGGATGTCGCATGTCTGTTAATCACCCTCACGTGCAATAGAAGCCAGCCAAGCAGCCTAGTGCTGCCCCTAAACTCATGGGAGCGATGCAACCAGTATACGAGGAAAACCGCACTTCCAGTCTCCCTTGAAAAAATGCAGCTTTCACCGCTAAGGGAGGAGCTAAAACCTGAGGATACTAGACCAGCCGAAGGATCCGCAGCCAGCAGTCCATATAGGTGAGCATGCAGCCTTGAATCATAAGTTGATACTCAGCAGCTCGCTCCACCATGTGTGCTGGAGTTTTCTATTTATCCCCTTCCTCATGAAGGGCCATCGTTATCTTCAGAAGTCTTCCATACCATCACCTAACAACCCCTGATGAAAGCTTCATCCCCCTATTACACTCGCTGCCACTTTGGCAGTGAACCACAAGTCCCTTCTGGACAACAGCATACAGTTAGTTAGTGTCAGTTGTTATTAAATCTACCTAGCCGCATCTGCTCTTCTCTAATTTAGACCCACATCCCCTTCACCTGGACTACCGTAGTCTCGCTCCGTTACAGTTCATTGATAGTTAGGAGTTAGTACCGGCCACTGGGTCTATTCCTTTGGGGAATAAATACGTTATCTTACCTAAACTCTTGAGTATTTATTTCTAGGGTAACTGTGACTTGCATCCCAGTAGAAGTCAAATTACTAGAGAAAAGCAGGAGACTGCATCTTGGAAACATATTTGCTGGCATTAGTGTATGACTATGGACTCCCTTAATCAGGCGCACGTACGTTGAAAAACAAACCCATTAGACAGCCACCCATACCGTGACCAGGCAAGTAAAGGTACCTGGCGTGCACATACGGCAGAGCCCCAACCACTAGTAACACAATCCACGAAGCAGCTGGACACCCAGATCAGCACACTCACTCCATCCACCAGATTATTTTCGTCAGTTGGAACAATAGAGGACTGAGTCTGGGTGGACTAGGCTCAACTGGTTGCACACATAGCTAGAGAATTTGTTGCCTACTATTCCCTAGATGGTAAACCGTTGTACCTACCCATATACCCTTAACCCATAGCAGTGGTTCAAAGCGGAGAGCTAAGAGGGTAGCTACTGCCTCCAAAGCTAGCCAATCAAACTGCAACCCAGAGCCCTCTGCAGTCTATCCCCCGGGATTGAGCTCAAGCTGCCCCACAACAACTGGAAAGGCCTCACCTCTCACCTACCAGTCACCCCACAAGACCGCTGGCGAGCTGCACCCGATCGTCGTGAAAATTCGCCTGGGACTTCAAGTGCCTCCGGCCATTGTCAACCTGTGCTTCAAAACCATGAGGATCAGTAGCTCACCACGGGCACCGACCAACTTTGCCCAAGGATCAGGACTTAGTTCCAGCAACAGCAGCATCAGCGACAGCGGCCGAGCTCGGAGCTACATCACACCACAGCCCCTGCAGGTAAACGAGTGTCTGTGCCTACACCAGCAGTGCGGTGAACTGCTGAACCCACATCAGGCTTTGTACCGTGCAGCCAGGCCACATGCCCTAGCCTATATAGCAGCCAGGGTCCAAATGGCAACCAATAGGCAAAACCCTCACCACAGTCAGATAATCTGTGTCTCAAACCAACACAATAGAACCTAGTCTGACAGTGTCGTCAGTTAAACCAATGTCGTGCATCAATCTGATTACTGAAAATATGTAAATAATGTTTACATTGGCAATGTCCAACTGAGTTTATGAGAAAAATACATTCTCTCTTAAAGGAATGTTATCTGTGTCCTTTCTGTCCTAATTTTTGTAATATTTTGTGTTTTAAAATATGATGCTATTTTTAGGGATGGGTCGATACTAAAGTTTCTCGATACTCTATATCAGTTTCGATACCAACACATTCTCCCAATACTCAATACCGATACTTTTCTCCGTATCAAATTAAAATCATCATGAACACAAAACCACTTGGCCAAGAAAATTGCTCATTTTACTAGTCTCGACACACATAGAAACTATATAAAAACCCACATTACACTGGAAACAATGGTGGATGGCCAGTAACCCAAACGTCCTTAACCAATGATAAACCAACACAGTCTCCTACGATTCTAAAGAATCATGTTTCCACAGTAAATGCTGTAATTAAACTTTGTGGAAAATGATGGCTCAGTAAACACTTATTTTGCGATTTTGCAGTTTTTAAATTTATTTTAAGACTTTAAGAAAATTACTGTAATGTTCCGCAGACTAGGCAACGACGGATGTATCAGATAATTATGTTATTTATTTTTGTGAATATTTTATAAAGCAATTGCATCAGATAATTATGGTATGTGTGAGATGTACAATAACTAATCAATTTGCTCACTTGTGCCTATCAGCACTCGCTCGCAACTCTCTACCTGCTTTTATTGTAACTGAAATATATACCACAAAAGTAATTGAGATAAAAATTAATAAAAAGAAATATTTCAGTGCAGCATTTAATTGTGGTATGTATTGGGTGTTACGGTTTACCTGCCCCGATAGGAGTATTGCGCTCCAAGATGGGGCAAAGTCATTTAGTAGAGTGAGTGTCATAAATGTGCAGGAATGTGTCATGCGTCCGACTAAATTGATGACATTCACTACAAACAATTTTTAAAAGAATCCCTTAAGCTAATGTATTTTACAGTGGATTACACACAAAAATAATTGGTATTGTTTTGCTTAGGACAAGTATATGCCTGGTTTATCATACAGGTCCAGATAGTATAAACATGATATACTAAGTAAAATTGCCAGTACAAAAGACAGATTTGCTGAAAGGGTGATGCTCAACTGCACCAATTACTGCCATGACGAGACATTCAATAACTACACAGGATATGCAGTCTGGCCAACAGCAGCCTAAAGGGCATTACTGGGCCAGTAACACAATGCATACAAATTCAAAATGTTAAGACTACTATGCAATAATCCGATAGCACACCATATTTTAAACACACCTCCCACAAAACAGGTAACAATAGTATATAGATGGATGAACAGTGCCAGTTCTTCACAATGCACAGGATGTCAAATATAGGCCACAAATTATGCAGTGCATGCTGTCTACTAACCTCAAAAACGGAGAGATCGCCCTGCCTGTATATCTCGGTGGCAGGTGGGTGCCTCCACGTACACTTCTCCTGGTGGCGCTCCAAGATTGATTTGCTTTTCGTGTACTTGAGGCAGAACTCGCACAGAAACAGCTTTGGCAATCTGCACACACAAGCAGCACATGAAATGACAACTTCAACCTTACTTCTGTACGTTCTTAGCTTATAAGAAACAAAACATGGTACTTTTATTTATTTATTTGTAATTTTTTAGTGCTACAATTATGAAAAGAGTGACTTTTCTTCCACAGAACAACACTATAATGAAAGTAGGCCTATAGACTACTGTAAATTAATTCAGCAACAAAAAAATACCTACAGTAAGCATACTACACAAATTGTTAAAATTTAAAACTAAGATACACCATTAAATACATGCACACAGGCGTGCAAACACACAGAGTTACAAGTGTGGAATGTGGGGTGGGAGAAAGTACAGTTAGGTTAACTGGTATGGAGTAATTACTGGTGAGCTAGTTCAAATGATTGTAAACAGAACTTTTAAAAGTAACTCCACTTGTGTAAGATGCTGTTCATAGGCATGTGCAAATAATGTGCCAGGTATGCCCAGGTACATCCTAACAACCAGCAAATTCAAATGCTGTTGTTTTAGTTAAGGATAAGTTTGACATTCAAAATGATTAATGTAACTCTTTTACGTGATAGAAGTCAATAATAATTCCAGTTATTGTATTAATTAATTGATTCATTTCACATGGTAAATTTATAGATGCGCGACTTCTTTCTTCCAACACTATTAAATTAACTTCTACTCATCAGTGCGCATCACTCAGCAACACATTTCCACGGAGTTTGATCAATTTCACTCTCTACAAGACGCCGAACTTGTGCTGTCTACCCACGCAAAGGACGCGCGCTCCACGCTTGAATATTGTACTGTTCACCTGCCGAGCCACAATACTATGCATCAAGGTCATGAAGTACTACAGCGCACTGCCTGATGGCACCTATAGTACGGAGATGCCAAGACATGCAGCACCCGGATCCAGAGCCGGCTGGTGACATCACAGCCCAGAGTATCAAGCGCCGCACCCCCTCCACACCGGACCAAGGGTGAGCCAGGAAGAGTATAAATACTGGGGCCCGGCCCTTGGAACGCGAGTCTGTTCTGTTCCTTTACTGCACTCCTGGTGCCAAGACCCAAGTCTGAGAAACCACTCTTCACTCCGAAGATCATCGCAGTTTAAGTTGTCATTACACAGAAACCCTACCGGCCCCTTCAGAGCAACCATAGCGTAGTCAAAGTTAAAGTTATTTTCATAGTTCTTTGCCTACCTACCCCATTAGACTAGGAACGGGTTGCCTTTACCTGTCAAGTGTAGATCAGCTTCCATTAAGTTCTCACTGATAGGAGAAAGTGCACGACCGTCTTGTGTATTTCCTTACCAGAATAAACACGTTTTATCCACTTAAGAATATCATTAACTGTAGTCTTATAACCTCTCCGCTGCGGGATCACAGGTGACAGGGAAATTTTAGTCTTACCAATAACACTCACCAGTAGAAACACACAACAACCTGGACGGCTACCCTTTCTATGCACACAGGTGTATCGAATGGTAGAGCCCTGACACTAGATACTACTACTCTTGGGGTTAGCCTGTCAGCTTGGTGTTGGCTCCTTTCCACCATGCTTCTAATGCCAGAACAAGTATTTCCCCGAGTTGAGGAGACTGGTCATTAGGAAGAACTCACCCACATATTGGGAATGTTAGCTAGTGTTATCCGACTCTCAGTATCCACAGCACTCCTGGTGTCGGCTACTAAGATAGGGAGACTGCGTTGGGTTATCGGAGACGATACATGAAAGTACACCCACGTAGGTCTACATAATTACCTGGTGCCCCTCCACAGCACGTGCCACTCAGCACACCAGATTCAGGGGCCAACCCCAGAGAACAACAGTCCAAATCACAAACGGTCCAGCAGCCTCAGCAGGTCAAGCAACGCCCAGGTATACCCATGAGAGTGGTCCCACCAAAGCATAAAGTCATACTTACAGTACCAGATTTTGTGCTCTGCCGGAAAGCAACCAGACCAGTACTGGACACTGATCATGCACAAGTTCCATGCGAGGATTAGAAGTACAGTAACACCCCGGGTGCAGCTGCCCTTGCATCCACCAAAACACTTGGGGCCGTGAAGTACCTCCAGCACCCGTAAGACATCACGCGTCAAGAAAATTATCTGGTGCTCAAAGTGACGCCTAGCACTAAGTACAAAAACTATTTAAGCAGAACCAGGCCAGCATGAACCAAAGCCAAATAAACTAGCCGGGAGCCAAACCGCCTAGCACTCAGACTTTGGGGTGTCTGTAAACACCCCGTGGCGCTCAAGAAAGCTAATAATCATTTCAGATACGGACATGAATGAACCCAAGCAAGCTGACAACACAATGGCAGAAGCCATAACTGACCGATGTCCCAAACTTACCTATCCCCTGGCACGGGGACACACTGCACAGAATATGCTCACTGCCAGAGGAACTATCACTACGTCTGCCCAGACTGGGCAGGCAAAGTGAGATTTACGGATGGACTAGAATACCAGTGCGAGGAATGTCGCATCCAGTTGGATAACCTGCCAAGGATGAGGGACCCACATAGTACGCTGTATACTATGTGCAGAAACCTACCATCACAACTATACCAGGTGGCCTGATACGCGAGTAACCAGACCAGGAATGATCTACAGATGTGAAGTATATCAGCACGCCGCTGAATACCGACCCAGAGCCAGCCACCCATACCAGTACCGCCAGATACACAGGGGAACCCTAAATCTCCAAATTTGTGAGCCGCCCGTATGAAGACCCACTCGTATTCATAGTGCTATGCGAGCGAGAATTCAAAGAAAACTACATCCTGCCTAGGCAGTGAGTAAGCCCAGCACACCACCAAGCCAAGCCTTCTTAATGTTTGTGCTGCCCAGAGTACCATTTTCATAAGGATTGCCCAGCCAAGACGGGACCAGGCAGAGGAAGGGGATGCAACTTGTGAAAAGATACCACCAGACAGGCTACTGACAAGAAACCAACCCCGCATGTGGAAAATGCTGCGGCCGATGGGCAAAACGGGCCGACCCCATCGAAAAGCAAGGGTCCATCACCCAGCTAATAGATAAAGAAGTGGATCCACCAGAAACTCCCCATATTGAAACTGGCATCAATGAGAGAAATATTCTCGCACTTCTTGACTCCGCTGCCACGGGCAACTTTGTGCGCAGCGACCAACTGACTGCCGAACAAAGGGCATCACTACGCCCACAAACACGCACTGTAAGAATGGCAAAACCGGATTGCACCCTCAGAGTCAATAGCCGGACCACTCACCATCAACCTATTACATAAGAACTCAAGAAAGCGGAATTCATTATCTCATCAGTTATCCACAAAGCCGTAATACTTGGGCACCCCTGGCTCTGCCAGCAGCACTGTGTAATGGACCATGGGCAATGCAAAGTATATCTGGGTGACAAACACTGCAGGACCATCAACTGCGAACACTGTCTGGATGCCATCATTCCACCAATCCTCAAGGCAGAAGAAATCAACCGTGAATTCCCAGAAGCACAGTTCCAGGAACTGAAGAGAGTCCTTGACAAACACGCCAGGGCTTTTGACAGGGAGGGACCCTTCGCCAAAGTAGAACAATTCAGCATGAGGTATGGCTGAAAACTGACACACCAGTAAACAACAGGCTTTTTAGGGTGACCGCCAGATGACACTGACTCATTATGGAGCAAATCGAGGAGATGAAGTAACAGGGAATCGTGGAGCCTTCAGATTCCCCATACAACTCTCATAATGTCGTGTTGGTCCCTAAGAAGGATGACCAACTGAGATTCTGTATCAACTACAAAGCCCTGAATGATGTAATTTATCCCATTGCTTCTGCAGCCATTACCCTAGCGCACACCCTACATGACGTTTGGGGAAGCATAAGGCTTCAGTAACCTCGACATGCAGTCCAGGTACTGGTAGATAGCTGTACACCCTGACAGCAGAATGCCTTCACACTCCCAGAGGGTGAAACCCTCCTCCAATTTCGAGTTATGCCCTTCGGACTCAAGAATGTGCCAGCAACATTCCAGCAGCTCATGTCTGCAGAGGTACTAACAGAAGATATAGAACAGTTCCATTTTGTGTATCTTGATGTCTTCATATACTCAAAATCATGGGAGGAACACCTCCAACACATCCAAAGGGTCTTAGAACGTCTAGAGCTCCACGGGATGACAGTGAAACTCTCGAAGAGCCACTTCGGGTAGTCTTCAATTGATTACCTGGACCATGTCGTCATTCCCGAAGTAAACTACCCACAAGAAAACTCAAAAAGAGCTACTCAAGAGCCAGAAGAGCCGGCCACCAAGAAGAAACTGCGCTGCTTCCTTGGTCTGTGCAACTGGCTCAGAGATTTTGTACCGAATATGGCCAACCAAATGACCCATTGCACCCCCTGCTGGAGAAGAAAGTAAGATAATGATGGGGACCAGAACACCGCGCAGCCTTTCAAGTCCTAAAAGCAAACTTTCAGCACATCAAGCAACTCCACTAACCACAAGGGGTGGGACTGCTAATCCTGCAAACCGACACTTGCCAGAACGGCCTAGGAGCCATGCTCTACCAAGAGGGCACCAACGGCCAACTCCAGGTGATAGTGTATGCCAGCACCAGGCTGAATGCCACTGAGAAACGCTATCACATAAACAAACAAAAGAGTGCTTCGCCGTTATTAGGATGGTTTGAAAGTATAGGTAATATCTGAAAGGCACCCATTTCATTCTATGGACAGACAGTAAAGACCTCCAATTGCTACAGGAGTCTCGTAAGGCCAAGCTCGGACGGTGGGACATGTTCTTAACCAAATTAGACTTAGAAGTGCAGCACTGCCTGGACAAGTCGAATGATCTTCCACATGCCCTATCCTGCCAACCAGATTAAGAAGAAAACACTAAAGCCGAGGAAGAATGTAAAAGGATCTTGCAGCACCAGCTTCCAAACAGCAGCCCTGAAGAGCAGATCAAGTTGCTCCAACTGCCAAACTCTCCGCCATCCAGGGGATTGGCAATGAGACAGCCAGCTTTGTCCCGACAGCCAAGCTCCAGAGAAGACGTCAAGTCGGACAAAGACACGGATAGGGTTTTCCCTCCAGAACCTAAAAAACTACAACCTGAAGAAAAGACACAATTGCTACAGTTACAGGTTTCATGCAGTCAAATCGAACAGCATCAGCAACTAGACCCAGATGTCAAAGATCTACTACAACGAAACCCGCAATGGAATGACATGGGTGACAAGAGTCATGTGGTTGTGCAATCGCCAGCCAGACACCCAAAGGAAGATCTGGATACCATGAGCTCTGCTAAAAGATGTACGCCACCACTTCCATGATTACCCTGATGCAGGACACCCAGGCACTTGGGAGATGCTCACAGACATAAGCGTCTGGTATATATTGGATGCCCTACGTATTGCCGGCACAAAGCCTACCCTGTTTGACGGAACACAGAAAAACCATGCAAACCCTATGCACCATTGAACCAAGTTGCTGTGGACTTAATGGGGCCTTATCCAGGAACACCCCAGGAAATCGCTACCTGCTGGTGGTCACATACGTTTTTTCGCTGGGTCAAAGCTTTCCATTAACCAGCCAAGAGACCAGACATATTGTAACCAAGTTCAATTAGGATGTATCCCCACGCTGGGGATATCCTCAGAGGATTATGATGGACAATGGAACCCAGTTTACCAGTGTGTTGTGGCTTAAGGCATGCCAAGGCTGGGGAGTAGACACTTGGACGACACCGCTGTATCACCCTCAAGCGAACTCTACTGAATGGCGCAACCAAGAACTCAAGAAATGCATATGTTCGCCCTCTGCCGGAGAACCAACAATGCCACCGCTTCAAGCCCAAGTCAGCTTCTATTGGTACACACGTTGCAATGCCCTGGTGAATGGCAGTGGGAGCTACCCCCCCACAACAATGCCGCAACCTGAAGCAATTCGTCACGCCATGGAGTTACGTTTCAAATGAACCCTAGAGAAGCAGGTCGTGTACATACGCCGGAAGTATCAGCAACCCAGCACCGGAATCTGTCCTTTCGCAATGGGGGAAAATGTACTATTACGCAGCCATTCACTGGGCCAAGGGGGCTATCAGTTCAGCGCAGGATTGGCAGGCAAGTGGGAATAGCCCTACAAAATAACTGGACAACAAGACAACGTATACTGGGCGGAGGATCGCCATGAAAGGATAAGGAATGCTATGGGAGGCCAGATACACCCGTAACCTGAATCCGCTCCTGCTCCTGTTCAGTATTCACATCCCTTGTTACCTCCTACACATCCGACGGCGCTAAGGAAGTAGTCTCTATGTCCGCTGGCCAGGAAGAATGGAGGACTCCCACTACCAGTGTGAATAAAGAAGAACCACAGGTAGCAAAAAGCCTCTGCACTGAACAAGTTAGGAACAGGGCGCCTCACATTGTCAGAATAGTCACCTCCAAAAGGACTGTACCATTCACACCCTCCGAGTTTCGAAGGAAGTTCAACCATCATCCAGAGAACTGAACTCCAACAGCAATGGAGATTTCATGGCAAAGTCCAGCAGATTGGAAGACCAGCCATTAGCACCTGCCACCAACTGCCGGCACCTGCTGGACCGCTTCAGACAACACCGCCAGATCGCCAGCCAAGAATACATCATGACGGACTGCATCACCAGCTCAAACGAGAATCGCATGCAGTGCAACCACCATCCTCAACAGGGATAGCATCCAGAGCAACCAGTGTTCAGGAGGTCCAGCCAGCTACATCGGGTATGCTCACCGCCACAGTCATGCCTGATCGTGCCTCAACGCAGAGACTGCCACCTTTGACTACCCGGGATGTCAGACGATAGATAGTATCTTACAGGGCAAACCTGAGGGAGACACTCCCAGGATTTATATTACTGACTCTTGTGAAGTTACGTCTTTGTATAAAACACTAAACTGTGATATGACTTGTTCTGACAGATCCATGGCTGTGAACCAGCATGCACGTGAGGGAGATCCAGTTGGAGGACGTGATGCTCCCAGTTGCGGACCTGCTTCAAGGACTGCGCCAATGCAGTTAGCAGCCCTCAGATACTACTCCTGCCGCCCGAACGAGCATCCGAATTGCCTGCCACAGACCAGTCAGCAGAGGAGACTGCCCCCTTCAGCCAAGGGGCAGCTGCCAATCACAAGGTTGATGTGGTCACAACGCCAGCTGGTGGCTTCATCTGTCTCACCCTCCACCCAGCTGTCCTGGTCTACCATTGTGGAACGGCCAGCCACCTCTCCGGACCGATCAACCTACACACTGTTACCTGGCGCCAGCAGTGCTACCAGTCAGTCACTGACATCTGCAGTCACCAGCAACTAGACGACAACAGAGAACTCAGCAGGCCACAGCTGCGGGTCCAGCCGCCCCGTGCCGGCCGAGCTAACATGATAGCACGGTACTACAAAGAGACGCCCTGGAGGCCGTCTATGAAGTTCCAATGGCAGTATCCCCCGCATACTGCTCCAAAGAAACAGGGGTGCCCCTGCAGGCAGAGCCACATGCCACATCAGTGACACCCAGTGCCAGGGGTACTAAGCCGTGTCAGATTTGGTGCTTTTGAATGAGATGGAGCCTGCCATCACCCCCAACAGGAAGAAGGCACCACCCCTAGCAGGAAGCAGAAGGCAATGTAGAGCAACCTACGCTCTAGTGTCAGTGTAGCTAGTTAGCTAACCCCCAGTGCTATGCACTAGATGTCGCACTAACCCCAGTATTACAGTAGTTACTGTTAGATACTGTAGCCATACAACGAATCAGTGCGACAATGTTCAAGAAGCTCTCACCACGACGAATCTTTTAACAGGTTGGTTTGTCAAGTGCTATCTCAAGTTTTTTGTCATTGATTCCTCGCACACCCTAAGAGTTAACCTGTATTTAAGATGCCTTAGCGCTATTTGCTCTGAAAATCTGTGTACAGTAACATAAATAAACAGGGCCGGCTAAAAGAAGCAACCAAAGACTGAAACTGTGAGAGCAGGTTGCAAGAAAAGAGCCATATTTTAATAAATATTTGTCCTTTTACTTTTAGTGCCATGTTTTGCAGATTACGTAAAGGTAATCTTAGTTCTACGTGATGTGTAAATACTTTCCGCCAGCAGTTATAGACTTTATATGAGAAAGTCTGCAAGTAGATAAGAAAAATTATAATAATAATTTAAAGAAAGTATTCCAAAAGAAAGTAATGAGAAAGTTGAAAGATCTATCACAAGTACCGAGGAGTAAATATTTTAATCTTTGCTAAACGATGTGTAGATATTTTCTGCGAGCAACTACAGTATAGATTTTCTAAGGAAAGGCTACGAGAAGAAAAAAGAAAGCATTTTATGTTGTAATATTTTTACAAAAGTTTACGTGCACTTTCCGCTTCTAATGCGTTCTTCTATTTCCTTCGTAGTGGTGAAGGCACTCATGTATTTTTGTGTGTATAAAATAAAACCCAGCTACTTTAGTCTACAAAGAATCCCTTCACAAGGAGACAGATCTGAAAGCACCTGGCTCTCTGAAAACCCTTAGGTTGTGAGTAGAAAAACGTAAAAAATAGCCTGCTGTGCAACACTATGTAAAACTACAAGACTTCCGTGTAGCCAGCCACAGCAGTGCTGCAGGGTAAGAAACCGAGAGTAAAGTGCTTAAAATGATGACATGATTATTGTAGGACAGTCTGTCGAAAGACATATCCTCCCAGTAGAATATTTTCGCATGCAGTTCACGTGTTTGTCGTTGTGCGTCTCCAGAGAAAGAATTAGTTTGTGAATGCACGCTGTAGTAAAAGAGTCCTGCAAGACACACCACCAGTATCCCCATAGGAAACACAGACAAGAAAAAACGCACTGTAATTTTAGACACAAAAGGAAAACGATAGAGGGTTTCCTGATACCAGTATGATGCGCTGCTATCCTTCCCTCTTTTATCCTTGGAGCGAGAAAGATCGAGATAGGTAGAGCTATGAACATTTGAGCGAGACAGTGAGTGTTCCCTTTTTTGCTTGTTTTGCGGCGGGCAAGTAAAAGTGCGTTTAGACGTCAGTTGTGTTGTGAATGACCTTCACTCCATCCCAGCTGTTAGGAAGGAAGGTCAAGTTCATGAGGAGGAGAATGACACGCCGTGTCACAGCACAAAGAGTTGCGCCTCTTACAGAATCCGAAAGACAGAAAATTGCTACTGAGGAGAGAGCGCCACATTCCTGCAAGGAATTTTCTTTTCATTACACCATCCCTCTGAAAGTGGTGGGCGAGAGGAACGTTGGTCATGACCTGACAAAAATGCTTACGATTCAGGCTGCTAGACAGCAAAAGTTGAGCAGAACACTCTTACCTCTTTACAGCCTTGGTAATCTCAAACAAGGAATATGTTCTGTCTCTGCCCAAAAACGCCAGATTCATTGACTGTGACGGAGGCTAGTAGAGGAGTATTCGCTCTTCCTCTCCAAACGAGGAGAAGGTTGGGGGGGAGGGGGGTCAACCTTTTTCCTACCTTGCAGAATGCTAGTCGAGAGGAGTGCCGATAGAATAAGGAGCAAGGCAGAGCCTGCATATACCAGTGGCTTCCACCTGACCAGGATCTAATCTCCTGCGTCCCTCTGTAGCTGTTACTACTGAAGGAAAAGAGGAGTTCTTCTTGTCAGATCATCTTCCATCTCTCCTCAGAGATGAGCTCTAATCTCATCTTGTTCAGACAGAGGCCATAGAGGAAGTGCTATATTTTTCCACCGAGAATATACCTTTCCCCGACCTCAAGGATGAGCTTCAGTTGTAGGGGAGAACGCGCTAATTGATGCACCACGTCTTTTCAACAATGGTGATTTTATCGACTTCCACTTCATCCCTAAGTCAGTTTGTTGTGGAGTTGGAAGTTAACTTTGTCCATTAATACCCATTCTCATGGATAATAGGTTTCATACTCACTTCAGGGAGTCAGGTTTTAAACACCACATGGTACTCAACATACAGAACGAACCATGTCCACGTGCATGAACCCCCAGCTGTATCAGCACAGGCTGTATACGTTCCCAATAGAAACACGTGATGTCCTATCAAAAGTTGTGATGGAAATGGAATCAATTTGATCCACTGTGAACATTGCCAAAGGCAATTCCACTACTTATGTCTAAAATGGGAGAACACCCCTAAATACACGGATGGGTTGGAATTTAGATGCCATTTATGCCAACAGAACCAGGTGTGGTCACCTGCCATTGGCCAGAGTGCAATGGACAAGAACAAAACGCCATACGGCGTATCATCTGCGGAAACGAATACCACCATAGGTGTATAGGTTGGAGTCACCTCCTACACCAACATATCGGCCATACCCTCCACAACGAATTAAAGGAGGAACGTCCCAGCGGACATTACCTCCAACCCCCAATTCTTACACCCCCTACTCATATCGGTGCCAGACAGGGAGGTTAAGTTTGACAGCAGAAAGCTCATGGCGAAGCCCTGCAGATAGGATTAATGTTAGAAGATACACCGCAAATAGCATAATAACAGAGGTAAGAGAACCTCAAACGCCACCTACTCCGACAGCTTTACCCCTTGCCACCTCCCTGGCTAGAAGCAGGGTGCGAGACAACATCGCCGGAGGGCGTAAACATCTCCCCAGCCTCCTCTCCCTTAGAGGAAGAAGTGGTGCCCCAGGAACACGAGATTGATGAGGCTATGTACCCATTGCCCCCAGTTTCCATTACATTAACGCCACCTCCAGAGGGCGTGGAAATTTCAGAGCACAGGGACGTACGGATACGCAACCTGCTACCCCTCCTGTCCACTACCCTAATCCTCGGCAACTGGAGTATAGAAATAGCAACTGGAGTGAGCCCACCAACCACCGATGAAATCGCAGTTTCAACGGTCAACCAGGCGACCGAATGAATTAAGGAGTTAACAGTCTCGGACACTCCCAACCGTCAAACAAACTCTGAGGAAAGAGTCAGTGATATTACCCGGACACTTGAGAGTGTCGGACCTGTGGAAATAGCCCCTCCCACGACTGGAGCGGAAGGACACCGCGAGTGTCGTACTGAGGCATCCAGGGAGAAACAACGACAACAGAGTCAACCAACAACGTCAACCCAAGCTGCCATCAGAGACGTTCCCCGGGAAGACGGCATCATCAATCAGGCCGCCGTCCCAGGTCTGCCACATGCCGCTGTCCCGCCCCATTGAGCTACATCGCTGCATGCCAGGTGCACGATTCACGTCCCAGGGCGCTACCGGGAAGCACCTTGGCGACCTACAACAACATTCCACTGGCCTTCAACTACATCTACTCTGTTCAGGAAGCGAGGACGACCACAAAGAACATCCTTAAATGAGCTCCTAACAGTTGGATAAAAAAAACGAAGTAGGGATAATTCAAATTTGTTTGCTGGAAAAGGGTAAAACGTAAATTTAAATAAGGAGCCAAGTTAAGTAAAACGAAGTTTGGTTGGTGTAAATATTTTATGGGTAGGAATTTGAAGACTAATTGCCAGGAACCAAGGTTCTACATTAACAAGTGCCAGTTAGCTAAGCAGACTTTCCTTCTGACAATGAGCACCACATAACGTAAATGTAAATATATATTATTTAATAAGAGTAATTTGTCCTTAAGTTGCAAGAAAAAACACGAGGAAATAAAGTAGAGTCAATCCCTTAACAAGCTGAAAAGTTCATGCTTGATTTGACCCTGACCACACACGTGCTCTATTTTCATGTGTATGTGTAAGTGCAAGTGAATATGTATGTCTTCTATGTATATGAAGCTAAAGATGTAGGGGGCTATGGCAAAAATATAGCGTTAAGTTAGTTAAACGTGTACAGAATTCGCTTTGCACAGAGTAACTAGTAAACTTGTTTTACCGTGCGACAGCACTGGCATAAGGAAATGTCAGTTAAAATCATTCCCTTTAGGGGCCACGGAAATCACTCATTTTATTGTTCTTGCGAATAGAACTATTACTAGATACACTTTTTATCTCGGGGCTAGAGGTAAAAATTTAAATTTCAAATAAACATGAAATATTTCATTAAATACGCAACAGTTACATAAAAGACACAGCTTTCATTTTTTCGTTAGCTGGCCCTCGAACTAGGAAGGCTAAGGTTCACAAAAAGACCTGACCTCCTCCCGTATTTCCCTGCTTCATTCATTCCTCCCCGCTGGGAAGTGAAGAAAGAACCAGCCAGCTGACACGAGACGATGCACCGCCACCCCAGGCATGCAGTAAAGGGGAAGAGCAAGAGCTGAAAGAGGGAGAGGGAGACGACCATTAACCCGCAGACACTCAACAGATGTTATACTCAACCTCATATGTGCGAGCAAAGAACAGGTGAGAGTCCAGAGCAGTAACCAAGGGAAAAACCAGAGGAATGGCTGAGGGGAAGCCCCCTTACTAGAAGTAGAAGTTTTCCTTCATTGAAGATGGGTCTACGTAGCTTCAGGGTGTGGGTGATCGACGCATGTCGTAATCCTGCACATTGCACATGAACACACTACTTTTGGACTTTGCCCCACCATCACGTGTTGATATGAACTATGGGCAATGTTGCATGCCGGCAGTCAATAATCCGTACTACTACAGACACGCAGATAAAATATTTAAATTGTACTGACCGCTAAAAAGCTGACATGTGGTCGCAACCCTCGCGGAAGAAATTGTATTACCTACCGAGCTACCGTCACGGCAGAGAGGAAGAAACTAGTTGGCAGGGATGCTGCAAGAGAGCAGCACCCTGCGGCCAATGTCTTCACTGCTGCCCGTGCCTCGTGGATACGGTAAATATGTCATCAGCCTCCCAGCAGGGCTATATATTGTGGCACAGCCACAACCCTAAGCTAACCCGTCCCTGCGAAATGAAGCTAGCAACACCCGCACCCCTGAGGCAGCTACCGAACTAAATTTTTCTGTATATAAGAAGAAGCAACCTGCTATCTGGAGTTCTCATTGGCCCGCCAACCTGAGTAAGGTCAGCGGGCACTCTCCAGTCTGCAAAGACTCAGAGCCTGCATAAGGCCCTCCAGTCTGAGAAGACTGTCCAAAGTCTGCACAATGCTCTCCCTACCTGCAAAGCAACCAAGCTACAGGAGAAAAACTTCTGCAGCACACGGAGAAAACCCATACATTTGAAAGAATCTTGCACGACGCTGTCAAGACGTCAACTCCAGGTATCTCAACCTCTCTGTCCCTACACATATTTCCCCATTACCTTAGTCAATCCTTCATACTTTGCGGTAGCAGGTAGTAAACATCGTCCCTTCTGTACTGCCCCCCTTGACGCACAACTACAATCTAGAAAAATTGGAATATATTTAAATTTTCTTACTAGCAGGTTCACCTTCACCTGCATTAAAATTAGATATGAATAATTTAATTTGAATTTTATGTACAGAGCTGGGTTTCTCAAATATTGTAACAAAGTCACTTGTGCTAAAATTGAACTCCAAGCTTTTCTTTCAACTTACCTAAGTCAGTTAATAATTGTGAAATTTTTAGAATAATAATTGTGGCTCAGTTTAAAGCGAAGCGACCGATCCGCGACAGATACGAGTGGGCACCTCCTAGGGTTCCTGGTGCCTGAATAAGGCTATAGTCTGTACGAGACGTGGGATCTTGGGTAGCATCCGGACCGCCCGCGCATACCTAGAGATATGCTCACGGCTATTCGGATACTCCAATCCTGCTCATTACCTCGGTTCATCTGAACAAGATCGAAAAATCAGAAGGGCTTGAGCTACGCTGGATAAGACGGGAGAGCGCCATTCTAACTTAAAAGCAGTGAGTGCGAGTAAAAAACTGATTTAATTGGGGATTACATACTATTATAATTAGTCTGTCTGGTGCAGAACAAGTTTTTCTAAATGTCACGTAAGGGTGGAAGACATAGTAGACAACTCAGTCACTTGGCTCGCCGTACCATACAATTAGAATTAGGTCAGACAGCTACTACAGAAAAATCCAATGCATCCTGTGGGCTCCCCCAGAATACTGTTGACAGCAGAACCTCTGAATAATCTGCCCAAAGAACTACCCCTGATCGTGGAAGATTGCAGCTCCTTCTTCGACTCATTATAGGTATTTGTTGGCCGTGGACGGACTTAAGAGCATTTGAGTTACCTAGAGCCATCAGTGGCTGAAGTCAAACCAAGCCCACTTCCAATACCGTGTCCTGACTGCAACCCACTTACACGTGGAAAATACGCACGGCGGCCAGAAAAGTAATTATCGTCCGCATCCCCCCTGAACCAGCTCAATTGCGCAGTCATTGCACTTGCCCCTGATTTTGTCCCAGTGAGGAGACTGACTAGCCTGCACCATATAGATGCCCAGGAAGCATCCGAGAGGTCGAACAGAACCAGCCGAGAGGAAATAGCTAATCTTCATTTCAATAATTCACCACCTTCATTAGTTCCCTTTTTATTTTGTCAAGTGACAGCTGCCATCACGAATATTGTTAACCTTTACGGTGGGCAAGACCAAACTTCCAGGAAAGGAAATATACGTGGTCAAAGCTCACCCTGGGGTTTGATTTCCCTCCCCTTTCAACAAACCTCCGTCAAGTAAGTGTCCCTCCAGATCTCCCAACGTGAGCAGATCTGCAACCCGGCCAGGACACTGTCCGAGGGAGTACAGTATAGAGGAGGGAATCAGCACTCCACTTCAGGATTGAACCCGGAGGTAGAACCCTCAAAACGCAGTAGACGAGGGCCCGTCAGCGTTGTATCCTGTATGGGGAAACCTACCACCATAGATGCATAGGTTGGTCAGAGGAATGCATCACCCGACCAGGAATGGTCTATAAACGTGAGGTCTGCCGACGTGCCTCGAAATACATACCACAAAACCCAGGATCAGCATCCTACTGCAGCACAGCTCACTGCGTGGGAGAGCCACAGCTACCAGAGTTCGCAGGATGACCTCACGAGAACTTGCTAGAGTTCACAGCCAAAAGTAAACGGGAATTTCACACACACAAGTGCCCGAGAAGCAATGGGTCTGACGAGCACAGGCCAAAATGAAGGGCAAAGCCCTCCAATGGTGGCAGAAATATGGAGAGTTTGTTTCGGAGTGGAGCCAACTCAGCAGACGACGCAGTTCACAGGCGAAGAGATACTGGTGCGCCTCACTACGTAATTCTACAGCCGTAACCAGACACCAGACGAGGTCAAAATCTTTGTCCGCAGAAGATACAAATGTACTGTAAAATTTTCCCAGACGGAGATGAGAGTTGTGTGTGGCAGGTAAACAGCCTGTTGTTACCTCGACTAAGAAATTTTCTACTCATCCCCAAGCCACTCACAGTGGATGATCTGGTAGACCATGCACAGGAAGCGGAGCACAATTTTAAAGTGCAAGCTATTCACGACAGCCTGAAACCCACAAAGCAACCGGAGTCAGACAAACCATCTGAACAACGTAATAAATCGCCGCCACCCGCACCGCCGGCTCAAAGTCTACCAAAATGTTGGTATTGCCCTGCATACCATTTCAAAAATGACTGCCCACAGTGGCAAGCGCTAAGACAGAAACAAGCTGAAAAAAAGGGCGCAAACCGTGCGCCATGCACCACCCAACCTGACACCAGCAATAAAAGCATACTGCAGAAGGGAAACGCCACCACCAGCGGGCCACCAGGAGCAATCCCGTTGGAAAAGAACAAACCATCAAGCTCCTAGATGAGGAAGCTTAAGTACGCAAAGTCCCACACATTGAAGTTAAAGTCAATGGAAAACATGTGCTGGCATTTCTCTACTCAGCCAGATACAGAAATTTTGTCAGGCGAGACATCCTCATTGCAGACCAACAGACCTCCTTACACCCACAAACCAAAACCATGAGAATGTCAAAACAGGAATGCACACTCATCACCGATGGGCGCACCACTCTCATTGTTAAGTTTCAAAAGACCAAGACCCAAGCGGAGTTCGTTTAGTCACCTGACATCCAGCCCCTGGCTTCAGTAACAACAATGCGTAATAAACCACAGGCAAAGGAAAGCATACCTGGGCAATAACCACCGCATAACTGTGAAATGGGAACACTGACCTGACCCTGTGAAATCTGAAGCCCTCTGTGAAGAGGAAATTAACCAAGAGCTAACGGAGATGCAGTTAAAAAAAAATGGAAAAGATCTCAACGAACATGCCGGTATTTTCGGATCTGGGAAACAAATGCATCAAACATGAACAATACAGAATAAGATATTGCTGAATTTGTCTGCACCCATCTATAACCGATTGTTCAAGTTTTCAGCCAGGAGCCACCACCTCATAATGGAACAGCTGGAAGATATCAAACACCAAGAAATTGTAGAGCCCTCTGATTCACCCTACAACACTCACATTGTGTTAGTTCCCAAGGACAGCCAACTCTGATTCTGTGTAAACTATAAGGCTCTGAACGACGTCACGCTCTTGATTCCTCCACCTGACCTCGACCTAGCGCACACTTTGCAAGACATAGACGAGACTAAGACCTTCAGCACCTTGGTCATGCAGTCTGGTTATTGGCAGCTGTGTAACCTGACAACCGCAAATATACTGTGTTCACGTTGCCAGAAGGAGAGACACTTCAATTCCCAGTCATTTCAACGGTGAATGTCAGCTGAAGCTTTAACTGGCTACATTGGACAGTTTTGATTTGCCTACCTCGACGACGTGATCGCCTACTCAAAATCTTGGGATGAGCACCTCATGCTTCTGCAACGGGTATTTGAAAGGCTGGAACTCCATGCTTTGACAGCGAAACTTTCGAACAGCCACTTTGGGAAGACGTCCATTGAGTACATGGGCCACATTATGTACACCAAAGGCAATTACCCCCAAAGCAAAGTCTATACGGACTATACAAGTACAACAATATTTCTTAGACCCTCATAGCATTCAGGCCCTCTGGGTCATACTATCTAGCTAAAATAATATTTAAAACCAAAAAAATTATTTACCTACATTACTAAAATAAAATATTATTTTACCAATAAAAATTATCTTCTTCACCGCCAAGGGAACTTTATAAATAAAACCTTCTAGTATATTTAAAACATAAAAATTTATACATATTAAAATGATAAAATATTTCCTAAAATTTTAAAATATTAAAATTTTTAAAATCATACCAACACAACACATTAAAATTAAAGTTCAAAATTCATATACAGTGAAATTCCGTACCCACGAGTACGGCCTATTACAAGAATTCCATACTTACAGCAGTTTTTTAATACACTGTCATATAGTACTATACTACCCAGGTTAAATTATCTGGTCACAGTGAGTGAGGATTTATTTTGTATTTCCATTTTTACGAGCGATTCAAATGCATTTTGATTAATTGTATTTGCATTTTCTAACAATTGTGGTGAATTAAATTGCTTAATTGTGAAATTAGTATAATTAAGCTCGTAAAACGTGTTTAAGCCACACTCCATGAGAAGTGGCAACGCTGCAGTGTGGTAGATGTTGCAATACCGCAAGCTTTGTCAAGGCATTTAGTTAGAACAGTGATACAGAATCAATACGAGCACGAGCAAATGATTGGTTGAAAATATGTGAAAGGTTCTGCGGCATGTGGTTTAGGTTTCACAAGATTGCCGGTATAATAGAGGCACTGGTATTTAGTAGAATAGAGGCACTGGATCAATACGAGCGGGAGCAGATGATTGGTTCAACATTCCTGGAAAACATTACAGTGTGCGGCTCAGGTTTCATCATAGATAAAAGTTTATAAATTCTAGTTTACATGTGGGGATAAATTTACTAATAATGTTTACACGAACACCGAAAATTTGATCATGTTTTGGTCTTGCGGGATGTTTTGAAATGTGCGTAGCTTAAATATTTTTTTCGTTTTTTCCTGCTAAGCCGCCACGTTGAAAACACTTGCATTGTTATTACAGATGTTTACACATGCCTTTTCCTACATTTAGCTGTACAGAAAATAAAAATAATGTGCAGTAATACAAACAATTGCCCTTTATTTCTTTATTTTGTTCCTGTAATTATTTCAACTGACTATGTAGAGAAAGCAGCTAGCAATCGGCCACAACATGCAAGTATAGTACACCTCATTTTAATGTTTACATGCACATGTCATGGCGATTCCTTGTATAATTCACACACCCTAATTTTTCTGAATAAAAAATTCTGTAAAAAAAAGGGCGAGAATAATGCTAGTAAATACGATATAGAGTAGTAACTTTTTGCAAATAATTTTTGCTGCTGTAATGACATCCCCCGCTATCACATCTGAATATAAATTTCATACGTAAGTTAACATTAAAATCACGTTTTAACTATGGATCATGAATTCAGACACTGTCATTTATTACTATATAAGTGATAGTGTATATAATCTAGCTATATATGTAATTCCCACCATGCATATATCAGCCGAGTCACCTGACGTTTCCCATAAGATTAATACTCAATTTTTCTGTGATGAATCTGATGTCATGAGTACTCATACTCAGTCAGTTTTTTACACTTTTATGAACTCTCGTAGGTATGGAATTTTACTTGTGTGTGTGTGTGCGTGCTTGCGTGTTTGTGTGTGTCTATATATATATTCATTCATGTTTCCATTATTGGGTGTAGAAATTTCCCAGAGAGGGAGAGGTGACCATTAGCCTGATATTTTACATCATCAGTTAGCACGGGGGACGACGGGGAGGCTGTCACCCCAACCCTGATCTCTCTCCCGGATTCTTATATAACACTTTTATTAGAATAATTGTAACATTGGTCCATTTATTCAGAGCTCAACTTTAAACTCAAATCTAAAAATCCAAAAATTTTAAAACTTTTATTAAACTTCAAAACATCAACACAACAAAATTTAACAAAGTTAGAATTTTAAAAGGTGAAATACAAAATTCATACCTAGTTTTTGACAACAATTAGATAGGTAAATTTTTACAAAATATTTCAGTGTGTTACTTTTTTGAGACTTTTGAAAGTGTGTGTACTATTATATAATGAGTTTTACAGATTGTACAGTCAGGACGAAGCCACTCAGCTTCTACTTCAACAGCATGATACATACACGTAACAACATTCAACTTGCACAATGAAAAATAGTCTCACCTGGCGTACTCCTGCGGGTAAGGAGAGGAGTACCAGGTCTGTATCTCAAACCTGCCAAACTCAATGGCACCCGGGCAGCGTTGCTGGGTCGCCGCAGTCGAAGGGGACACAACAGACCCGGGTGTCAGGATCGTCTCCGCAGCCTGGTTCATGACTGGCGTCACCTGGAAACAACTTTGTATGAAGTTGAGCACAACCAACTCCTGTTTTAACAAAAACTCTCAATCCTAAGAAAAAATGTTTACTCTCATCTACAGAAAAAATTTATTTCTCAGCTGATATAACTATTTATGTAATATGCCACAAATGCATTAAAATGTAAGGGTGTCGCCCTTTTTTTGTATCCATTTCTATATTTTTTCTCATTAAAAAACAGACTGTTAAGTTACTGAATGAGATTTTGAAAAGTACCCCTTAAAGTAAACATGTCTAGTCAAAAAAAATTAACAATCATTTGCTACAATTCACTGAAAAAACACTGGCCTAAAAGTTTTAGTACAAAAAATGAACCCCCCCACCCTAGTAGCAGGTAGCCCAGTAGCCTAGGAGCGGGTCACCTTCACCCGTTAATACATAGGTTTAAGTACTTCCGCAGCACAGACTTATTGGTAGCGCGTATGAGTCACCTAAGTGTTTATTGTCTAAATAAATACCTAATCTTGAACAAATCCATGAATTCCTTGTTGAAACACCATAGCCTATTTACACCAGTATTGAATGACGAATGGTAAGCAATCGGCAGAGAGTTTAACCCAGCATAGAACGTCAGTCCCTTTCAGGGGTCTGTCAGTTATACACATACTTCATCTTTCGATGGCCACCCATTCTGTTCACCTGAGTGTTCAGAACAGTAGAGCCCCAACCACTAGGACACACCCCACAGAGGCAGGACAGCCAACCCCAGCTGTATCTCTCCCCAGAGCGTCTAGCCAAGGTGATAGCGGAGATAACTGCGGGGGATTGTAGACCCTTCGTTTGTGGTTACACCCAGCAGTGGCAGGAAGGCAGTCTATGACCCACGACTCCAGGTGCTTGCACTGTTAGGCAGTCAGGGAACAATGCCAGCCATTGTCAGCTAACACACTAAAGTCAGGGATTGTCGATTGCTTGTCACCAACAGGAAATCTGGTACGCTATCAGCCTATGCCATTCGACAGCAGGCACAGAGCTCAAAGAGCAATTAAGAAGGCAGAGTTCAGTGTTGCCAAGCAGGTCTGTGCGATAAACCTCGTTACGCCAGGAGTCTACAATCCTAGGGAGAAAGCCCAAGCCGCCCGTTACGCAGTGAGACCGACCTCGCCCGTTGAAACCTACTATGGACCGGCTACGACGTGCATCCGGTAGTCCGGGCCCTAGTCAGTGGGAGCGACACCAGGCTCGGTAGAGCCAACCTGCACATAGGCAGCTGGGGAAGCACAGAGTGGAACAGCCGCCATCCTACAGACCACTACCATAACTTGACTTCCACCACGTCCAGCGGAACCAAGGATTCCATACGCTCCACCTACACTATGGTAACGCCACCAACAAAGAACACCTCACCGAGCTCTGGTAAGTCAACCTTGTCCCAGAGGGCCACTGTTGTTGTGGGGCATGTTGCCAGACCTAGTGTGGAAGAATACATAACTAGTACAGACTACCAAGCCAACACTAGTATCCAGTAAAAAGGGGAACTGGGTAACCCTAGTAGCATGACTGATCTAGTACATGATAAAAGTCTCTCGCCAACTAAAGTTAAAGCGAGATGCATCAACACATTATACTAATAAGCAATCCGTACGTGGTATTTTAAAAACCTCGACGCGTTACGCTCTGCACAACTACGATGCACACTCAACTTCGCCTCATCTGAACACTGTTTCATTTCGCTACGCAAGTCATTTTAAACAGTACTAGAAGAGGTTGGTCACGTTCCTAAGGGGTACTTTCTTGCAATGAGGAATGATATTACA